>OX438807.1:2990731-3579944 GCA_949316475.1 Hypomecis punctinalis
GTATGGTGATATGAAAACTTGGGGCGATGTGTTTACCGACACTTTTCTTCCTCTCTTTTCTTTCAAAGCTGGGGTCGAGTTCAATAGTTTTAGCGGGATGGTATGGTGTGGTTACGAGCAGAAAGTTGTTTATATTATGAAGCGTCTGAGTCTTTGGAATTGTAGGGTTAGTTGCGTAATTAAATTGGTTTAAAAATTTGACTTGTAACAGTGGTGTTATCAATAAATGACTATGACCATGACTATGACTAAGTGAGTACAATCATAATGTACCAGAGTAAACAAACAGTAAGTAAATTCGTATAGGCTGAGTACTAGGCACCAGGGTGCCTTAGTTTTTAAGCCACCCGATGACCTCGGACAATATAATATCTAAATGACAACAAGCAAGTGGTTCCGTACATCATCAATATGAAATGTTAGAGAAATAATCGGCCAAATGCAAGTTCGATTCTCGCACGAAGGCCTCCGTACCGTGTGGAAGCCCCCTTAATGTATTATATTTTAATTTAATTACCTATTTTGTTTTTGTAGATACACACAACTTAATATTCTGTGAATATTTCATGCATCTTCCTGTTGCCGTTATTAGTACTCAGCGAAAGCGGCTAAAAATTTTGGCTTGTTTTATGGTTTTTAGCATTTGTTGTTATAGATGCAACAGAAATACATCGCCTGTGAAAATTTCAACGTTCTACCGAACGCGGTTCATGAGATACAGCCTGGTGACAGACAGACGGATACCGACAGACAGCGGATTCTTAGTAATAGGGTCCCGTTTTTATCCGTTGGGTACGGAACCTTAAAGATCCTAACTCGATGCCCGACATAAACGGCCGTGTGTGGCGCAAAAGTGAATTATATTTTTCATTGTTTGAGTAATCAAGCATGTAAATAAAGTTGTGCAAACATATTTTCTAGGGGTATTGCGGCGTTTCGCCCCGCAAGCGGTTGGGCCCGCGGAGCGAATCGCCCAAGACTCTTTTCCACTGTAACATACATAAATATGTGATTATCCTAAATTAATTATTGGATCACTGCGCTTGACTGCAGCGGAACCAATAATTGATCTATGGTGATTCTGTTGCTCTTCTTCAAATGGTATAACATTATTTTGAAAGTAGAATACGTTGTAACCATCGAGCAAAAATCTATATTTTTGCTCGAAAGTTGTACTTCTAACGCATCTCTTTAATAAAATTAAAGCAAAACGCTTTAACATAACGAATGTACCTAATAATCACATATGTTCGACATAACTGTACCGCGTCGATTGGTCACAAGGACGAAGTAATAATTTAGCTTCATTTGATCAGTAAAAATGTCCCGGAAGTGGCGGAAGGTCAACATTATGGACGCCGGCGCTAAAGCCCTGATTTCACCAAAACGGAGCAAAGCAAAGATGTGCGAAACTGGGCATATTGTTGTATAGATCGTAAACCCATCACAAAAAAGCCATATTTACTCAGTGACAAATAAAACAAAAACTCCGCTCCGCTCATGGTTTCTGTTTCTCGGTAAATAATTATGTAATTACATACGGTTAGCTCTGAGTAATTTAACGAGCTATGGCTATAGCTATGGGGTATGAAGGGTAGATATGCTCGGTGCCTACGAGAAGGTCCGTAGAAGAACCAAAGTTATCGACAAAACCCAGCGAATTGGCAAGTTGAAATGGCACTGAAATGCAGATAACACGAGGGACTGATGCGGTTGAAAAGTTCTCGAGTAGAGGCTACGTACCAATAAGCGCAGCATAGGTCGTCCATCCTTAAATTTGACAAACGACCTCATTAAGACAGCACTATGTCGCCGAATGCAAGCCGCTACCGACTCTTATTGGAGATCTATAGGTCAGGATTATATCCAGCAATAGAAGCCTTATGTTTGAAATGAAAACGATGAAGCAAACATTTAGCTATTTAATGAAATAAAATATGAAATGAAATGAAATAATATTTATTCGACATAAAATACACAAAGATTAAACATTATAAAACCAAGATTGTAAAACAATTAAGGAGTTAAATGACAGAAATGTCGAAAAGGGCTCATCTCAGCATTAATGCTGAGTGCAGGTAGATACCTTGCACTGACACTTGATTTAGTGGAGTTATGGACCACCATGCTCTGCCCAACTTCGCAGATCTCCTCTTCACTCCACTTTAGTGGAGTCTGGGTATCACGGACGGGCGCCGACGCTAAGCCGTCTCACGTAATCGCACCCATACGTTTTCCACTTTCCAATAAATTTCAGACTTAAACGCTGGAAAACGGGCCACAAAGTCGCCCTCGGCCACTTGCAGCTGCACTATCAATCTGTTGAAATAATGACGACTATTCTTCTAAAAATAAAACTTTTATACTATTTGCGCTGAAGCATGGTGCGGGTGTCAGTTGCTTTTTTTAAATTTAATTATGGTTTAATTTATTTTACTACAGTTATTAATTATTTGATAGTCATAATTTGTAAATGGCGGCAAATTAACCCATATTTACTTTAAAAAAAAAACAACTGTCCCCCGCCCCATGCTACAGCGCAAATAGTGTAGATAGTCATTTTCATTGTTAAAACGTACAAGAACTTAAATGAATCTATTTAAATTTTAATCAGCCAGCCAACGCTGTCGAAACTTTTTATGAAAATTATTGTAAATGAATCTACTCTGAGATGATCTGAAATCAACATATCTCGTCATCAATAACTATAGCCATAAATATACCTAAGATTAAAAAAATCAATATATTTCTCAATCAGCTGGCTAAAGCTAAATAACATTACAACTACAGTCTTCTATATTATCTTAGTTATTCATTATTCAAATTACTTGATGCAATAGCTATTCACCAAGAATAGTTTACTAATTATTATACTTGACATTTATGATGTTTAGCTAACTCGATGCCTAGTTTTCGATGTTGTTGAGTATATATCATATTGGTCGACGTCCAATATGATATATATAGGTCAACGAATCAATAAACAAGTTAACTAAACATTCCACGCATTTTAATTAGTTTTAGTTTATAAAACGCTTGCTCTCTATCAAATTTCATTCAAAATGAAATGTCTATTTTGCAATTAATAAACAGTACTGGAATTCAACAATAAACAGTCAATGCACTCAAACGTTCAGCATACATTTGTCACACACATAAAATGTTAATTATGAGTCCCGACCAGCTTTTATGACGGAACGCTTTTACGCTAAATTGAAAACAACTCATGGTTTATTCACATCGCGCTGGCATCACTGACCAATATCAAAAGAGCCTTTTGACATCTCCCAATGGAGGTGAAACGAGGATCTCTTTTCAGACAGAAGGGTCAAATTATAGTAGTCGTTATCGTATCAAACATTTGCAATGACTCCGATATAACCATTTAATTTCTCATGTAGTGCTTTTAATTTATTAGCTTTGATTTGTTTGGATAAATACGTGGGGTGTTTTATTCTTACATCCTACGGGACTAATCGCGCACTGAAATCACGAGATAAACCTGTGACTACGATCGATGCAACGCGACAGAAACGTCGATTTAATGAGGTATTTACTAACCTATCTCGTGATTTAAGTGCGCAATTATACTCTATAAAATTTAACTAGATCTCTGCGACAGCTGTCAGAAAAATCACGCCTATAAAGTCCTGAATTTCTTAATAGTACAGACAGTACCTGTCAA
Organism: Hypomecis punctinalis; assembly: GCA_949316475.1. Lineage (NCBI taxonomy): Eukaryota > Metazoa > Arthropoda > Insecta > Lepidoptera > Geometridae > Hypomecis > Hypomecis punctinalis. Next base: position 2,994,417 of record OX438807.1, read on the forward strand.
TGTCATACTTTATGGGCATGCCGATTAGTGATGGGCGACGAATGATCGTGACCACAACAGAGTTTTAGATAGAGTTTTAACTAAAATATCGTTAGTTTATACAGACGATATTTTAAATAAAACTTAATTTAATTTATATCATAACATTTTTTACATGTGTAAGTAAATTAAACCCAATTATATGTTACATTAGCATCGATAATAGTGAAAAACGTCGATAAATACTATCGTTACATTATTATGAGTATTTAATTAATATCATAACAATATTTACATGTGTACATACTTGATCTTAAATAATAGTAAGTAAATAAAATCCAATTTCTCACCTTCAACAACTCATTCGATTTCATTACAACATTGTTTGAAAGTATAGTCTCGTATTTATAGAGTATAGTCTCGTAATTTACAAATAAGAATAATGTGCTCAAATCGCAAAGTTTAAAACTAAAAGGAGGGATTGTCACGTTATTTATAAATTGATAAGCCATCCCAAAATGTTAAAAAAAATTTAAAAGCCTCTGTTCTATTTACTCTGGCTTTTGTACGGATTTTATATCTGTATTTGACAACTTTGTGTATTTTACAAAAGCTTGTTTCAGGCTGTTGTTTGCTTTTTATGAAGGCTTTTTTATCATCTGCAGGATTGCTTGTTGGGCCAATGTATCTACAAAAAAATAATGACCAATATTTTGCTCTAGGGCCAATTTATCTACCTACAACTATTAAAATAGAATAAAAATTAAAGTAGTTAGTTTACGACAGACCCCATCAGCTGTCATGTAAGTCCTTTATGCTGTGTTCTGCCGTCTCCCATTTCAAATGTCTATTCGTTGAGCTTTCTCATTTCTGAATTATCAAATTCTGTGGACATATAAATTCAGCAATAGTGTGCGTGGCTGCACATAAATTCCTTAAAACTCATCGTTATAAGACTGGGATTTGAACAAAGGACCTCATGATTGCAAAGCTGACGTTCCCACCACAAAGCCATCGCTGCTTCAATATAAAATAGTACCTCCTTAAATACAATATATATTTCAGCTTATTATTAGGTTTGTTAAAAAAATTTGAGAAAGGTGCTGTTCCCCACGGGCGCGTCTGCCCGAGGGAACCCAATTGCTGGTGTGGAGAACTGATGTCTTCGTTTTTGGTGAAAGAAAAAACAGGACATCAGTTCTCCACACCAGCAGGGTGCACCGCCGCCACACTTCTCTCGCGCCGTACCATCCGGTGGACTCAGAGATGCAGTTTCAGGATTCAGCGTTACGAGAGTGACGCAGGACGCATTGCCGTCGCCTTCCTTTCAAATGAACAATGTCGCATCGCACCCGACTGACCCGACACAGCCCGCGCCTCATCGACACCAGCGGCCACGACTGCTGACGGATCTACGACATCACGCTCCCAACCTGTGACCGCAACACGTGTACGTGAAGAGTACGCGACACGTAGATGTTCAGAGAACCTGCTGAAGCTTGCCATAGTTAAAGAAGAACATATCCGTATGCAGGTAGAGCTAGCCGCAGCGCGCATCGCTACTCTTGAAACCAAAACTCAGCTTGAAGATGAACAAGATGCGCGCACCAGAGTCTCCGACACGATAACACCAGACATAGTTGTTAAACCGGCGGGAGCAACCGACACGTGGACCTTAGACAACGACGGCTCCGCTGTGTTAAACCAAGAAATCGCCAAACATGTCATCACCGACGGAACGACATCTGTTGTCTGCGTGGTGCAAAGAACGCATACTGACGAACGCGCACAATCTTGTGCGACGGATGAACTTACTGTTGCAAATGACCCGGAGCAGCAAGGAGAAACTAGACGACAGGACAAGGGATTCGAGACACCGCTCGAGAGACACGCTCTCACGCTCCTTTTATGTGAAGTATGAAGACGTGAACGCTCACAGAAGACATGCTTACAGACAACACCCGGATGTGTACGCATGTGTCCGCAAACTAAGACGGACCCGCTGTAACACGGAATCATTTTATCATGGACGAGTAAGCTACCAACATAGCGACGCCCGACTTATTCACTTACGCTTACATGGAACATACGCACTGATACGCTTTCCGAAAACCCGCCGATTTTTCCACTAACTTCGCGAGTACGAGTTGAACATCATAACCGGTGGGAGTCCACAGCCGAGGGACTGCAGATTGCAGGCAAGACTGAAGACACCGTAAACCTTGTAGACAATTGCCCCGCTTGTCATGGCCGCAATATACAGTAGACGCGACCTACCCCGACACGGAGAGCGTTACGCGAAGACTTCGACGCGCAGATGGCGGGACCATATCCTGAGATGACCCGCTAAGGAGATCGTGCGACCACCGATGGAAGAAAATTAAATGGAATTTGGAAGGTTTTGCCACAAGAGTTGCTAAATCTACAAAAATAAGTAGGTGCAGCCGTCGTGCATAAGTACAAAGCGGAAAACAAAAATCCGGTGCTCCAATACACCGGATTTTCGTATTCTTTCAGGTAGAGTAGCTTAATGGTCAGACAGTACGGGAAATTTATAGCTCTGCTACAATGGCGCCCCTAATCCCATACGATAAAGGTTGCTGATTTCATTCCGTGGCCTATTCATGAGATTTCAAGTCACTTTATAGAAATGAGGAGTGGCCACAAATGCACAGGATTCAATTTTGGCCGGATACCGACAAAATGAAGGCGCCCGTAATTCACCTGGATTATTTCTACTCGGACTTCTTTTGGTATTATTTATTTGGATATTTAAAATTAACTACTTCTATGCGATATCGATTACTCAGTGAGTAATCGATATCGCACATAAATAATCATTCTATAATTTCTAATGTAGTATAGGTAGATTACTGTTTGTGGATATTTCGCAAGCTTTTGTGCGATGAAAAAGAATATCTGACTCCATCGAAATTTCAGTTTTCTTAGGTGGTTTCCCTAACTAAACAAGTTATAATCTTGTTTTTAAACTTTTGCGATTTGAACACATTATTATTCGGGCCGAGTTGCATCGACCGTGGTCATGGGTAGTCACCCGACATAGTCTACCCGTGACCACGGTCGATGCAACTCGGCCGAATCGTCGGGATGAGGAGGTATTTATTTATCTAGTAATTTTAGTGCGCGTTTAGTCCCGTAGTAAATAATAATAATAAGTTATAATCTTAGCATATAAACATTATAATTATTTATTAACTATTACTACAAATTAGAAAGATATTACCCAAGTTACTTACTACCTACCACTTCAAATTCAATTACATTATCCTAAGATCACTGAAATTCTACAAATATTGTAATTCAAATTTGCAAGCTTACTATAAGTTGGCAGCATAACCAGCATACTAGCAGCATTACCATACTGAATAGCAACGCTTGTATTTTTATTCGAAACAAAATGTACAATTACATTAAAATATAAAAGAAAACATTAATAAAGGTACCTAATCAATTAATTTTATCCATTTTACTTACACAACAACTCTTGGTAACTTGTTATGTCGCGTGCAAACTTTTATCGAATTTCCCTAAGTAGTTAAATACTCCCAATCTTCCCATCTTCGAGGAAGACATTATCATAAATAAAATAAATGTTTGTGAGTGACATTGATACAACAAAGAAACCTCAATAAAATTGATGCTACCCTCTGATCAAAGGCGAAGTTCGTCTCAGGCAAAATGTCTAAAAGGGAAAATAGGAAAAATGAGCCCTTTTCCATCAAGAATTGTGATTGTAAGATATTGAAAATTAACTTTTGATTACATAGGTTTTTTGGTTTTCACGAAATGACATCTTGTAAAATAAATGCCAGTAATAAATAAGCTCCAAGTAGCGTACCAAGCTATGGCGGGGGGTATGATCGGAGTTTCTCGAGTGGAGGGTACGCACCGTCCAGCGTAGCTTAGGATGTACATCCTCGAGGTAGATGGATGACCTCATTAAGACCCCGGATTGCCTTGGATGCAAGCCGCTTCCAACCGTTCTTATTGGAGATTCATAGGCAACGTCCAAGTCCAAAAGTGGACGTCATATGACTGGTGGATGGATGGACGTAATCTTACAAAATCTTTACAAAGAGTGTTGTTTTTAAACTTTCGCGATTTGAACACATTATTATAATATACTACGGGCCTAATCGCGCACTAAAATTACGAGATAAATAAATACTACCCGTGACCACGGTCAGTCAGTCAGTCTACTCGTGATCACGGTCGATGCAACTCGGCCGAAACGTCGGGATGATGAGGTATTTATTTATTTATCTCGTAATTATAGTGCGCGATTAGTCCCGTAGTATATAATAATAATCTTTACAAAGACTTGTAAGATATTATTGCCTGGGCTTGTGATCCGACGACGCAAGGTTCAAGTCCTGCATTCACGACGAATTTTTAAAAAGTTTATCACAAAAAAAAAATACATTAACTATACAAATGAATCAAACTTCATCGAAATGATTAAACAGGGTTATTTCTAATCAATTAGCATCATTTTAGGGGCTTATTCTGTGCATCAAAACTAACAACTTTTGACCTACGACTTCTGTCAAAACTAAAAAAAAATTTGTTGTTCCATTGAAAAATATAGTTCACCCGCGACAAAATGATTTTTGATTTTGATGAACAGCTGATTTTTTTTTTAGTTTTGACGAAAGTCGTAGAACAAAAGTTGTTAGTTTTGATGTGCAGAATAAGCCCCTAGAAGGATGCTAATTGATTAGAAATAACCCTGTATACTTAAAGTTAAAATTCAGACATAAAAATAAATAAGAAGCGAGAGCAATTTAAAATAATTTTGCGCTAAAAAGCTAGTGTTTTACAGAAAATAAAATATGACTACCTCAATATTGGTTGTGCGGTTTCCGCACCCATTGCTTTTTTCATCTAAGGAAGCATGTCATTCGTCAACTAAAAAAAAACAAATATAGTAAAGTACCCCAACAACAGAACAGCCAGTCACAGGAAATTGTATCGTCATTCAATATCATCAATCACAATGCGGCGGGGGTCAATATTTGCCGACCAATCAGTGATACACCCGAAAAATGTTTACTACTTCGAATGAAACCGAAATAAACTTGATATTTAATGTGTAGTGTATCTGCAGTAAAAGCCGTGGTGGTTTAGTGGTAATGACACCCGCCTTACAATCGTGCAGTCGTGGTTACGAATAGCGGGCCCGTACCAATGAATTTTAACCTTTGAAATTTATGTACGGAACTTCACAACACTGGCTTTTCGGTGAAGGAAAACATCGTGTACACGTCCGTAGAAGAAATTCGATGGCGTATTAGAATCCACCAACCTGTACTAGGCCAGCGTGGTGGATGTGGCCCATTAACCTTTCGGGGGGAGGCTTACGTCCTGCAGTCGTCTATCAAAAAGGCTGGTACAGTACAGTATCTTCGGTAGACTGGAACTGTTACTCAAAAACATTTGCCTATTTTAAAGATAAGCCTACTATGTTGAATAGACATGAACACCGAAACGTCGGGATGAGGAGGTATTTATTTATCTCGTAATTTTAGTGCGCGATTAGTCCCGTACTATAAAATAATAATAGACATGAACAGACAAGTAATAAGAAAGCACTTGAAAATGTCACGGAACTAATACCAGAACACGTAAATGGTAAATTTACAACGTATATATATTAACGACTTCATTGGTGTGCTAATTTACGCGTTAAGATGCAGGTGAACAGTAACGTACCAGAAATACGAATATAACATATGCAATTGATTCTAGAAATAAATGACTGGAACTATAACGTTGTTATTTTACTACTGTCAATACACAACACGTCTATTATATATTATCAAGTCCTAGCACGTATTTTACGTGTACTACGGGCTATTTTTCTAACTTTTCATTACCCACGATTCAGACGAAAGCACTGAAAAATATTTCTCTACACGTACGCGGGATTAAAATGAATTTGAGAGCACTCAAATATAAAATAGGGCTAGGATTGGAATCGCCATCACGTACTGTTGACACGGGCCATGGAAGAGATAATACTGGCGGAAATGCAATGTGCATAATTTAGGCTGGGACCGTACTCACTAAAATAACGCTTATCTATTACTGAAAACATATTAAACTTTTTTACTGTACTGTTTTTATTTTGTAAAAAGACCTTAAAATATAGGTGAAACATTTTATATCATAGATTATTACGTAAATGTTGCAATTATTTATTATAACGTAAGTAGTAAGTAGGTGAATACATTTACCAACTACGTTAGAATAACATACTCGTACAAATTCACTTATAACATGATCATAAATGGAATTATATTTAAGGCTCGCCATAATGACCTAAATCGCTTACAAGATAAAATTGCGTCTAAATCAGTGTATAAGGCGAATCAAACATCTTGGCGTGTGGTGTTAACTAAAAGCTGCGGATTTAACACAATAATTGCGCAGCCGTTAGCTTCAGTCTCAGAGCAAATAAAAAAATCAAAAGAGAATGTTGTGAACAAACAAGTGAAGCCAACCAAAACTACGCCTCGCCGTGTACAGACAATTTTATTTTATTTATTTGGGATAACAAACAATAGCACAATTTATATTACAAGAAAACAATTAACCAAATACATTAATAAATGTGCCACCAACTACATTATTCACCATTTACTAAATAGCAAGTGTCTTTGCTGGCATGGTTTTCTAAGTACATACATAAATATATTTCAGAAATAATTTTGAAAGTAATTATACCATATTTAAACAAATATAAACCAAGTACTTCATTTTAAGTAAAGCTACCTATTACAGCTTTTTTAAATCTAGTTTCAGACAAAGCAAAAATATCTATATCTACGAAATGTCTATTGTACGAATCCACCAACCGGTGCAGAGGCGCTCGTTTACCAGCGTTGGTTCTTACTCCAAGAGATTCAACACTAAGAAGTGGGTAGGAACGTGTGCTTCTACGCGTAACCGTTCTAGGACAAATATAATACAATTGGTTGGTGAGATTGCAGCAATCGTATTTATAATTAATTATACCATGTAAAAACATTGCACCGAGCAACAGTCGACGAGAGCCGAGGGACATAACCTCATATTTCTCTTCAGTAAAGATTCGTAATCAAGATAAGAATGACAACATCTATAATTTACAGAACGCAAGAACTTATTTTGTACCTTTTCAATCATATCATTGTATTTGTGATAAAAAGGGTTCCATATTTGGGTGGCATACTCAACACGCGGTCTGACAAGAGACGTATATAAAGTCATATATGTAGAGGGCTTTATGAAGTTCTGAGTACATCTCATCACAAAACCATACATTTTAAGTGCAGATTTAATTATATTATCTGTGTGTACATCAAGGCACAGCTTAGAGTCTAGTGTGACCCCGAGATCTTTTACGAGCTGTACCTACCTTGGTTAAAGGGTTGTTGCAAAGAGAATATGTAAACTGGGATAGCTTTTTCTTCTTACTAAAGGTGATACTATGACATTTTGATAAGCTTAGGTGTAGTTTATTTTTGATACAGTACTGTGATAGTCTCTCTAAGTCTGATTGAAGAAGCAAACAATCATTCATATTTTGTATGCGTCTGAAAATTTTCAGGTCATCTGCGTAAAGTAGAAAATTAGAGTAATTAAAACAAGTACTAATGTCGTTAATGAACAGAATGAATAGTAGAGGACCTAGAATGGAGCCTTGAGGCACTCCAGACGTAACACATATATAATCAGAGCAGTATCCATTGATGACAACTTTTTGAGTACGGTTTGTGATAAAGGAGGCAAACCAGCGTAAGAGATTACCCCGTATTCCGTTAAAAGCAATCTTAAATAAGAGAAGTTCGTGGTCCACCTTGTCAAATGCTTTATGAAAATCAGTATATATTGTATCAGTTTGGTGCTCATTATCCATGTCTTTAAAAAGCTGATCCAAAAAAATGGTTAGGTTAGTTACAGCAGAGCGTTTTTTATGAAACCATGCTGTTGAGTTATGAAAAGTTTATGTAAAAGTGGATAAATTTCATTGTGAACAAGTTTTTCAAAAAGCTTCGACAAGACAGGCAAGATCGATATAGGCCCGTAATTTTCAACATTGTTTTTCTTGCCATTTTTGAACACCGGTGTAATATTGGCCTGCTTCCATAGTTCAGGGAAGAGGGATCTCCCGGATACATTTATTGTATATAATGTAAAGAGGAAAATGCAAGTGGTCAGCCGTCTGCTTAAAAAATAAGGCTGGTATGCCATCAAGGCCTGCGCCTTTAGAGATGTCTAGTAATTTTAGAGCTGTTAAAACTTTTTCAGGACTGATATAAATGTCCGTTATTACGTCACAATTGTCATGAAAGTTATCAGGTGGTTTCCAATTATGTTTATCAAAGGAAGATTCCTCGTATACTAATTACACACACATCAACGTACAAGGAAACTACGCCTTGGCTTGTCAGTCGAACTATGGCGGCGCAACAGCGACGCACTCACACATGTATAAAAAACCGGCATCACTTGACTGTTCAACGACGAGAGAATGTTGTGAACAAACAAGTGAAGCCAACCATAACTACGCCTCGCCGTGTACAGACAATTACACATACATCAACGTACAAGGAAACTATGCCTTGGCTTGTCAGTCGAACTATGGCGGCGCAACAGCGACGCACTCACACATGTATAAAAAACCGGCTTCACTTGACTGTTCAACGACGTTCCCTCTTGATTTTTTTATTTGCTCTGAGGCTTCAGTCTGGTTGGGTTATTCGCAGCTTGTAGCTTACATCAAAGCCTACAATATTTTCGATTCGGTCGATACAAAAAATGAGCTTAGCTTAATATTTGGCACGCGAGCCACGCCTGCTTCGCACTTCCGCCTATTTTTTCCTTCCGTGACTGGGCCGACATGTGGAGTAATTCGTGAATTTACAGCCAAACAACGTTTTTTCATTTTCGTTTGTTGTTCTATCGTCACATTTGAAAATTGATGATGCGTAAATAAAGAACTAGGTAGAACTAGGACACGTATAAATACTAGACTTTTTATGTGGTCATTTGTACTAACTCGTTTGAATACTAGACTTTTATGTGGTCATTAGTACCGACTTGTTTTTAGGGTTTCGTTCCTCGAAAGGAAAAAAACGGAACCCTTATAGGATCACTTTGTTGTCCGTCTGTCCGTCTGTGTGTATGTCAAGACTCTTTATCTCGGGAACCGTAAAGATATCGAGTTGAAATTTAAACTGTATACATATATCAATGAACTCTTGCTGTTGTGTAAAAGAAAAACTTCTCAGTTATCGTTTAAAAAAGGTAGAGCCGTTTATGTCGTAAAAACCGCATATTTCGCACTCACAAAAATCAAAACCTACAGGGTACTTCCCGTTGACATAGAACTATTAAATTTGGCGTGAAACATTGTCTCATAGTACACATATAGGAATAAATCTGAAAACTGTACATTTTTATTTAAATCACAAAAATAGGGCCTCAAAATTCACAAAATATAGGTTTAAAATTCAAAGTGAGTAAATCGTATCATGTAAGGTATCATATAAAAGAACTTCATTAGCACATGCTAAAACAGCTTTTTAATTATTTTAACATTTTTAGTAATTTTCGAGTTATGACGAGAAAAGTGAATATAAAAAACTTTTTTGTCGATGGTTATAGTATAGAGATTTTAACAACTTACTTCTTAATTTTGTGAAATTTTCTGGATTTGTACGGAACCTTCGGTGTGCGAGCCTGACTTGCACTTGTCCGGTTTTTTATCCAATTGCCCGAACAAAAAAAATCAATTGCTTACATAAATAAATCATCCATTTACACTTAATCCACATTCATTAATTAAACATTACAATTAGGTACCTACATCATACATTAAAAACAAGCAAACACAACACAATTGATGCATCATTATAAAATATACATTATAGTATACTGAAATGAAAGGCAACCTTTAAGTAAGATGACGTGTTATCTTATGAAAAACTTTCAATATGATGATGGAATATGCTCAGTTTTCTGTAGGTAATATCCGATACGGAGACGTGACGATGGCGCTCAGAAAATATGTGCTCGTACTTTTTGCAACGCGACGTCGAGGGACTGACTATAGAGATGTGCTTTGTGCTTATCTAAGTCGACAAGCTTAGTTATTACTAAGTACATGCAAATATACCTACATATATCATTAACCTATTTGTATCACGTGAAGATCAAAGTAAGAATGAATTAAATTAATTTTATGGTAACAGAATGTATTTTTTTACAGTGTAATTAAATCAAAACCGTGTTAAATTATTTCAATTCAATTCAATTCAATTCAATTCTTTATTTATATAAAACTAAGTAACATGACAGTGTTAATGTTAAATACTAAAGCGTTACTTATTTACCTACTTTAATTATATATTAATATAATTATGTAGTGACACCGACCTTACAATCGTGAAGTCGTGGGTTTAAATCCCTACATATCCTTACGTTCTGCAGTAGGCTGTTAAAAAAGCTGGTACAAGTACAGGATGGTAAGATCAAGTAATTAAAAAACCACACAAATCAAATGACTGCGCATGACTTCTTTTGTCACGGAAATTGATATATAGACAGATAAATCTCCACACACAACAAAAATGTAGCGGAAATGAGAAGTCTCACACATTCTCGTACATTTTAAGTTTGAGCACAATTACGTACCAAAAACTTAATACGTACCCCAGTTCCGTCATTCGTTGACAAAATTAAATGCGACCTATAAAGGAGAACCAACATCCGAACAGATAAAAATTAATTGCCTTACTCAAAGTATAAACGTCTCTCTCTTTTCTTAAATTAAACAGTAAAATCAATCATTTTATTAACAGAACTAAATGTTATCGATACTTTCAAGTCGCATCTCTACGGTTATCAGTCGCATATGGCGCCAAAAAGACGCAAGACACGTTTATGACGTAAACTTTTCTATAAGTTTCGCACGTTTTATCAAAACAATATGGCGGGATTTGGTGGAACAAATATTTTTTAAGTTACAATTACTGATAAGAAAGACGATAAAATACTCTCTCAGCTCTAAGAAAAATATTTGTAAGATAGACTTGATATATTTCTAAGCTTTCTTGTTATTGGTATTTAGTTTATAATTTATTTATACTTACCTACTGCAAATTGCACAGAGATGTCTATAATCTAGAAGTGCTGACTAAGAAGTTAGAATCTATCTTAAAATTTAATGAAAAATATGTAAGTCATTGAAAAATATAGCTAAAATAATAACGAAACAAACAAAACTTTCAATTGGAAAGAGTATAGGTAATAGTATCTTTTAAAATTTGAATTATTTTTTATAATTATATAATGTTATACCTACTTATTTTGATATACCCACCTACTCGTCAAACGCCTCGGCAATTGGTGCGATTAATAACAAAATATAGTATAAGTAGGTACGGAAAAATAAATAATAATAATGTTCCTACGTGAATCTACATACCTGTAACGCGGTCACATTAACTCGACGCATCGCATTAATTTTTAAACAATTTTTACTCGATCTTAATAAACAAGTAGAAACTTATCTTTTATAGAAGATGGTTTGGAACCTTTCATGCGGGAGTCCGACTCGCACTTGGCTGGTTTTTTTTGCACACCGTACTTGAGCGCCAAAATAACGTCACATGGTCAAGCGTCTAGTTAATGTGACCGCGTTGTACATATTTATCTCTACAATATGGCTAAGCTAAGATATTATAAATTTAAAATACCTTGTACCTACGTTATATTTTATCAACTGCATTTTCAATCACAAAACTAAAAATAAACAAGATACTAGAGAGAACCTACAAGAGTAATCAAGAAATTAAACGGGCTGCGACAAAAATACACGCAAATATGCAAAATCTAGCAATTTATATGCAAAGATTCATCGGCTAATCAACGAGCAGACTGGGAAGGAGTGCTTTATTTTGTACATCAATCCTGATTTATAACTGGGTTTAATTCAACGCAAACGAAACTGATCCGCAGTTTCGTTTGCGTCTCGAACTCGATTTACGATGTCATTTTAAAAATAGGTACCTAGAGAGCAAAGTAAGCGGTAAGCAAAAATTAATCAATTTGTTTTTATCAAATAAGATACTTACATTTTTATGGTTTATTGATTAGGTAAATTTTTATCATTGTCATCACGGGTTTGAGTACACGTACTATTTAATTTATGGTTTTAAGTTGTAACGTGTATGTTGTTTTTTGTCTCTAGAGATACTATACAGGGTTATTTCTAATCAATTAGCATCGTTTTAGTGGCTTATTCTGTAAATCAAAACTAACAACTTTTGTTCTGTGACTTTTGTCAAAACTCGAAAAAAAATCAGCTGTTCCAAACATTTTGTCGCGGGTGAACGATATTTTTCTATGGAAGACCTTTTTTTAGTTTTGACAAAAGTCCCACAACAAATAAATTGTGAGATTTGATGTACAGAATAAGCTCCTAAAAGGGTGCTGATTGGTTAGGAATAACCCTGTATAAGCCTATGTATGTATATTGTTTATCTGCAGCCAAAAGAATATAGTTTTATATCAAAACGTAACTCATAGATAAAACAGGATACGACCCTGGCTCCACTAAAACAGAGCAGAGCTGGAGGGAAGATGGATCGAGGTAAACAGGGCATTATACGAGTAAATCCGTAAAATCAATACCATATTTGCTTATGATTTTATTTTTGAGTGCTTTCCACACTAGATTTAATCTCAAATAAATATAAAATAAAATAAATATAAATGTAATAAGTTGGTGTAATCGTAAGCACTTCAAGAATTTGAAGCTTGCGTAGGAGGCGGGCTGGTTCAGTTGGTTAGAGCGTCAGGCTAGTGATCCAAAGGGGCAGGTTCAAAACCTGCGTTCGCTTCAGATTTTTGAAATGCTTATCACAAAGATAACCCATCTTTGCTTAGCGAATTTACGAACAAAACATAGTTCCACACCGCCCATGAATGACTGATTAATTGACGTGCGTATCTATATTTGACTAAGCGGTTAAATCCCAATCGCAATCGGGACCTACAATTAATTTTTGTTATCCGAGCCACGGCAGCGCTCTGTTGTAAATGCCATCCCCGCGGTCAGCCATCTGGAGACTGACCGTGCCGAATTTTGAACGCTGACAAATACCTAATCAAACTACGCCATGGGCGCTACTACGTTGTTTTAACAGTTTAGCCATGTCAGAGGCCTTCAGGCGGCTTAAAAACTCTAACTCCAGGGCTAGCCACTAGGGTGGCTATGTTTGAGCGTAGACCGTGAACCCACATCATAACCATAAACATCATAGGTACTAAGTACCTATACCTATTTGGCAAAGCAAATAAATCTTTTATGCTATGGGTTCACGGTTTACGCTCCGCCTAGCTCTGCTGCACGCCGCTTTGGTGGAGTTTTGGTCTAAGTGTTGCGGACGAGGAAATTGGTAGATCCTTTGTATCAACGCCCGGGGCTACTTTCGCAAGTGTTAAGTCTAAGATAAGTTCCAGAAGCCTGCAGGCGCCGCTCGATAATGCTTTTATTGGATTTGAACTCTGCATCTTGTACATTATCTTCTTACACTTGGCTATTGATTTTTTTTTAAAGAACTCACCTTTTTTTTGCTGCTGCTGCTTTTCAGATTGTTTTATTATTGTGGTACAGGGTTTCTGATATGACTTTAATTTTTCACAAGTTTATTCAATACTAGCTTTTACCCGCGGCTTCGCCCGCGCTTTTTTTAAGGCATTCCACGTGAACCTTTTATTCTTTCAGGATAAAAAGTAAAGCCTATGTCACTTTCCAACCTTTGAACTATATTCATGCCAAGAATCGAGTCTTTCCGTTGTTCCGTTACTAAGTGAAAGCGTAACAAACAAACTTACATTTAACATTTAAAATATTAGTAGGGAAGTAGGGATATGCTGGCGTTTGACTGTGGACATTGTTCGCTTGCTAGATTTTATGTTCTGGAAGTCTTTAGTATGAATCACTTGTCATAATCGAATTAAAATGAGTAGTTATAGCTACTCCCACTCATAAAAAATCCAGCAAGCGAATAATGTCCACAAACAAAAGCCAGTATGGCTTAATATGAGAATGCTTGCCTTACAAGCGCGAGGCAAGAGTTCAAACTCTGATCCATACTAACTCAGACCAAATAAAACAATCAAGACAGAATGTTGCGAACAAACAAGTGAGGCCGGCAAAATTATGCCTCGCCGTGTACAGACACAACACACACATGTACACGTACAAAGAAACTATGCCCTGGCTCGTCAGTCGAACTATCGGCGCAACACCGTCGCACTCACACATGTACAAAAACCCGGCCTCACTTGTTTGTTCACAATGTTCCGTCTTGATTTTCTTATTTGGTCTGAGCATACCAATGAGTTCTTTGGAATTTATGAACGGTTGTGTATAAATTCAACTGGTTTTCCGATGAAGGAAAATATCGTGATAATCTGCAACTTGCATACATCAGGAGAAAAAAAATCGTTGGCGTGTGTAAATCTATCAACCTGCACTGAGCCAGCACAGCCAGCATATGACACTGCGGAATATAGGTCTTAATTGATTAATTGAAAGGTGCCTTTCAAAGGTAGGCCTACAATCACTATTAAAATTAAACCAAAATCCAGTGCCAAATATCATAAAATCCACCAAGCGAATAATATCCAAGTGCCACTAAATAATAATCGTAACGAACACACTAGCCATACAATTAACGGTCGATAGCCACCATCGAGTACACCGCACTACGCCGTCAAGTTATAATTTACCGAAATTGAATTCTGGCTAATGCTGACAATTTGCATACTGAAAGCTCCCGATTAAAGTTCTTACTTGCACGAAAGCACTGTTTTGTTTTGTAAAATGTGAATAGCGCTAATTGCAGTAGCCTTTGATTTTTTGGAGTAAGATTTGGCTTACTTTCTGTGTCTTGTATACTGACTGACTGACAAAAAGGAGCGTAATTTTTATGTATGTGGGATTGAATCCCACACAAGGCAAGAACATTTGTGATGAACATACGAGTAGATGAACATATAGATATTTGCTCTGTATCTGGATGTTATTATTATACAACTAGTTTTTACCCGCGGCTTCGCCCGCATGATGTTTTGATTTTTGACGCAATATCATTATGATTTATAGCCTATGTGTTATTCTGATATATGCTATATTATTGCAAAGTTTCATCTCAATCCGTTCAGTAGTTTTTGCGTGAAAGAGTAACAAATATCCATACATCCATCCATCCTCACAAACTTTCGCGTTTATAATATTAGTAGGATAGTAGGATTATGTATCTAAAAATAAGTAGGTATATGTAGTTACAACTAGTCTCTAGCACCCATATAACACGCTTTGCTTAATTTGGGGTCAGAGACCGTGTGTAAGATGTCCTCTGATATTGCTGACAATTATTATTTGAATATTATCAAAGCTAGATTAAATTAGCGCAAGTTACCATAATTCACTCTAAGTTTACATGCTAGCTACAACATCTTTTTCTGTCAGATTTCATCGTTTTCTGACACAACTACGAGATGATTTGGTTGCCAAATATATAGACTACCTACGAGGAAATTATAATTATCGTGTATATAAAAACAATCAACATTCTACATTAAAAGACAGCGCATTACTGCCTCTGTGATCAGCGATTATAACTCACCACTCAGTTCAACTCACAATACAATAGTTAGGTATATGTGAGTTTATCTAAATAATAGGCACAATTTTGTATTTGTGGACGATACCGTATACCTCATCTTCTTTTAGGTAATCAAAGTTAATAGCTATTAGCTTTTCTATATGGCTACCCATTACACTATAATACCTTATTATTATTAGTTATGCAATAACATAAATAGTCTTAAAATGCTGGATAATGCACAAAGGCTAGGCGGGATCGTCTCATTGGCCACTAATTATAAAAGCTTTGAATAAAACTGCTAGCAAAATAGGATTTAAATATGAGTGGTTTGACAGGTTTTGTGAAATAAATAACGATATTTTATTGAATTTCATTATTAGGTAATAAATTAATCTACACGGGTACTTATATTAGGGTTAATAATTATTTTACGCAAAAAATGGAACCACCGCCTTACCGCCATCGCGTACCGAATTCGAATAGTTTGCACGAATCGATCCGACATCCAGGTACATTATTGTTAATTTATCAAAAACGGCTCAGCCGATTTCGATAAAATTTAAATGGCACAACCCTTTTAAAATAAAAAAGATTATATTCAATCGGTGCACAAATGGCTATAATATCAATGGACATGCACAAAAAAGCATACAGAAGAACATAGTACCTTCTCCTTTTTTGGAAGTCGGTAGAAAGAGCTTATTTGGGCATACTGAAGTCGAGGATCCGATTAGTACCTTAATAGATGAAAGGTAATGAAGATCTGCTCGAAATTGGAATGGAGTCGCACTTAATTGCTCGGGATCAAAAAATGGACGCCAGACCTTAGTATCAGAGGCCAAGATACATTTTGAGACCCTGCGTCAATAAATAACATTTTGTGTGGACTGTGTACTCCCGTAGTATATAATAATCAAAGGTTCATTTTCTTACTTTGATAGGCTAAACAAACAGAATGATAAATACGTTATTATAAATACCTATAACTTTCTTAAAAATACAAGCTTTTGAAAAAAATCAAGTTTTAGAGATCCTGGATATCATTTAGCAGTAGAGTGCTAGCCAAGACAAGTAAAAAGAGCCCAAACACGATAGATTTGTTTAGTACAGGAGTTCCTATACCTTCCGACTCCATATTATGGAGATACATAGGTACATCCATAGCAAGTTAAATAAAAGGTTGTAAAAAACAATGGTACTAACTGTCGGTACAAAATTACTTTTCATAATTTCAAATCGTCAGACTATGTAACAGACAAACAAATACAAGTAGTGAAATGCTCAACAGTCTTAAGGTATTGCGTTCCCAAAGACAATTTAATGACAAAACTGAGCTCCGTTTCGGCGATCCGATTTCAAATGTCTCGGAAAGTTCTCAAGTGTTCTGCTTGCCAGTTCTGGCAGTAATTGGCACTGTAGCAATGGTAAATGAAATGAGAAACTGATATAAATTAACGATTGAAATTATAGTGATGTAACCTAAAGGGTATTTCTAGGGATTTTTACAAAGGTCTTGCTTTACCCGTGGCTTACCACACGAACCTTTATTTTTCGTGATAATTAAAACCATTTTTTGACTTCATACTCATTCATATCTGTGTAAATCAAGTTAAGTTACATTACATTACCTACGTTATAACTAACCAGAAATACAGACTTAGGTACCTAATGCATTTTACATTCTAGCTTTGATTCGTTTTACACCAATATCGCAATCAAAATTTTTAACAGGTTACCATCAATTATAAAAAATGAAGAAAACATTAACAAATATAAAATAAAATAAAAAAGATTCTTGACGGAAAAAAACTTTTACTCAGTAAAAGCATACATTGAAGCTACCAGCTATGTAGGCCACAAGAAAACTACGTGACGCTTCTCTATGATGATAATAAATTACGACACCCTGTATCCATAGTATTAAGTTAGTTCAGTAGACATATTATTATTGAATTTCATCGAGACGCTTCCCTCTAATATTAGATTACGACACCTTTATTATCCATAGTATTAAGTTAGTTTAGTAACACATTTAATTTTATCTAAGTACCCTATTTTATACTATATATAACGGGAATGAACTCACGTGTGGGGATAGTCGTAACGATAGTCAGTGCATTGCGAGACGGCTCCGCGTGCTAGCACTCGCCAACTTGAGAAAGGTCGCCGAATGCGACCGAAACTATAGTCGTTACGACTATCCCCACACGTGAGTTCATTCCCGTTATATATAGTATAAAATGTGTGAAAACCACGTTAATTTCCATAGTAAAAAAGTACCCTATTGTTAAGAAGCGCCATAGCGCCATAAAACATTTGCAATGCCCGAAAAGGGCGACTAAGTTTGTAAGTGCAATTTTTAATATAAGACCTCTGTAACACTTTGTGGCAAATAAATGAATATGAATATGAATCAAATTTGTAGATAAGCTAAAACAACCAGGGTGACATATTCGAAAGTAAGGAACATCCCTTTTTTCTTTTTTTTAACGATAATTGCCTTCTTCCACTTCTGTTATGTATTGAAATTAAGCAATTAATTTATGTAATAGGGATCGTCACAGAATCTAATTACATTAACGACCATTAAGAAGATTTATCCACCAATAATCAAATCTTGTTCGTTCGCTGACGCCTTAATCAGTAGACATAAATCGGACAAAGAAAATAATTTGTCCCCGTTTGTAGGGTTCCGTAGACACCAACCATGGATGTAGCATAAATACACCGTGTGGTTTTAGACGTCGCCGATTTTAAGGTATCATTACCGTCTTTGATTGCATTGACCATTTTTAGGGTTCCGTACCTCAAAAGAAAAAAAACGGAACCCTTCTAGGATCATTTTGTTGTCCGTCTGTCCGTCTGTGTGTATGTCAAGACTCTTTATCTCGAGAACGCGTTAAGATATCGAGTTGAAATTTAAACTATATACGTAAAACTATGAACTCTTGCAGTGGGTAAAAGAAAAGCTTCTCAGTTACCGTGTAAAAAAGTTAGAGCCGTTTATGTCATAAAAAAACGCATATTTCGCACTCACAAAAATCAAAACCTACAAGGTACTTCCCGTTGGCATAGAACTATGAAATTTGGCGAGAAGCATTGTCTTAGAGTACAAATATAGGAATAAATCTGAAAACTGTACATTTTTATTTAAATCACAAAAAATGGGGCCTCTAAATTCACAATATATGGGTTTCAAATTCAAAGTGAGTAAATCGTATCATGTAAGATATCATATAAAATAACTTCATTAGCACGTGCTAAAACAGGTTTATAATTATTTTAACAATGTGTAATTTTCGATGTATGACGAGAAAAGTGAAAAAAAAAACTTTTGTCGATGGTTATAGTAAAGTAAAGAGATTTTAACAACTTACTTCTCAATTTTGTGAAATTTTCCGGATTTGTACGGAACCCTCGATGTGCGAGCCTGACACGCACTTGTCCGGTTTTTTTAATAAGGGACCAACCCTGATATCGCAATTTAGGTGTTTTATACAAAAAGTTTATTGTTTTGAGGTAAGTAGGTAATGGATTTGCGTAGGTATATTGTTTTGTCGCGATTTTGTGGTTGGTTTCACAGTAAACGTCGTCGGTCATAATGGTTGGTTACAATGATATCTTGGAATATGACTGTGGTCTAGAAATACAGCCCGTACCTACAATGGATCAAAACTAGGAGTAGTCACTCGTCTTTAAAAAATAATAGGTATCCGTTTTAAAGATGTCTGCAATTTTTGGAAACAAAGCTACATGAGATAAAGATTGTGAAGAGTAGTTCAAATATTAATAAATTAAAGTTATCTCGATGATGTAAGTACCGTTTTTATACTACGTAGACACTGACGCCATTATAGGGTCAGGCTTCCAACGTTATTTCAAATCCACTTTTCTTTTAAATCCATGGCACAATCTGGAAGCGACAAGTCCCGGCTTGAAATTGTCTATTTGTCTCGGGTAATAACTTGTAAACTGCTCGACCTGGAAACGCTAATTACAAGTTTCAGTCTGTTCCTAACCACGAAAATGAATTTAAATGAAGAAAATACGGCAGGAAAACGAAAATTGATAGAAATTTTCATTCAAAATTTGTATTTTCGAAAACATTTACAATAAATACAACAATTTTTTGTCATAATATTCACCTTTGTCGTATTTTTGACCGACGAAACGGAGGAGGTACTCAATTCGACGGGTACATTTTTTTTATGTATAATCACGCATAACTTTTTACTGTAAGGGGATGCGCCTGCTTCCCCTAATTTAGTAAGTGATCGATCGTGGGCGTATTATTAACTCTGATATAGCACCGATTACACTGTTAATCCAATCGTTATTAATAATACAAGATACGGTATTGCATTTCCATTGCGCATTTCCTGTTCAAACTGTAGCGTCGCTAGTGTTGTGCAGCGCGTCCGTCGCGCGTTAGTGTTGTACCGCTATCACTCGATTTGGCGAGTCGAGTCTGCAGCTAACATTACGTAGTAGTCAGATTTCGACAAAACATTTTTTATTGGAAAGGGTATACTTTGAACATTAGTGTCATTTAAATTTTATCGAAATCAACAAAATGCTACATCGATTCGTGCGAACTACTCGCGAATTCTGTAAACGTTTGGAGTCGGTCAAGCCATTTTTTGCAAAAAATAATTATATGTATCAAAATACTAGTGCACATACAACGTCTTGAGGTCTTCTCAATAGTACTAAAACGTGATCACTGATCAGTGTTATTCTTAACCTGTTATTGACCATAGAGAACATTTGTTAAGAGGTACCTACGAGCAAAAAAAAAACAACAAAATGAATCCGAAAATAAACTTCAATTAAAGCTAACGTTATTACTCAAATCAAATCAAATAATTAGGCACATACTTTCAATCCATTTCAGGCTTTCTAATTTCCAACAAAACAGAAACCCCTTGTTAGTAAAGTTGTTTTTGTTGTTATAAATAATAAATTGTTGAGAAAATGATAAAAAAACCAAACCGACATGCGAGTTGAATTGGTTTTAGTGCTTCCTAAGTTCCTACATTAGTAAAACATTTGGTCGGCTATAATATTAAGAGCCACACAAATTGGCGGATGAGATATTAGCCGCAGATCACACATTGCCGTGATTCGCTAATTATTGCGCATGTGTGCACAATTCCGACGCCGCGTGTCGTAGTGATGAGCACGGTCATAGGGAGCGCACGGGAGGCATGAGGATGGCAGCTGGCCCCCCGACGGCCTAAGCAATAGCAATCGTAATAGCAATTGTTTATGACTTCATTTTAGTCATTTGACACCGCCTATGTGACGTTAGCCATCAATTGCTTCGCGCAGATTGCGATAGCAATCGTTTAATGAACAACTTTGATGGCTAACGTCACATATGTGCATATATACACGCGGTGCCAAATGACTAAAATGAAGCCATAAACGATTGCTAAATATTCGGGGGGTGGATGTGCCCCGGCGTCTCGTCTCTCTGGCTACCTATATTTCGATTTTTGCGCAGCGTTCTGCGCATAACTTCCCATATGCCAACTTGTGTGGAGCTTAGACCCTATACAAGCTGCGGATAATCCAACTCTCGCCCTGTGTTAACTAAAATTTAGTCAGGATTGGGTTATCCGCAGCTTGTAGCCAACTTCACAGCAGCCAAGACGTTTGATTCGGCCTATATCTGTAGGAGTATTGGTGTTAGGAGAAAGCTTGCCTATAAGCGTGAGTGGTGAGAATAAACCCGTTCCCATACCAATGAGTTATTTGAAATCATTCGATTTTGTACATAGGCCTTTGTTCTACAGTAGATTATCAAAAGTGTAGGCGTGAATAAGGAATTTATATTAGGGGTTTGAATAAATTGGATAATACAAGAACTTAACCTAAAACTACATAAAATAAACCCTTGAAGGTTTAAGGATAATACAAATGCTCAAGCCCACTGCCAGTTGGCAGCATGCCCAGCATGCTGGCAGCATTACCACGCTGAATGGCAATGCTTTGTTCATAATTGAATTGACAGCCTCGATGGCTCAGTGGTTAGTGACCCTAACTTCTGGGTCTAAGAGGTGTGGGTTCGATCCCCACCCAGAGCAAATATTTATGTGATTAATATAGGTGTTTGCTCTGTGTCTGGGTGTTATTTAGTTACTATATATGTATATAAAAAAAAATAAGTTTATGTAGTAAATCAGTCTCTGGCAGCCATATCACAAACTTTGCTTAGTTTGGGGTCAGAGGCCATGTGTAAGATGTCCCAAAATATTTATTTATTTATATAATTATCTACAGAACCATTATATATTACTTACCGATTGTTCCCAAACATGCTTCGACCCTTAAATCTTCTCCCGGGGCACTAATTTGCAAGTCGTTAGACGTACAAATGAAAACTTCGAGTGCCTGTAGGAACTTTAATTTTCGGCTCAACTTAGGAACCTCAGGATTTATCAGTTTCATTAGGCTTAAGTTGAATGGAGCTTAATTTCCATCTACGTATCTGAGATTATGTGGGGGAAGAAATAAATTTCTCGTACTTTCACTAACAGAGGTTGTTAGCATTCGTTTTTTTTTTACAAAATTCTAATTTGTAGTAGTTCTCCTAACATTAATGTAATTAGGTCAGGATGCTAAATTAAATTAATTTTAAAAATTAAATAATAAATATATTAATAGTAAAAAATAATTTCATTATTACAGCAATCTCTTACATTTTCACCAAAACAACCTATCAATAAACAATGTTGCCATTTATAGAAAACCAAAAGTTACCTATAAGAATTATTCTAAGACATGCTATTACATTGAATAATGTTTACAATCACAAAGATATACCTATTCTGATGAAATAAATATTCTGGCATTGAACTGTACGCGTTGTATTAACTAGACTATTAAATTATTAACGTGATCAAAATGCTGGTGTTTATTTGGCTCAACGTATAAGCATTGCCATTCAGCGTGGCAATGCTGCCAGCATGCTGAGCACGCTGCCAACTGGCAGTGGCTTTGAGCATTTGGATTATCTTTAGACCTTCAAGGGTCTGTGGATGATCCAATTGCTTGTTGTGTAGTAGTAGTTTTAGATTATGTAAGTCTTGTATTTAGTGGTAGTTAATAAAGCATTGGTAATTATATTATTATGTATGACAAGTGAGATGGGGAAGATTAGGTGTGCTCTGTAAAAGTAGACTTTACGGAACATCTTTTTAACCGAAGCTTTATATGCCTAAGATCTCGATTTGCTCTTGATATATTATGATTCATACTCGCAAATATTGTTCAGATTATTTTGTATACTAAACGATCTGGTCAAATATTATCGAATTCGGCTGTTAAATAGCGCGACAGCAAATTTCCCCATATTTTGAGGAAACTGTACTGTACTGTATCAGCCTTTTTTTTCATAGGCCTACCCACGAAGGGTGATTGGGCCATATCCACCACGCTGGCCCGGTGCGGGTTGGCAGATTCACATACGCCATCGAATTTCTTCTACGGACATATGCAGGTTGCCTCACGATGTTTTCCTTCACCGAAAAGCCAGTGGTGTAAAATTCCGTACATAAATTCCAAAAAACTCATTGGAACGGGACCGGTATTTGAACCCACGACCTCACGATTGTAAGGCGGGTGTCACTACTTCTAAGCCACCACGGCTTGAGGAAACTACAAGCCTCTAATCAAATGTCGCCGACGACAAAATATCTCCTAATCATAAAACCTGTGTACCAAATTTCGTCGAGATTCGTTGAAAAATGCGGCCTGTCGAGGTAAATCAACATCCGGACAGACGAGAGCAAAATTTTCGAGTAGCAAAGATCTTCGCTTCGTTTTGGTCAAATAAAATCACCATCATCATTTGTGGCCTTTTTTAACCCTCTGCTGGATATAGGCCCCTCTCTTATGGCGCCATCTGTCTTTGTCCTGTGCCAATCGTGTTCAATAATAATAACGATACAGTAATTTTATAATTCACCATGAAATATGATCAATTACTCGTTGGATAATAATAGGCAGACTTTTAATGACACCTCTTATTAACTTCATATCTTTAATCATTCAGAAACCTGTAGAGACAGTTTTACCAAAGTAAAATAGTCAATATAGTAAAATTACTAAATATGCTTTCATTATCTTGATACACACGTTTTTTGCGTGTACCTACCAAAAAATATAAGTTGATTATATTAAAAAAACTGAGAAGGTCACTTAAACGTTTTTGACAATTTGTATAAACAGCAGAACTAAAATTTTGCTATTTTATGTTTTAAACCACAGATGAAGGATACGTCTTTGGTCCGCTAACGAGGACCTATCCTTCATCTATGTTTTAAACATTTTTAACAAAGGTATGACTCCGAACACCTCTACAGGCAGCAGTGATGCCGCAGCACTACTTTTCCACATATTGCTGCCGCGACAATGCTGCTTAGCTCGAAATGTAATAATCTCATATAAACTCATAGCGATTATGGCAGCACTGCTGCGGTGTTGCATTTATTTATTTGCATGTTAAAAATATATTACAACTACTAAACTATTTTTACAGACAAAAACATATTAATACAGAAGTTAAACTAAAATGAATATAAATAGATGATGATGAAAGCCCTAATCTAAAAGCCCACTGCCAGCGGGCACAGTTACCAAGATGCTGGCCCCATTGCCACGTTGAATGGCAATACTGATCCCAAAGTAGAGGCCAGCATTTAGGTCACGTGTTGCGTCGATAAGTCTTTTTATTACTATTTGCTATATAGCTATTCAAAATCAATTAATATTACCTACAACATGGCCGACTTCACCCGTGTACAGAATTCGCGAATATTTCCCACGGATCGATGTAGCATTTTTCACATTATTGTTGATTTATCAAAAATGGCTCAGTCGATTTCGATAAAATTTAAATGGAACCAATTTCAAAGTATATACTTTCTAATAAAAAAAGAATTATTGAAATCGGTTTACTACAAAAAAACTTATGCGTGATAATACATTAAAAAAATATATATACGCGTCGAATTGTATACCTCCTCCGGTTCGTCGGTCAAAAATTATAATAGGACCTAGTCAATTCTGTGTTCAACTATTTATTATTTTAACTTTTGATATTGTTAAACTAAGCTTTGTGAAACAGGCCCTCAAATTAGTACCTAAATGCAGTAGACATAATAACCACCTGATCATCGTTTGTCATGCTAACCAAGGGTTAATCACAAGCTATCTGCCCTTTGATTGGCGTTTCGAACCACTAATTGTCAACCAATTTAAAGTTAATAGCTGCAAAGTAATTTGATACGAACTATTCAGGAGTGTTTTCAATTAACCGGCGGTTAAAGTTGTGGTTGATTTGCTGGAGCAGTCGTTAACCTGCGCTTGTAGGCTGTGTATATCAAACTGTTGATTTATTGCACGCGATAGCCACCCTACTGTTTTATCAGTAGATTTGATGTTTTTACATTAAAGATCGTGTTTTGTTTCATTCCGAATTTTTACTGTTTTTCAAGTAGCGTTCAAGGCCACCTAATTACACAATGAAAGATAGAAAAGGTCTGAAAATACCTACTGAAGATGAAAAACATTGAGGACGAAGAAAAAACTTTGTTTCTCCTTTTTTATTGGGTAGTAATTCTTAGTTATAGCTAATATAACAATGTTTATGAGTCTTAATTACTAATGAAATTAGATAATTGATTAAATTGTTTTAATTATAAGAGAAAAGTAATAAATTTGCCTTTTTTCACTTTATCTATCTGTTTTTGATTGGTGCGCTGCTGTTTTTTAGTTTTATGGGGTTGGCAACACTGAATTAAAATTGTATTAAAAGCAGATTTAGCAGTTGGTCTCATAGTAAAAGTTATTCTTAAATATAACTATTTAATTATACATACAGTTGTACACTTTGCAAAACAACATTGAAAGTCACTGTACTTTGGAAAACGACACCTTTTATACAGCGCTCAAAATATTAGACTAAGCTAAAATATACTGGGTTATCTGTTTGTCGTGTACAAAACCAAAAAACCAAAGTGATTGAGACCATCGATATGAGCAACTTTAACTATGGGACCAATCTGGTATTCGAAAAAAATCTGTTCTAAACAAAATTGCAAAGCGGTATCGACAAAACGTATGAGATGGCTGATTTTTTTATATCGAATTCCAGGTTGACTCCGTAGTAAAAGTTACTCATAATGATGGTCTATATCACCCCCTTTCGGCTTCGTAGGTATACCAGTTCTAAATTACCCTGTATTATTCTATGTATTATGCTAGGCTAAACTTGTTGGTATTTGCCCTTATGAAAAACTTTTCACAGCTATAAATATAGTTACAAAATAAGCCGAACTAGCATTGAAATTGGCCCATTGTTGTCGATCGATCAAGGGCTCGTTTGCCAACAAAAGGGATAAGAGAACCGACAGAGGGCCATTCCAGAACCTTAACGAGACCTATTCAAAACTAACAATGGCCGAGATCCCGATGAAATCTCAACTTTTGCGTATTAGGTATACGCGATTGAACTAAAACAGATCATATTGAGGCAGGACTTAGACGTAAGAGACAAAGAAAAGTTCGTTGTTACTGGAAAATTGCAGCAGAGAGGCACTAGATTATTTTATTAATAGACAATATACAGTTCTTTATTAAGACAAAAATAAAATTATACAAAACCACAAAGCAAACAACACTGCAAAACAAAACAAAATAAACATCATAAACAGTTACTAATAATTTTTTTTTTGTCACAACCCGATCCCACCTCAGCATATGCTGATTGTGGACCAACCAGCGCTGGTCTTCCGGCAGGACCGGAAGGTCACGTCTCATGCGAATATTAAAAAAAAACAATTAAATCTGATCATCTCGATCAGAGCGCGAAACTCAAATATTTTTGGATTTTTAGCTTCGAGCAAATATATATAGAGTCACAATCGTGCAAAAAAAGTGCCCGAGGCTAAACTCTGCCCAAACTACCTAGTGGGCAAGCTTTTTAGTTAGTTATAAGGCGATTGCAAGCCAACTACAACGCCGCGTGATGCCAAAGTATTCGGTTACAAGCATTAATTAGGTGACATAACGTTGAGTTTCGAGAAAACTGGTCATTGTGAATTATTTAATGTAAATATCTAAGTCGGTATGTGTGACGACGCTCGGACATTTTTTTACTACTTTCACTTAGGGACTGTGGCTCTGTAGATATTTGCTTGAAGGTTTTTAGACATTTACAGATAAACTACTCATTTTAAGTTTACGAAAACTCACTAAGCGATCATTAATAGGTACTATTTACGAGTTATATATATACACTGAAAAGCCAAATTAGTGGTCAGTTTATGTACGAAAGTGCATCAACTGATTTTCACCTTAGTTTTTAGTTAGTAATAGTAGATTGTATCATAGCAAAATAATATTTTTACGACGAGGGCGCTTTTTTGAATCCAGAGCAAAATGAGGGATACTAGAGTAGAATAGATTCTACTAAAGAATCCTGAACGTAGCGAGGGATTCAAAGTACGTCACCCGAGCCAAAAATATATTTTGCGCCCGAGTGGTATACTCTACTTTTCAAAAATAAAAATAAAATAAAAGGCGCCTCATATTTTACTGTAATTTTATTATTTAATAAAATGTAGAGTAACAACTGAAATTGAAATTAAATGGTATCTAATAATAAAACAAATAAAAACTTATATTTACATTCTTTTCATTCATTTTCTTGGCGCTGAACACTAACATTGCAAATACTTCCAAATTCAAAAAGTGCGCGGCAAAGATCTTTCCGTCGTACTTATTTGTTCCAAATTCAAAAAGTACGCGGCAAAGATAATTCCGGCGCACTTATAAAGTTCCTTATAGAAAACACCACCTTTGGACGCACTTAAAGGCGAACCAAGTAGTCCTTTTCGAATAGATGTGATGAAAACTCTTATGCATAAACAGGCCATTATTTTGGTTTCTGGGTGTATAGACCTCGTTAAAACTACCTATTAATGGCCGCTAAATGAGTTTTTATGAACTTCCAATATATATCTGTAATCTGTAAATGCTAAAAAACCCAAAAACATTTGAATTTCGCGCGCGACTCAGTAACTCGCTATCACAGTAATACATTTTTCATACGACTATAACCGAAATCCACTAAAACAAATTCATTTGTTGTTGCTTCCGACTTTAATTGCAAATTAACTGTTTAATGGTAACGTTGAAAACATTTTATTTTTAGAAGTTTATTATTGAAAACAATTTGAAATATAGGTACTTGACACGAAACATTACACAAACCTTAACCGTCTTGCCACAAAAGACAACTAAATTTTATGATACAGTTACTATAACGTGTGTTTTATTCTCTTGTTGTAAGACTGTAAGTGTATTTCCAAAACTGATAGCATCTTGACTCGCCTCGCCGTGTGGTAGTCCAAATCCTGTCTAGACAACATTGACATACAAAAAAGAGAGCAGGTGATTTGTATACACTTACTTTATAAATTTATAGGTAGTATAGGTTTGCGTCTGACTACATGATAATATCTGATCTTATAGCACATTAACAACGTCGCGTGACTTTCTTCTTTGTTGCTTTTTAGGGCTCCGTGGTAAAACGAGGAACCGTCGTTGTATCCGTCCGTCAGTCCGTCCGTCTGTCCGTCCGTGCGTCCGTTCTCATGTTACAAAGCCTTATAAATTCCACATTTGTGAACCAAATTGCATGAAATTTGACATTATATTAGTTTAAGTATACATTTCAATTTAACTATCTTAAAATTTTCAAAATTGTGTACTTAGGGGAAATTATTAGGGAAATTATTTACAACGCGGTCACATTAACTAGACGCTTGACCATGTGACGTTACTTTGGCGCTCAAGTACGGTGTGCAAAAAAAAACCGGCCAAGTGCGAGTTGGACTCCCGCACGAAAGGTTCCGAACCATCATCTATAAAAGATAAGTTTCTACCTGATTGCTTAAAAATTCCAGCGATGCGTCAAGTTAATGTGACCGCGTTGTAAATAAGTATAACCCGTAACGTAAGTAGTAGTATAATATTGGGCATTCTGCCCCACCTTTGTCGCTCGGCGAAACGAGTTCGCCTTCGCGACGGTGTTGCAGAATGCCCAATATTATACGATCAAACCAGTTTGATTTCATATACATTTTTATATACGTACCTCAATATTAATCTCTTTCTAACGCTATCGCTGTGTCAGAATAATCGATTTCGATTTCATCAAAAAATGAAACTAGACCGTAAAGAAAAATCGTCAGATTTCATTCATAAATATTTATGTTACTTTAGTGCCCGCTCATTACCGATCAAACCGCAACGTGCATCAAACATGAGATTTGTCAAACAGCCTCACTCATTGCAAATAAACACCATCTGCGATGATTCATCTCAGCATGGTTTTCGCCATGGGGAACTGTTACCTAACACAGTTCGATGCATTATTTGTGGACCGTCAAATTGTGGAAAAACAAATTTACTAATTGGGCTTCTCTTACATGAAAATGGTTTAAAATTTCAAAATATTTACGTTTATTCAAAAACCCTGTACCAACCTAAGTACATGTTTTTAGAAAAAGTTATACAACAAGTACCAGGTGTTTCACTCGAAAAATATCAAGGAAGTGAGGAAGTGTTAAAAGTTCAGGATGCAAAACCCAACTCAGTAATAATTTTTGATGATGTTGCTTGCGAAAATCAGGATAACATGCGCGATTACTTTGCAATGGGAAGACATAAATGCATTGACTGTTTTTATTTAAACCAAACTTACAGTAAAGTCCCTAAACAATTAGTAAGAGATAATGCTAACCTAATCATACTTTTTAAACAAGATGAAATTAATCTGAAACACGTTTATGAAGAGCATGTTAATTATGACATGACTTGGTTTGATTTTCGTAAAATGTGTTCCACAATATGGAGTGAGCCCTTTAACTATGTTGTAATTAATAAAGATTGTTCCAAAAATAATGGATGTTACAGAAATAAATTGGATACTTTTGTAGTCTTTGATCAATAACTAATAATATTTAAAGGTTATTACCTTCTCAGTATCTTTATTCTTCAGAAGACTCTTAATCGATTACAATCCTTTTGCTGTTATGGAAAAATTACTGAAAAGACAAATTGTTGATGCTGCAGAAGCTGTAAAAAGAAAAGTAAAAAAAATGAAAGATTTTGAAAGCGGAAATAATCAAGCGCTAGAATTTGTTTTCAAGCCTGTTACGGAACCTCTCAATCGATTAGCAAACATTAGTAAGCAAACTGCTTTTCCTCGCAATCAAGATGAAACTTTAACTACTTATATAGAGAAAAAAAATCAAGAAGAAGACTCTGACAGCATTAGAAACATTGATGATGATGACGAGAGTGAAAAAACAAATCAGATAAAAGACTTTGACAGAAAACGATACGACGAAGCAGATGAAAATGATTCTGATAATAATTATGACTATACTGATGCCATTGATGATGACGATATTTCATCTTGGTCAATTTCTGAAAGCACCAAGACGGATGTTCCTTTTGGCGTCCGAACCGAGCGCAATAAACTGATGCTAGGTTCTGCTTGTATTACTATCGGCAACGATTACATCACAGTAGCTGAACGCAGATATCAAAACACCCCTGGATTAAAACAGTTGTTGCTGAAAAAAGAAGTGGACTTAAATGTGGTTACTAAAAGTGACTTGTTGAATTATAAGTCAATGCTACTTGATACAAATGCACATCGTCGAGATTATGATCCTACTAAACCCATTAAAAGTAATAAAGGACAAAAGTACATGCATATCATCAAACCACTTTTTACCTCACAAGGAGATCAATATAAAGGAAAAGGACTACATCTGACTAAAATGTGGAAGAAAAATGTAGATTTCATATATTGGGATAATCCGAATTAACTAGTAGATAGGTTGAAGTTATTGACTGCTTCCCGAGATGCTGGAAACACAGGATTAGACAATGAAATATTATCTATCATTGAAGAGTTACGTGAGAGTAAAATTATTAATAAATAAATGTAATAATATGTACAAGGTTCATTTTACTATCAACCTTCCAAAGTTAAACATCTTAAATATGAATGTAGATAAATTCGGACACTACATTCATAAAAGAATGCGTTTATCAGAATTATTCGAAGTCAATAATAAAGCATTATTAAAATCAGTAAACGGAGATTTCAATTTGGAAACATCTAGACTGAGAGGAATTAGATTCCCAGTAGAAGCAGACGATGCTGTTAATAAAGAATATGTAGATCAAGTTAGAGATGCAATATTAACAGAGTTCAATAAACTAATTGGTTCATTACGCGCAAGAATTATATTAGATGCTCGGAGTGCTATCGAAACTTATTTAAAAGCAAATACATCTGAGATTTTAAATCATTCGGAAGAAAAGTTTTACACTAAAACAGAAGTAGATAAATTGGTTGGAACAAAAATTCAAGAACAATGGCAAAACAAAAAATTATAAATGAAATACACAAAGCAGCAAGGAAAAATTATGTTCGTCGTCCAGTTATACTGAAAGGTATAGATGATTTGTGGCAAGCTGATCTTATAGACATGCAAAACTTGAAAAGTTGTAACAAAGGACATAATTATATTTTAATAGTTATTGATTGCTTTTCAAAGTATGCTTGGGCAGAACCATTAAAGATGAAAAATAAACATAATGTTACTCAAGCATTTGAGCGAATACTCACTAAAAGTCAACGTAACCCGATTCACTTACAAACTGATTTTGGGACTGAATTTTACAACGCTGAATTCCAAAGGCTAATGAAAAAGTACAATATAAACCATTACTCAACTTTTTCTACTAAAAAAGCTTCTATTGTAGAGCGTTTGATAAAAACGATTAAAAATAAACTCTTTAAGCGTTTTAGTTTTAACGGAAGTTATAAATGGTTGGGCTCCGAATTGGAAGCTACAATGCATATGTATAACAATACAAATCATCGTACTATAAAATGTAAACCTTCCAACGTCAATAAACGTAACGAATCTACAATTAAAAACAATATTATACAATCACAAAAATATGCATCTATTCTACCCAAGCCTAAGTTCAAAGTTGGTGATAAAGTTCGTATTAGTAAATACAAACATATTTTTGAAAAGGGATATACCCCTAATTGGACGACTGAAATATTTACTATTAAAAATATGAATAAGACTATACCAGTGACTTATCATATAGAAGATCAAAGAAAGCAACCAATATTGGGAACTTTTTACGAGCAAGAACTTCAAAAATCTAACTGTCCAAATATTTATTTGATAGAAAAAGTTTTAAAAAGGAGAGGAAAGAAATTGTTTGTTAAGTGGTTAGGTTTAAGCAATGAAGAAAATAGTTGGATTGACAGATCGGCAATAGTGTAGAAATAGTAAATCTACCGTTATATTAAGTTACATTTTCTTATATTTTTTCATTATGCATTGAACAATGCGAGGTGGTGGACTCGTTAATGGTTTAATTAATAAACTACCGTTTGAATTACATTTACCTGGTTACAACTATTGCGGACCTGGTACAAAACTTCAAAAACGATTACTGAGGGGTGACCGAGGTGTAAATATACTTGACGAAGCTTGTATGCATCACGACATTGCTTACGCAAACCATTCTGACTTAGTGAATCGTCATAAAGCAGATTTACAACTACTTAACATGGCCAAACAAAGATTGAGGTCTAAGAATGCAGGAAAAGGAGAAAAACTTAGCTCGTGGCTGGTGAGCAAAATTATGAAAGCTAAATTGAAATCAGGTGCTGGAGTAAAGACTTTTAATAGTTTGCTGTCTAAAATTAAATCAAAAATAAAAAACTGCAAGCCTAATAAAGATAATAAAAAATTAATAAACACCGCTCATTTGGTTGCAAAAAGATTGGTACAACGCATCCCAAAAATTCGGGTACCTCGTGTCATACCCATACCTAAGACAGGAGGAATTCTACCATTAATTCCAATATTTGCAGGCTTATCAGCCTTAGGAACTTTAGCTGGTGGGGCAGCTGGTATTGCTAAGACAGTAAACGACTACAAAGCAGCTCAAGCTAATTTAAAAGAAACAGAACGACATAACAAGACGATGGAGACTTTAGGTTTAGGCAAAGGTTTATATATTAAGTCATATAAAAATGGTAAAGGTTTGTTTATAAAATCTCAAAAAAACTGAATACTAAGCTACCCAAACGTGCTTTAACTAATATAGATATCGAAAATCATGCTAGAGACATCCCACACTTTCGAGGAGTCTATATGAGGGATCGGTTACCAAAGAGAACAAATCGTACTGAATGCGGTATCGTTAATTTAGACAAATCTAAAAATGCAGGAACGCATTGGGTAGCTTATGTTAAAATTAATAATTATTGTGAATATTTTGACAGTTTTGGGGATTTGAAACCTCCACTGGAATTGATGAAATATTTTAAAAATTGTAATGTGTTTTACAACTACACGAGGTTACAGAAATTTAATACTGTAAACTGTGGACATTTATGTTTGAAATATTTAAGAAATTTTTGGAATAAAATGTATAAATCTTATGATTTTCTTTCATTTCGACCATTTGCAAAATGTCTGTCACATTGTCGATAACAGGTAACTCTTCAGATTTATCTACTTACTATCCTAACTCGCTGGAGTTGTATGGTCAGTATGAATGTGCATTGTTACATTTTTCGACATTTAATTCTATTCCAAATATTGATATCAGAAATAACAAGTTATATTATGGGTCCGATCAAGTTATTGAAATACCTGAAGGCAGCTACGAATTGCAAGATATTGGTGATTACTTAGAATCCGAAATAAAAGATGCCACGATCAAAGTACAGTGCAATAACAATACTTTGAAAACCACTCTATATTGCAGTAAAAATATAAATTTGACTAAAAATGACACATTTGGAAATTTATTAGGGTTTAAAAAACAGATCTTGAAAGCAAATAAATGGCATGTATCTGAGTTTCCAGTAAACATTTTGCCTACAACCGTGATCCGGATCGAATGTGATATTGTGAGTGGTTCGTACGTAAACGGAGAACCCAGTCACATCGTGCATGAATTTGCACTTAATGTACCTCCAGGATATCGAATAATAGAAATTCCAAAAAACGCCATATATTTTCCAATCAATCAGAATAATATAAGCTGCATACATATCAGGTTGTTAGATATAAATAACAATTTGATAAATTTACGGGGTGAAGAAGTGCAGTTGTATCTACACCTTAGAAGAAAAAATGATGGACTACAATAAATATGTGCACCAACAATTTAAAAACCACAGTCCTACTCAGGCCATCAAACAAATAAGAGGTCGCTCTAAGAAGAAAATAAAACTAACAAGAGAAAATAAGGAATTTCTTAAGACAATTGGTTTGCTAAAATGAGTATTTTAGACGTTTTATCCACTCCAACTCTTGACAATACCATTGAAGGAATTGAATTTCATTCGTACAAACCCTACGTAACAAGTTTCAACAGGAACGATGAAATTCGAATTCCTATTAATCAACAAGATCTGTACATTCTACCGTCAGCCAGTACACTGTATTTAGAAGGTACGATCATCGTTAAGAAAAATGATCAAAAAGAAATGACTACTAGCGTTCAATTTACGAATAATTCTCTACTGTATTTATTCCAAGATATAAGATATGAAATAAATGGCGTGGAAATCGATAAAATAAAAAATGCCGGTGTTACTACTACAATCAAATCGTTGATATCGATGAGTGAAAACGAATCAAAAGTGTCCCATGCCTGGGGATGGAATATAGATGGTATAAAAAATATTACAGGTAATTTCTCTGCTTCCATCCCTCTTTGTAATATCCTAGGATATGCAGAAGATTTCAAGAAGGTAGTGATGAACTGTAGACATGAATTGATATTGTTACGAAGTAATACTAACTTGAATTCTGTAAGACTTAACACTGGTGAAGTTGTAGAAGATGTTCAGATTAAAAAAATCATATGGAGGGTACCGCACGTTAAAGTGTCAGACAAAGAAAAAATAGGTTTACTTAAAGTCCTAGAAAGAGACCGTCCCCTACAAATGATTTTTAGGAATTGGGATTTGTACGAATATCCAACATTACCTAAAACCACAAAACATACTTGGTCAATCAAAACTTCATCGCAAATAGAAAAACCAAGATATGTAATATTCGGCTTACAGACAAACAGAAAAAACAACGCCTCTGCCGATATGTCTCAGTTTGACCATTGTCAAATTCGTGATATTAGAGTGTACTTAAATTCAACCTACTTTCCTTATGAAAATCTAAATGTAGATTTTGCAAATAATAATTTTGCTTTATTATACGAGCAGTACACTAGATTTCAGCAGTCGTATTATGGACGCCGTTCAGAACCTTTATTAAGTGCAAAACAATTTAAAGAATTGGCGCCATTGTTTGTCATAGACTGTTCAAGACAAGCTGATAATCTGAAAAGCGGTCCTGTCGTAGATGTGAGAGTGGAAATTGAAAGCAATACGGATATACCCGATAGAACTTCAGCGTATTGTCTCATTTTAAATGACTGTGTAATTGAATATAAACCCTTGAGCAATACTGTGAAAAAAATATCATGAATCCCGATACTATAATATTGGATGTTCAAGGTTTTAAAGATTTTTGCAATAATTTTATTATTAAAGAATTAGCTTTAGCCACTCGTGATCATACTCAGACGTTTTTAATAAAACCTCCATATCATTTTAAATATTTAACAAGTGAAGAAAAAAAGAATGTTAAGTGGTTGGAAAGAAACAGAGGAATTTATTGGAGCGAAGGATATATCGACTATAGAGAATTCCTACGTATAATCATACCATATCTAGAGAATAAGAAAATTATCGTGAAAGGTTTAGAGAAAGTAACATGGATAAAAAACTTGGGCATGAAAAATTGCAATATATCAGAACTTGATGAAAGCCAATGTCCGAATTTATCTGAGTTGCACAAAAAATACTGTGAGGGAAATAATAATTTTAATTGTTTTAAGCATTTTAATCAATGTGCACTCAAAAACGTGTTATGTTTAAAAAAATACTTAGAGCAGAAATAAAAATATGTACCTACTACTAACCTAAATAAATTATCTTTAATGAAAATAAAAAACTTTGTATAAACATATTGTTGTCTTTTAATTTCCCATAACATGTTAAAACTAAAATATGGTTTAATATACATAGGTAAGTATCGAATAAATTTGGACAATTCTATTTACTACACACGATTCCGTTATTATTAAAGTAAGCTAAAACATTTACTCAAAATCTAAAAATACGAGTAACAAATGTATAAAATCTCAAATTAGTTTAATTGACTATAAAAAAATATTATTACGATATTAAAAACGAAAATTGAAATCATTATCGATTAATGATTTTGAATTTTTTTTAACTAATGCCTCTGTGTCATCCATGATGGCGTCGGCAGCGTCTTTGACAATGTATTGTGCTTTTAATAAAGCACTACTATCACTGTCATCACTCTCACATGGAGAATACTCGTAACTGTTATCGAGTTTTTCTAAGTCAATTACGCTTATATTGATAAGTTTTATTCCTTTTTGACGTTGCCGACTCATCACAAACGATTTTGTTAGATTTTTGTTTTTTGGTTTTTGTCTTCGATTTTTAAATTTCTTTTGTTTATTTTTTGATTCACTGGTTTCAGCGGCGCATCGTTGCATCTCGCGGCGAATCATGTCATTAAAGTCGTTATCGTACAATTTTGGGTCTTGAGCACACTGGAAATCTTCCGATTCTTGGGTAATCTAAAAAGAGGAAAAGCTTAATTAATAAACAACATCATCATAAATTAAAATTAACTTTGACGAATTTATAGTTTTATGTAATATTAATGTAACTTACCGATGTCATGATTTCTATGTACAAAATACAAAATTAGTAGACTATTCGCACTGGATGACTTTTACAAAATAACACAATATGTTGCTAATTTAGCATTACTGAATCAAATCCATAACCATAGATCTATAAAAAATAGATGTGATATTTATCATCAAACTCGTAATTATGTGAATGATAAAAACGTGAAAATTTTCTGTAGAAGAGCAACCATATTTTATCACCTATTTTAAACAAATCCATATTATAACAGTAAGAATGAAGATATATTTGATACAGTGCCACGCAACATCAAACGTTAGGTTTTTAGGCATGCTTCATTTACAAATTATATATCTTTGACACTATAAAGAAAAGCTTACTAATCATTTGTGTCTCGAAACCTAGGGGCAATGAACTGACCTACATATTTGTAGAGACGTGTTTTTACATGAATAAAGAATATATTTTACTATGATACAAAAGTATTCGACAAGTTCAAATGGCAGTGAGCATGGCACATAGCACGGAAGATGGATGATCATTGGCGTCGAAAAGTTCTCTAGTGGAGACCACGCGCCAGCAAGCGCAGCGTAGGACGTCCACCTACAAGGTGGACGGATGACCTCATTAAGTCGCTACCAACCGGTCTTAATTGAGATTTTTAGAGGAAGCCCGTGTCCAACAGTGGACGTTCCAAGGTTCATGTATGGACGGATATTGCTACGAGTATTAAGCATTTTTGTCCATCAATACAATTAATTAATTAAAAAAGTGAAACTCTAAATTGCTTAAATAGGTAGGAGAACTAATAGGTATATCAGTGAGTATTTCTCATCGACACGATTCTCGTTGTCCCATTCGTATAAGTTTATATTATAAGAATTATTTTTTGGAAAAAAGGCCTTGGGTTTTATAAGACGCTGACAATCGCGTCGAGGAAAAATACTCAAGAACATATTCTATCTTAGATGAATGTGGAACACAAAAATAAAAACACGATTATAATAACTAAAATAATGCTTTATTAATATTATTTACATAAACTCAACATAAGCGTTTTATTTTATTGTACTCTAATGTAACTTTAACCTAAATACTAAAATCACAAATAAATCATACATATATTTTTACAAAACAGAAAATCAATCTACTAGATATACCTCCTTATCTTATATTTATGTTAATTATTCTATAGTAACTTTAGTATAGACGAATGCCCCCAAGCTAACGTAGATACTTTGTCTGCAGATATCGCCCGTTTGTCATCATTGTTAGATAGTGCGACTTTATTGATACTCTGAGTGAAAATCTGATGTTTAATTGATTTAAATATTACATTTTTCTTTTGAATTATGTCGTCATTAAATAAAACATTTTCATAATCGGTGATTTTTAAATCTTTTACAATACTTGATTTTACTCCCTTAGCTTTTTTAATAATTTTTTCAGGAGTCTTTAGGGAGTAAAGTTTAGCTCTTAATCCTATAAAATGAGTGATATACTGCCCACCCATTTCGTCTTTGAACAACCCAGGAACCTTTTTATTTTTTAACGGTATGTCAAATTGGTTTTCAGGTATATAGTAGCTTGTGTCAAAATATTGCAAAAAATTTAATTTCAAATCCTTATAAAAATCATCAGTATATATTTTGTACACAAACGAATCGGTATCTGTATAACACAATGTCACTCGATCTTTATAAAAAGGTTTGATAATATTGTAATGAAAGTCATACATGTGTGACTTGGATAGCTCTAATACAGTAAATCCTATGTAAATAGGCTTATCTAAAATTATCTGATCTGGTTTCATCTGTATTGCTACTAAATTTTCAGACAGAACACTTGCACTATGAAAGTAGGGATTGGCTATTAGTCTCTCAGCGGATGTAGATTTTTTGGTTTTATTAGATTGATCACACCATTTATTAACTAAATGAACACATACTCTGTTTTCAGTGTTTTCTAATGTTTTGCCAAAAACACTGTTGTTCAGTAATTTAAAAAAATCATGTTCGAAAGAACTTTTTGCATTCTGTCTTAATTGGGTGTTCAATTGTATATATTTTTTCAAAAAAGAACTCTGTCTAAACGTTATTGCCCTATGAATTCTACGTAAAATTAAACCGTGTTCGAGACATTTTTTTAAGTGAACATAGTGTATCACATATTTATATTTATTACACAAGTTTGCAATTAATTTCTTCGATTTACCTCCTGGAGGTATACATTTTTCGGGACAAAAAGGTAAATCGTTGTGTTCTTTGTGCAAATAATCAGGATACAGAAGGTCTACTTCTAAAATGAACCCCCAATCGGCATCGTTCTCTATTCTAGCAATACATAAATTCTCAATTTCAGTTTC
Source organism: Hypomecis punctinalis (assembly GCA_949316475.1). Lineage (NCBI taxonomy): Eukaryota > Metazoa > Arthropoda > Insecta > Lepidoptera > Geometridae > Hypomecis > Hypomecis punctinalis. Next base: position 3,033,343 of record OX438807.1, read on the forward strand.
ACTCAGAAATCTAAAACTGGAATACGGTAAAAAAGAACTCAGGGAAAATCCATATAAGTTACAGCAATCAGCATAAAAAATATAACATTGTGGCTTTGTAGCATCGTATTCTGACATGTATTTATGATTGGCTTCTGCATATCTATGGGAACACACGCACAACCCTCCTCTTATACCGCTTTGAATCATTCTCACGATTGCTAGATCAGCCACGAGTTCTAACTCTACACCTGTTTTAAGCAACATTGCATCGAAGGATAAGCTTGGCGCAGTAACGTAAAACGCTGGATCGAGTTTATAATGTTCTTTGCATGTTTTTCGGAAATTTTGAAATATATCTGATAGTAAAAGTACGTCTGTTTTAAGATATAAATCAGTATATTCACCCATATTTTTGATATTAAATTCTTTCCAAACAGATTGCGCATGCTTGTAATCGTAAATTGAAATATTTTCATTAGTTACACAACTACGAAAATGATGCTGAGCTGGTAATGACGCCTCGTCGTAGGCGGACCAATGAGACATGAAGTCATACGGATATACACCTTTTCGTGTCAGCAAATCAAATTGTTTTTTATCAGGGAAATGAGACCGAAGTAGAACAAAGTCATCTAGTTGCATTGTTTTAGCTAGTTTATCTAAACTCGTTGCTAAAAAGTTATAGGAATCTAGAAACCTTATCTGTACAAATTCATTAGCATTAATAGGGATAAATTTTGTCAGTGTTATGTATTTTTCCTTGGTCTTAGGTATAACTTTAATATAACCAGGAATTTCGGCTAACTCTTTAATAAATAAATGACAATCATATCCGCTTAAATTGTGAAAAAATATCGGAACAAACGTAGGCATTTTATATTGTAGATTACAATAACGATGCGCTGCGCCTCGGTATTGACCTGTGATATGACAATGGTCTCTAACCCTATCGTTCCATAGTAAATTTTCACATATGTGACATGTGGTAGCAACTGTAAAATTATGAGCATCTGTTTTTGTAAATATCATGGGCTTGTTTTTGGACAAAGTTTTATGAATAGTTCTAACATCTTCGATCAAATAATGGACAAATTTCTGAACACAATCAACACCTCGATAACTTTTAAATTCCTGTACTAAGCTATCTGACGAAACGATTTGATATGCGAACGCAGCAGGCACGTGTTTTTGTAATGTCGATGTGCTGGCAGTATCTATTTTTTTGTCAACGCAAGGTTCGAGTAATGTTTCGAAATCGGCATAAATTACGAATGGAATGTTTTGTTTCCGTTCATAATTATTAAATTTTAGAACTGATCCTTTTTCTGGCAAAACTGTAGCAACTCCTCCGCATAAATGGGTATCAATTTGATTCAAAGTAGGAAAAAATAATAAACAGGTTTCACAAAAGTATAATTTACCATGATGTTTGCTTATCTGACATCTGAGTAGACGGGAAAAATTGGTAATTAAGCAGTAATGGGAACCTGTATCGTTTTCTAAATAAAGTAAATGGATGCTTTTGGATTTATTATTTGATGTTTTGTACAAAGGTCCTATTATTATTTTATTATTTTTTAATCCATATACGAAAATATTTAAGTGAGGATTATTTTTTTCAAAAACAGCTATGTCTGGAAATGTTATTGGAAACGACATATCATTAATATTTAAAACATTGCGGAAATGAGGATAAGATGACACTCTTTCAGGATGACTGTTTGTAGGGTACAGTGCTGCTACAATACACCATAAAAAGCAATATTCATCTTTATTTTGAACGTTTAGACAAGCTTTTTTATTCCTAATATATTTAGGCAAGGGAATAAATTTACTTCCGCTGAGAGGTTGATATTTACTAATGATTACTTCTAAATGTGAATTATACAAAAATGACCAGCCACTATCTCTCTCCTGAAATTCTTCTATTTTTTTTAAGAAAGTTTCAATTACTGTTTTATAAATCATATCGTAATTATAATGTAGGCTAATAATAAAATTTTTTGTAGAAAATGATTTTAACTCCTTTTGGTCATTTTTTAACAAAATAAAATGAGAAAAAAGCTCGAAATTTATTTTGATTGATGTATGTTTCTGTAAAGAATTATCTATAAGAGTCTTTACTTGTTTTCTGATATTAGTGAGAAATATTTCAGGGAGATTATTTAACTGATCATTAGTTGCATTGATTCTGTAACTTACAATTCTACCTTTAAAAGACGAATTAATTATTTCAACATTGTCGCACAACGGAGTTTTACTATTATTTTTATGTATATTACTACGTAGATGACCAGACCAACGACAATTATCAATAAATACTTTGCAAGCTGAACAGTGAGGCATTTTTATATTTTATATTCAAATGTATCACTCTAATAATAATAATAATATTCTACTTTTGTATCTGTAATATTATTATTACAGATACAAAAGACAAAAGTTTGCTAGTGTGTATGTTTGTTAAGCTTTCACATGCAAACAGCTCAATCTATCTAAACGAAACTTGATAGGTATGGAGGGTTATTAGACCTCAGGCTACCTCATACACTACTTTTTACTCAGAGATAGCTAGTTTAGTTACTTATAATTTGTCTCTATCTAGATTTACTATATTATCAAAGAAATAAATTTATGTACTTGTATATACAAAATATTTGAATCTAGAAAGAGCTTTACATACAGATTTCTTATTTAATCTAAAAGTAGATACCTTGGATTACATAGTATAGATGTTGGATGTCTTCAGAAACGATATAAATATGCTCGAATATAACTAGAGATTTCTCGTCATCAAAATAGGACAGCACCGAGATCGACTCCAACCCAGGTTATCGTGACTGTATGACACCAATCGCCTTTACGTGATATCTGAAATTATAAAGAGAATCAGCAATGTTGTGATGAAGTCAATTTAGAAATGGTTATCTATTTACTACATTCAGCATTTTAAAATTACCTGATATTTAGTGCAAGATCCAATTCAATGATTTCTCATCTTCAAATTCAGAACAGCGCTGAAGTCATCTCCGAATAGGATACCAATAGGAGTATTCTTCTAAATAATCGATAATTCGACTTTACGTAATATCTGAAATCATGAAGAAAATACTAATGTTGTAATGAAGTGGAAATTAAAATTAACTATTTACTATAATCATAAGTAATGTAAAAATACCTGATGATTCATCCAAGATCCAATTTAAGGTTTTTTGCTATCAAAATCATGTCTTGAGGTGATATCCGGAGAAGTCTCTTGCATATATTGCACTCAAACAAGATCTAAAACAATAAGAAAAGATAAGTAGGTACTTAAAATCAAACACAATTTTAGAAAAAAAAAATATTTTTACCAAATTATATAAGTAGGTAATTACCTTCTGATTGGTACGTCGTTTTTCAACTGATTGAATATTTACTGACTACTAGACAGCCTAACTACAGCTGTCTAGTAGTCAGTAACTAATAAAATAAACTAAAACGATTTCAACACCGGATGCAAAAAAGTATTTCGAAATTTAAGCGCGTGCACGGCTCGCGGCGCCGATAGGGTTGGCGCGTATTTACTTACATCATTTTAGTAGGTATGCTATGGCTTACTGTCATAAGATAATAATATAAGTATTATTTGAGACTAGAAATCACTTTATTTTATTGATAGACAAAGCGAACATTTAGAAACTATCGAGCATAATATTATGTTTTAATTCTATCAATTTATACAATTATTATTTAATAATGTCATAACTTGAGTGTATCTTTGTTGGGTTGTTTATCATTACTCTTACATGCAGCAACACAGGGAGAGATAGACTATTTAATTCTAATACTTTTGAAACATATAAGTGTGTCTTTGATTGTTTGTTAATCTTTCACACAGACACGAGATTGACTTTTTTTGTGAATTATAATCTAACGTTTAGAAAGTGGCGAAAACTCTTTTTACTCCGAAAAAATAAAAGGTTCTAATTGGGTAGTACAAACAAATCTATTGATCACCAGTCGATGACATAACCAATCGCAGTTTGCAAATAACACACTGCATAATATCTAACATGACAACCCTAACACAATTTGATTTATCGCTATATCATCAGTTAGGCACTGAATCAAATTGCTTAATCTTTACTTTTGAATGAGTTTAATACTGCTAAAGAAAAAGTGGTGAATTACAATAGTACCTGAATGTATGAAAAGTGATTTTGAAATATTCTGAGTAGCAACAGAGTTTTGCCTTAAAAGCAACCTATTTTCGGAATGAGTATTCATCAACGAGTCGCCTCCAGCAAGTGTTCCAGTAATCTTCAAGTAGCCACCACAGAAGAATCCTGAAGCCAGCCGAACAAGTCTTCTGCTCAAGAACTCGACGCCAGCCGAACCAGTCTCCTGCGCAAGAACTCGACGCCAGCCGAACCAGTCTCCTGCGCAAGAACTCTGAAGCCAAAAGCCAACCAAACCGCTTGCAATCTACACTATTCTACGCTAGAACTCCAATAATATGTAAGTATTGCTGTCAAACAATGTTATTGTTTTCATAAACCGTTTTAATTGTATGTGTAAATAATGATGTTTTATTATTTCAGGTCTGACTCTGAGAGCGAAAATTACGTATCAACTCCAGTTGTTGAGCAGAAAAAAAGAAGCAACAGCCGCAAACCCGCTGCAGACGGTAGCAACAAGAAACGCAAGCAGCCGTCGACTTCGAATTCAACGACATCGAGGTAAAATTCGATTTATGTTTATCTCACTCTCATCGTTCAGCGACTCCCTTCTCAGTCGGTTCTCAGTGTGGTTAGTATTCATACTGTATCATATGCAGAGGGTTGGGTTCGAATCCCAGTCATAGTAAACTTTCACCGCCTTACCACAAAAGATTTATTTAATCGATTTTTTAACTCTGTTTAACAGTACAAATAATATTGCGGGGTTAAACATTATCTAAACCGTGCGTAAAATTTTTGTGGTAAGACGGTCAAATGTGTCATTAATTGGTTCTAAATAAATGTAAGTTGTCAATGTGGCGCATGCTTAGGTGTATGTACCTACTTATATAGGATTATCTACATACCGTGTAGTTCCGAAACTAGGTAATTAATATCACCATTCTGGACAATTTTTCAACAAATAAAAAGTTATTCATAGTGGTGATGGTCTGAGTAACCCTTTCGGTTAAGTAAATAAGTTCTCGATAATCCTATATAGGATTGTTTTCTGTCAACAACTTTGACATGAGGAAGATTACTGAGAGAGTAAATGTATTTACTGTTCTAGTTTACAGCTAGTCAAACCATAAGGTGTTCAGATATAAAGCTGAGCAACTTATGGTTTGGCTAGAACATAAATGCATAAACATTTGGTTTACGGGTGTTCATTGTTTGTTTACAGTGTGATAATAATAATATCAATTAACATTATGTTACTTTGGTTGTTTCAGGAAAAAATCAACTACTGTCTCCGATATATTCGGAGTCAGTAAAGGTGAAACCAACACCACAAATGACGAAGACAGTCAGCTGGCTTCGTACTTCGTGAACCGGGTGGGCGTAGGGTGTGAGCGGCGCGTGGCGACAACGGAGGGCGCCTACTACGTAGACCTCAAGGTGTACAAGTCAGAGGACGCGCGCTCCTGCGATTCCGTCGACCTGTGGAAAAAGGCGCTCGTCCGCATCAAACTGCAAACGGACCCCGACGCTCCACAATGGCAGGCGCTGCAAAAATTTGTTCAGTCGGCGGACACGCTATTCCCGAACCCACCAAGGTTTTATGATAAATAATGTAAATAAATATTAATAAACATTTATTGGTTAACAGTCTGTTTCTGTTTTTTTAAGTTTAATTGCTTTAGATATATTTCCTTTCATTCTATTTTTTTTTTTGCTAAATGTATATGAGGTTATAGGTAATTTAATTTTGATATTAGGTATAGGTCGATTCATACAAGTCGACGGAGGTGAAATTAGTTAGAAGCTGTGCGAAAAACAATCCAGAGTGAAGCTTACATAAAAGGTTTCGCACAGCTTGCAGCTAACTTCACCTCCATCGATTTAGGTATATGATTTGATCTATAAAGGTTATATTATAATAAACCTATTTGATAGATAGATTTTAAAATTAATGTTGATTGAACTAATTGTCTGTATAATTTTAATTGTTCAATCAGTTAAACTGGTTGATCGTATAATATTGGGCATTCTGCAACACCGTCGCGAAGGCGAACTCGTTTCGCCGAGCGACAAAGGTGGGGCAGAATGCCCAATATTATACTACTAACGTATTTTTTAATTTTTTATATTCTTTATTTATATCGGGACGTGACTGATGTAATTTAAAAAAAATAGTGCGAATACTATTTTATTTTTATCAGTAAAATATGTGGAAAAATCCAACCAAAATATGTTTATAAGTATTTTTAACGATTTTAATAGTTAGAATTTATTTCAGGTTGTACCATTAGTTTTATGGTAAAGCAAAACATCGTAGAAGAAATTCGATGGCATTGTGAATTCACCAACCCGCACTGGGTGAGCGTAGCTTAGTTATAGTCCAATCCTCCCAAAACATATCGACGCTTGAAAGGCAAAAATTACCAAGCGACAGTTTGGGCGATATTGAGTTATATATATCACTGAAATCAGAAAAAAAAACTGCGTCGATTGATCTTACTCTCACGGCGCTAGGACGAAGTTTGTTGTCGTTTGGTAATTTAAAAAAAGACACATTTTCACAGTTTTCGGCGTCCAAGCGACTAAAATTTTAATGATTTATGAATATTTTTCACATAGTAAGGATTAGATTTTTATAATTTACACTAAGTAATTTTTGCCTTGACTCTAAATAATGCATCTAAACATAAAGTATTTTCTGCCTTGCAAGTACCCAGGAATTAGCATTACTTAAGAATTTTTACCTGATTGTTGTTTTTCTCTCTCGTAATTTAAGACTTTTTAACACACTTTCAATAAACTTTCTTTGTCATTTAGTACTTTTTACCTAAATATAATTTATTCAAAAATGTGAAGTAGTGAATATCTACCTGCCTAATATCATATAATAACAGGATATATTTTGTCGTTAAGTAATTTTCTACCCGCCGATTTTTTTAAAGTTTATGTTACTTAGATAACTATTTCTGATATGAGATTTCTCTAAAAGTGACCTTATCCATGCAGCACCTTTTTTGTTTTGTCACTTATCCGCACTGTAAATCAGATTTTAAGTGGCTGTTGGTAACAAAATAACGATTACGTCTTCACCGAACTGTCGCTTAGACAACACGCATGCGTGCGTGGTGGTGGTGGTGGTGGTGCACTTTGCACCCATGGTGCAAAGTGCTTAATCTCGTAGCTTGTTTGTGTACTCGGTAAGTGCATTATTAAGATTTTATGACTTTATATTTATAGATTTTCAGATATGACTTTATATTGGATTATTAAATTTATATTTTACATTTATTTAAATCTATTGTTAAAAGTACATAAAAATCGAAAAAAGCGAGTAGACGAGCGAGTAGACTGAAGCGAGATAGAAGCTTGGTAATTTGTTGTGTTTCAGTGTGTTTAGTATATGTGGACTTTGAGATATCCAGCGATGCCGCAAGTAGTCCAGCCGGTCTGGAGACAGGTCAGTTCCTAAAGTTACGGAAGACGGATAGGTTAGTCCTTCTGAGGAAAGATGGGCGCCCTGCGGACTCTCCCTCCGCGTACCGCCCTATAGTACTGCTGGATAAGGTGGAGAAGCTGTTCGAATGAGTGATAGCTGCTTGCCTCATCCAGTATCTTGATAGGATTGGTCCACACTTGTCCGACGAGCAATTTGGTTTCCGGGCGGGCGGTCTACAATCGACGCTGTTAAACGTGTCAAAGCCATCTCGGACGAGGGGGTGGCTCATGGTCAAGTGTTGGTGGCGTGTCTCTAGGCATCGCCAACGCATTTAATAGACTGCCATGGGTTTGTGTAGAGAACGAAGAGGCTGCCAGTCTTGCGATGGCAACGGTGCAGGTGGTGGCGAGAAGGATAGTGAAACTGGAACTCCAAGTAGCGCTGAACAAGTCAGAGGCCCTGGTATTCCATGGCCCTCGACGAGCGCTGGAATCGATTAAGGTGAAGCCTACGATGAAGTATCCAGGGCTACACCTTGATGAAAAGTGGAACTTTTGGGAGCATTTCGCCCAGTTAGTTCCTCGAATAATGGGTGCGGCTAGGTCACTTAAACGCCTTCTTCCTAATCTTGGGGAACCAATTGCCGCTAGTCGTCTTTTTTATCTTGGAGTGGTGTGGTCGATGGCCTTGTGCGGGGTGCTTATATGGACGCGTGACGCCCTAAACCGAGAAACGGTCGCTTTTCTAAAGTGACCACAACGCGCAATGGCCATCGGGGTAGTCAGAGGTTATCGCACTATTTCGTGTGACGCGACATGCCTTTTGACTGGGTCGGCTCAATGGGATTTAGAAGTGGAGGTAAATAAATAAATAATTTTATTTTCAGACAACACAGTAAATCGTTAGTATCAGTAAACACATGGTACATGCGAACATACTCGTGGCGCGCGGAGCTCCGCGAACGCGGGCTGAATCCGGCACTTGCATGCATGCTCGAGGAGTGGAAGGAAGAGCTGCCCAAGCATACAGCTGGCAGCTGGACCGTCGAAGCTATACAGCCTGTCCTCGTTGACTGGCTGGACAGGGCGCATGGGTCACTTATCTTCCGGCTCGTGCAACATTCGCAGGTGCTTTCTGGGTATGGATGCTTCGAAAAGTACTTGTGCCGCATAGCCGGAAGAGAACCGACAACAGAGCGCCGAAGCCTCATCGCAAGTGTAGGAACTGATCTCTCGCTTCCAGCATTGATCCAGTCAATGCTTGGTTGTGAGAGATCGTGGGAGACGGCCGTTTCCTTTTGCGAACAAGTTATGTTGCGCTTGTGTCGAAAAGAAACAGTGGAGCGCGAAAGGGAGAACTTTTCGGAACTCCCGATGCGCCGCCAAAGAACTGGGTGTCGCGTCGGAGAAGGATTTTCCACGCTCTCCTTCGACCCCGTAACAGGTGGCTTGAGCAACGAATTCGAGGGAGTTCGTTGCATGAAAAGCGTAGCCCGAGAGCTACGCTAGGAAGAGCGTGTGGTATTTCCCCGCGCCACTTAAGGAAAGAAGGGTGAAAATCCACCCTTAAATAGGGCAAGGTCCTAGGAGCCGCGAACGAGTGCGAATGCGTCCCCGCAGCTCCAGCACATAGGCAACAACATCTCCGGGGTTTGTAGTGGGTACACCGATCAGTGGAACTCCCACATAACCACACTGCTCCCTCGGCGGGGTGGTACCCATAAAATATTTCTTTGGAAAAAAGAAAGACAAGTAGTCCAGCTAGGTAAATCCAACTTCAAGAAGGAGGTCAATCGCTGAATCCAACTCGGCTAGGCAGCGTTCGGAAAACCACATGACGTCTTTTCATCCGACATTGCAACAGTTGTGTGTTCCCGAAACGTGATCGTTTACTGTGGGCTTAATCGCAGCGTAGACTTGGTATCTAAATTATAGGTCCACCTCCGAGATGAACGGAAGATCTCATCAAGACCGCAGCATCGTGCTGGAAGCAAGCCGTTTCCAGCCGGTCTTATTGGAAATCTATAGGAGAGGCCTTAGTCCAGCTGTGCAATGTCTGCAAAGACAACGACGACGACAAATTAATAGAAACAATAATTAACAATAAAATAGGTAATGATTTGACATGGTTGATTTATATTATAAATATTTAGATAGGTTTTTCAGAAACCGATGTCAACTTTATAGTTTTAATTTTAAGTAGTTTTTATTGTGACAATATTTTTGATAGCATTTTTTTTCATTCATCATCAGATGAGGTTCATACTCAGTAGAGAGTGATTGTAGATAACTACAAGGGCTGTTTAAGAATTGGTGATGACGATATCCGTTGAAAACTTTTGCAAAAGTTTCTAATGTAGTGTACAAACCTGAATTTTTGTTAGGTTGTTCCTTTTTGGAAGGTAAGTGTAGGACTTTTTGTCCTACACTTACCTTATTTAAACAGGACTATGATTGAAGTTGCCTGGCAGTAAAGTGGTTTATCTTTTTATTTCGATCATTTTACCTATGTGTTAAACATCTGTTTATTCTGGATGCATCATTTTGCTTCAAATATAATCATAAAATATTGGGGTTTAGTTAATTTTACATGTTTTATGATAAAAATTTGTTTTTGGTTAGTAATTTTTACCTGTTTGTGATTTTGATCAAAATTTTACTAACCGACACTATCTCTTAAATTATTGAGAAAAATCATATTTTTTAAATGACAGTTCATAAAGCTTTTAAATTTCATTTATAATCTATTAGAACCGAGTAGAAATGAGTAATAGAAAATTTTATATGATTTTTTTTCCAAAAAATAAAACTTTAAAATGCTCTGGTGTAAAGTTGCCAATATGTCGCTTGGTAATTATTGCCTTTCAACCGTCGATATACATATTTTTAAATACATATTAGGTCCGATTATAGGGGCGCCATTATAGAATTTAATAGCAACGTAAAAAACGTTCTCTCTATCGAATGCCTAAAGTAAAAAAGAAACAGAACTATGCTATTTAGCTATTATAATCGCGATGGCGCCTGTGTAATCGGGCTTATTACAATATATTTTATTATGTAGAAAGCTCCACACTTCAAAAACAAATTGAATTGTCTCTGCAAGGACAAAATCAAACCTTAATTTCCAGTTCTTTCAAAAGCACATGAACTCAATTAACCAAAATATAGATAACTTGGAAAGAGTCCTTTCAGTCTGGCGGAAATGGAATACCCATGTTTCGTGTAACGGATCGTGCGGAATATTATTTATTTCTGTGAACTCTGGGTCATTCATCCATTTCCATCCAATAAATATCCGAAATACACGTGAAATACTTATTGAGGATTTATAACATTCTACTAAGTACCTACAGTTGGAACTATTATCATTTTTACCGACTTCCAAAAAGGAGGAGGTACTATGTTCGTCTGAATGTATTATTTTGTGTAAATTCATCGATATTCTCGCCAATTGTGAACCGATTTCAAAAAATCTTTTTGAGTTCAAATGAGTATACTTCTGAAATGGTCCCATTTAAATTTTATCTAGATCGGCTGATCCGTTTTTGATAAATCAACAAAAACGTACATGGATGTCACATCGATTCGTGCACATTATTCGAATTATGTACTCGGTGGAAGTCTGTGTTGCGATTTTTTGCGAAAAATGTTTGTTCAAAGCTAATTGTAGCCTTCTACTGGACATAAACTTTCTCCTAATTTGACCAATCAAAATAAATGCCTGCTTTCCGTCAATTTGTACTAATTAGGGCTATACTTGTTTGAATTTTCTTAAGAACCTACATCTCCAAGAAAGGTACTGCATTCAGCACTTATCATTATATCGGCAGAAATTTTCACTGTCTCCGATAGAATTGAAACGGGTTCGTTTTTAAGCCGATTGCATCCAGTGCGCTCCTACAAATCTAATCTCTACCTTGTGGGTGAACAATTGGAAATCCCACAAAGCGGTGTATGACCTCTATTGGGGAACTTTAGGTTTTCCGTGATTATTCTCCTATCTTGTAGGTTATATTTACCAGCAGCTGCATATTTGTTTTTGCACACCTCATAAAAATAGAATTAATGGACAGTCCAGTTCTCTGGGGTGAGCAAAGCATACCTGTGCCCTCCGTAGCTCATGACTGTATCTACGCGAAATCTACGGTATAAATACCATTTTTCACGTCATCGTCACATTTTACAAAGCCTTATTAGAAAAATTCACTTTTCGCGTCTGGAAAGTTCAACCATACACCATATATCCCGGCCTCCATATATTTTGTGATGTAAAGAAATCCATTTCCACCCGTGAATAACCTCACAATATTGGACAATAAAGTTTTATTCCGCGAGAAGACCTCCTGACCCAGCTCTCATGCATATTTTAGGGAAACCGGTCAAATCCGGTTTGCCGTCTTTTCGTGCCGTTCGAATCTATTTGGGTTTAGCAAGGATATATGAATGAGGAATTGAGGATAGGTTAAAATATACTCGCACATGTCTATTGATATAGCGGTAGAGATAGTGGATGATACCTGAGACCTACGTGTATTCCAAACACACTGAATTCTATAATATAGATGTTGGAAAACGGATAGATATGTCATAATCATGCATTTTGCGGACAAGTATCTCACTCATCTCAGGCTAGTGTGACGTTTTTAGGGTTCCGTACCTCAAAAGAAAAAAACGGAACCCTTATAGGATCACTTTGTTGTCCTTTTGTCCGTATGTCAAGACTTTTTATCTCAAGAACGCATTAAGATAACAAAAAAAAAACAGTTACCATAGAAAAATGTTAAAGCCGCTTATATAGTTAAAAAAACCGCATATTTTGCCACTCACGAGGGAATCAAAACCTACAGGGTACTTCCAGTTAATCTAAAACTATGTGGCAAGAAGCATTTTCTTATAGTGTGTACTATAAGAAAATGCTTCTTGCAAAAATTTTTGGAATAAATCTGAAAACTGTACATTTATAATTAAATCAATGCATGAAGAAAAAAGTGACAGCTCAGGTATACAAGAAGTAAGGATCTACACAGATGGCTCGAAACTGAAACAGGTACAGGGTCAGGTACATTCTCTGAAGACCTGAATATACACATCGCAACAACCCTGGGTGAAAACAACTCAATTTTCCAAACGGAATGTGTAGGTATCATCCAGGCTGCAACAGCAGTACTCAACAGAAAGGTAACCGATTACAATATTAGAATCCTCTCAGACAGTGCTGCGGTGCTCAAGGCACTACAACGATATGAACACTCCTCAGAGCTAACCTTACAGTGTCATGATCTATTGGAAGAAGTAAGTAAGAAAAATAAAGTCACTCTCCAATGGATTAAAGGACACAGCGGGTCCAGAGGAAATGACGCGGCGGACGAGCTAGCTAGGAGAGGTGCAGGTAGGCGCCCTGTAGGGCCTGGACCGATGATCCCTTTGCCCTTCAGCCAAGTCAGATCCTGGATACGACAACACACAGCTAGACAACACAAGGAATACTGGGCAAGTACTGAGGGTTGTAAGCAGTCTAAGGAAGCTTTCCCGGAATTAAATCCGAGATACTCCTGACGCTTGCTGAACCTTAAACGAGACAAACTTCGACTCATAGCCGGAGTAGTCACGGGACATTGCTCTCTAAACAAGCACCTGTTTAAAATTGGTGTTACAGACAGCCCTCTGTGCAGAGGTTGCATGGAGGTAGAAGAAACAACCGCTCATATGCTGCTTGAACGCAGCAGTGTGGCGGAACAACGCAAGAAATTCCTCGGGGCACCGAGGACACTCCGGGAGGCCTGCGCCGGCGTTGGCGAGCTGCTGGACTTCCTGGAGGACACCGGGTGGCTGAACTAGCTGCAGCCGGGCGACCTACATAAAACGGGCCCATGGAGGGCTCAATTGTGGAAAAGGCCCGCAACAACAAGTAACAAGTAAGTAATAATTAAATCACAAAAAGATAAGGCCTAAATACAAAAAATATATAAAATTCAAGGTGAGTAAATCGTAGCATGTGGGTTATCATGTAAAATAGCTTCATTAGCTTATGCTAAAACAGGTTTACAATGTGTAATTTTTGATCTATAACGAGAAAAGTTAAAAAAAAAACTTTGCGAAATTTCCAGAATTTGTACGGATCCTTCGGTGTGCGACGGCGTGCCTGACTCGCACTTGCTCGTTTTTTTTGTACATAATGAGCTATTCTATATTAACTTACGTATAATGGACTTAAAATGCACACAAGACGTGTAATTTTTGCCTCTCTTTATTGCCAGTTGTCTTTAAAATACACAGCTATGAAAATCGTCTGCCATAGCCAAAGAATTGTGACTTTTTTGAGTAGCTCGCTGAATTGTGACGTACATAATGTTAACAGTAACAGCATTTATTATATCTTTGAATTACATACGTCGTTGGCTAAGTCGATGCTACTTTACAGAACATCTTGCCTCTAAATCTGTAACTTTATCTTATATGGCGTATCTCCTTCTTTCTTTCATCCATGATATTCAGTCAGTTATGTCGCCTCTTCTGACATGTGGTTGTAAAAAGATTATCGGAAATAGGATAGAAACGTTTTTTCGTCGTGATTTCCAACGGAGAAGATAGTAGGTAGTTAGGTACATAAGTACCTAGTAGAAAAAAAGTACTATTTTCCTCTTCTCGCATTAAAAAAATATCGCCAAATGCGATCGAAACTATAGTAGCAGTCTACTAAAATTAAGCGTGAGTAACACCTGTGGTACACTTTAGTTAAAATATCTGTTTACTGTTCCTACGTGAAAACAGTATAAGCATAAGACTGGTCGACAGGGTATAAAAAATCTTCTATCGATAGCAATGTCTATATTAATAATATTAAAAACCAAAACATTTTACTGACCTTACTTTTCAGCCAAAGCCTAACACCCTAAAAATAAGTTCAAAGGCCAGGTGGCTAGACAGACGCCCTAAGTATCTATAAAGCCATTTCGCCTTTAATAAAGTACCTGAATGGCGTAAGTAAGCTAAGTTTCCTCTTTATACAAAGTTCAAAGTGCGTGGGAACCGTAAACAGACAGGTCGGCAGTATATCGCGGAAAGGTGGCCGTCCTTCTAACTGATCAATGGCAGTGCCGACCGAATTACACGAGTTGTTTGTACCGGCGCCGGTGTGGAAAATTTAGTGTAGGTAGGTAAATATACTAGTAGCTCTCCGAACAGTAGACCTCGCGACACGTCTCTGAATCTTCATAAGTCTATATCTCGATTCGCTCTTGGCTGATTATTAAATCACAAATCTTGTTCGGATTTACAATCTAAACCATCTTGACAAATAATTATTTATTACCTACTTCGGTGGCTCAGTGGTTAGTGAACCTGACTTATGGATCAAAGAGGCGTGGGTTCGATCCCCACCCAAGGCAAGCATTTATGTGATGAACATAGGCGTTTGCTCTGTGTCTGGGTGTTATTTAGGTACTATCTATATAAGTATGTATTTAATATATGTATTTGTCGTATATCAGTCTCTAGCAGCCATATCACAAGCTTTGCTTAGTTTGGGATCAGAGACCGTGTGTAGGATTTCCCCCAATATTTATTTATATATTATTAGTTATTATCCAAATCGGCTAAATAGGGCGATAGCAAATAACTTACCCGTACTCCTATTTTGAAGCCGTGGTGGCCTAGAGGTAGAATCGTGAGGTCGTGGGTTCAAATCCCGGTTCCGCACCAATGAGTTCTTAGGAACTTATGTACGGAATTTCACACCACTGGCTTCTCGGTGAAGGAAAACATCGTGAGGCAACCTGGATACGTCCGTAGAAGAAATTCGATGGCGTATGCGAATCCACCAATCACCCTACGTGGGTAGGCCTAAGTCCTGCAGTGGACTATTAAAAAGGCTGATACAGTACTCCTATTTTTAAGTGAAAACTTCTTTAGCGGCATTATGCATTTTTTGGAATGTGTAAAAAATGTTAAATTTGCTTCAGGACACGTGACCTGACCAAAAATTCGTAAGACAGTGCTAGGTGCTTGCGTGAGTGTGACCACATAAAGGAGAGTATCTACTTAACATGTTCAAGTTATCACTTCTGCTGGTACTCCCGGAGTGAAACCTCTTGTATTTTTTAGGGAAATACCTACCCTCTCAATTAATAAATTCCGACAAAAAAAAAAAGTAGAACCTGTATACCTACCACGTTTCGTTGAAATTTATACTACTATATTAATACGGGCATCACGGGCAGTCTGCCCGTGATGACCACGACCAATGCAACTTGGTCGAAACGTCGGGAGAAAGAGAAAAAGAGATATTTATTAATATATCTCATGTTTTATTGCGCGATAAGTCCCGTATTAATATAGTAGTTTAATGTGCTCAAATCGCGAAAGTTTGAAAATAACATTCGTTGAAATTTGTTGAAAAATGCTACCCGTAGAGAAAAATCAACATGCGCACAGACGAAATCAAAATCGTCGACATAAAATGTAGACGTCCCGCACTAAGCTCAGTCATTTAAAGGATTCCACAGATTAGCAAGGTACTTATAGTGGTACTAAGTAGGTTAACTTACTAGCTGATGCGGCTGTGCAATTTTTGAAAGAAGATTACCTACGTGCCGTCTATCAGACTCAGTATAAGACTAATTGCAAGTTAGATAGATGACCTTATTAAGTTCGCAAGAAATCGCTAGATGAAAACAGATTCCAACAGAGGCCTGATTCTCTATCGACAAAACGTAACGGTACGCTTTAAGTATTTTTTTTATTTCCGTGAATTTCATTTGTGAAATGAAATTTATCAAACGATAAATGTCATATTACGTTAAAATTAATTACAAACCGAATTTAAGTTATGTTATTTAAGAATTAAATATTTTTCTTTAAAAAAGAACACGTTAGAGCGTTGCGTGCTTGTTTTCATACAGAAGGTCTCATTGAAAATTTCTAAGTGAAACTTACGCCCAGTCATCGTCTACGAGATGTTACCTCTACATATAGTTTTTGGATAGAATTTTGGCTATTTTTAATGCAAACCAAATCTAAGTGTAGTCTAAAAGACAATTGAGCACACAACCAGACTATGTCGTAAATAATTCACTATAGTAAAGTGTCGTCTGCCAATTCAGCCAGTGTGTCGGCACAGGTTCACTACTGGTTATAAAAAGACAGAAGTATATCCTTAGATTTTTTTTTAAAACATATGCTATGAACGCTTCTCAGACCTACGATAAATTATCGAGCGTCAGAACAATAAAGTTCTACTAGAATGTTACAAATTTTTACCAAATTCCAAAAAGGAGGAGGTACTGTGTTCTTTTTTGTGTACGTTCATCGATATTTTGGCCAATTGGGAACCGACTTAAAAAATAATAAGTTCGAAAGAGTTCACCTTCGGGGTAGTTCCATTTAAATTTTATCGAAATCGGCTGAGCCATTTGTGATCAATTTACAAAAAAGTACATCGGTTCGTGCAAATTATTCGAATTCTGTAGGTACACAGTAGAAGTCGGTGTTGACAATAATTATAATGTTACTAGCGTCCCGCCCCGACTTCGAGGTGTTTTATACATATAAACCTTCCCCTTGAATTACTGTATCTATTAAATAAAACCTTATCAAAATCCGTTGCGTGGTTTTAAAGATATGAGCTTACATGGGGACAGACAGCGGGAAGCGACTTTGTTTTAAAATACTATGTAGTGATAGAGTAATACTGAAGTTATGAAACTCAGATAAAACATGTCGTAATTGATGGTGATATGATATTTCAGAGATATTATCTACAAAATAGCGAGAAAATAACTATGGAGACTAACCATCATATGAACATCTTAAATAACCTGAAAATTAGTCTCCAAAAGTAAAACAACCATTTACAAATCTGGGTCAAAAACCGATCCAGGCAATTACAGACCTATTTTTGTGTAGCCAGTGTTGTCTAAAATTGTTAAAAAGGTCCTTTATACAAGATTAGACAACTATTTGCAATCCATTAATTTCATTTTTGAGCAAAAGTACAGTTTTAGATCTAAGAGTAATACTCTCACTGCAACAATAGATCTCATCACTAAAATCAAACATAATATAGACAAAAAAAACGTAGCTTTAGGCATTTTCATTGATTTAAAAAAAGCTTTTGACACCGTGAGCCATAAACTACTTTTGGAAAAATTAAAATCAATTGGAATTACTGGTCAGGCGCTGAGGATGTTTGAGTCCTACTTAGTATCAAGATCACAAATTGTGAAAATCGATGGCAATGTTCAAAGTGACCCACAACCAATATCGTGCGGAGTTCCACAAGGTTCAATTTTGGGTCCTTTGCTCTTTCTAATCTATTTAAACAACATGCACGAATTAGGACTTAATGGAAACATTACATTATACGCAGACGACACTTGCTTGTTCTATTTCGGACCTTCACTAACTAACTTACTCTCACTAGCCCAAGACGATCTGAACATTATTTATAATTGGCTAAACTATAATCTATTGACGATCAACATTAGCAAAACATATTATGTATTATTTAAAGCAAAAAATACCGCTACCTGTACACACACCTCTCAAAGTTAATGACATTCCCTTGAAAGTAAAACCCAATGAAAAATATTTAGGCTTGCGCTTAGACACCCACTTAACGTGGAAAACCCACATTGATCACATTAAAAATAAACTTATTTCATTACGCGGTTCACTTCGACACATAGTGCGATGTATCCCCCTCAAGCTACGTTTTACAATATACATTACACTTGTGAAACCACACTTGTTATACCTCGTAGAAGTCTGGGGAACTGGGTAGTCGATGGGTATGCGTATGTGAATTATTCTAAAAGTTGTTAATTTTTGTATTATTTAAAAATTGTTATCTCAGCGACGACGAACTGTGATTTATAATTACTTATATTTAGTTGTGTTCTCATGGAAGTGATGTAATATCTTTAATTGAGAATAAATATCTTTAAACCTAATAAAACATTTGACGCAATAGGGCTAGAAAAATTATGCCAGCAATACACGACCGTGCTCTTTTATTTTAAGGTGGTTTTTAGAATTTTGGACTCGCATTATCAATTGAGGGGCTACCGTGGCTCAGATGATACGTTAATTTGTAGGTCACAGTTGTTTCAATTGTTTAGTTTAGTCAGAGAGTCGTAGTGGCTTAAAAACCCTTGACGAAACCCGGCCTATACGAACTTCTTTACATTGTGTTACAGAACACACCTTACAGTCCCTAATTCATTCGTCATACATGTGTCGAATCCATAAAAGGATCCGCATCAGTTACGGTGCTTCAATGTGGTAATGTTTTATATCACTGACCCAACAATGCTTCAGTATGGCGTGGGTTTAGCGGGCGAGGAGATAAATGCGAAGTCACGAACGATCAGTTCACAGAGGATTACTTATGATTATAATTATAGAAAAAACTTTAAGCTAAGAACATGGCGTTCCACAGCGTAACGCACGCTACCACCATTTTATCAAGAATCACCACTCGAGCCGTTCTAATCACAGTTCACCACAACCTCCTCCGAACAAGCTCTACTTTTAAACGGACATCTGACATGTCATCTTGCATTTTTCCGCCCATCGGCCGATCATGCGCTGTTACTTGGAACCTCCTTGGAACCAAGCCGCGTTTGTCCCAAGCGTTACCCCAGAAATGTCGCCACTACCATTCCTTCGAAATTATACTAAGTGGCACTATTTATAAATAAACTTAAAGCTATTGTCCCGACATATATCTAATGTAATTGTCAGTATTACAGCTCAAAGCCTGAATATTAATTTATTTTCATACTAGTAATAATAATCTCATGGGTAACTTTAATTTTCCAAAAGTGGCAACATTGATTGATGTAGAGAAAAACATTGCGGTGTGGTTGTTTTTATTCAAAGACCAGATGCAATAAAATATTGGAGAAACAAGATCCCTGGAGTTTAATTTGCCATCCTGAACTAATTACAGGAAAGGAAAATACAACAAAGGTCTCATATTCCCGATCTAGAATAAGAATTAAAATTACAGTTTACAGGTTACAACTCAAAATTAAATGGAAAAAATACACTTATTAAGGCAGGCGGAAAAATACTATCGTGAGGCCGTGGGTTCAAATCCCCGGTCCCGTACCAATGAGTTCTTTGGAATTTATATACGGAATTTCACACCACTGGCTTTTCGGTGAAGGAAAACATCGTGAGGCAACCTGCATACGTCCGTAGAAGAAATCCGATGGCGTATGTGAATCCACCAATCCGCACTGGACCAGCGTGGTGGATATGGCCCAAACACCCTTTGTGGACAGGCCTACGTCCTGCAGTGGACTATTAAAAAGGCTGGTACAGTACAGTACAGGAAAAAAACTGAAGACTTCAAGAAGTGTAGTACATCAGTGCAGCGGCCAACAACAGAGGCATTGATAGACGTGCGTGCGAATGTGGGCCTAGGCGAGGCCGAGGCTCACATATATAAGTCCATCAATGCCTAGTTGTTGCCGAGGCTTGTATAGTACTTTTCTTAAACAATGCGCGAAAATTGAAACGAATACAATTGCTTTACGAAATCAATGGCGACAAACAACAATAAACTTATCACGCTCCAGAGTGTTCATTTGTTTATTTTTTTTATTTTTTCTATATGCAACCCAGCTCAAAATTAAAATAAAACCCGCATATATTGATTTTTATACAAAATTTTCCGGCCGCAGCTCGTATGTATATTTAGCCAATATAACAATGTCGATATATCTTGAAGTAAGTTTTCAAAATAATGCTGAAATTTCCAACCATGTTTGAGGAAAATCATTCAGTTTCAGTAATGTCATGAGATGAACATCTGTCTTTCTTTTACCACTGCATCGGTAAAATACTCGTTGCAATTTTAATGCAATAGTGCTTTTCATCCAGTATATAAATTGACATCAGGAACTTTGCAGTATCTATCTAAGGTATAATACATGGTCAAAAATGGTTCTTATGTAGTTATGCGTGGTTTTTCTTGTAATTTATTTAAATTCGTGTGCAATAATAATTTTTTTGCATAAACAAAGTTGAAGTTTTGTTTTGTGTACGTAATGGTTGGACAAGTCACAAAATGTATGGAGGCTGGTATGATTAAATAATTGAAAAATCTTCAAAGATTACATCTCGAGAAAGTGCATGTCATTCAGAGATACATTAGATAAAATAAAAACCCCGGACAAGTGCGAGCCAGGCTCGCACACCGAGGGTTCCGTACAAATCCAAAAAAATCACAAAATTGGCAAGTAAGTTGTTCTAATTCTAATTTGAATTGGGGGCGATAAGTCCCGCACCAACGTCCCGCATGGGGTTGGTCATTGTGTTTAAGTAAGTTGTTAAAATCTCTAAATATTCTATGACCATAAACAAAAATATTCTCGTCATACATCGAAAATTACACATTGTAAAATAATTAAAAACCTGTTTTAGTCTGTGCTAAGGAACCTTTTTACATGATACAATTTACTCACTTTGAATTTTGAACCCATATTTTATAAACATAGACCCTACTTTTTTGTGATTTAAATAAAAATGTACAGTTTTCAGATATATTCCTATATGTGTACCTACTCTGAGACAATGCTTCTCGCCAAATTGCATAGTTCTATGTCAACGGGAACTACCCTGTAGGTTTTGATTTTTGTGAGTGTCGAAATATGCGGTTTTTACGACATAAACGGCTCTAAATTTTTTATACGATAACTGAGAAGTTTTTCTTTTACACAACTGCAAAATGCTATAGCTATACGTATGTAGTTTAAATGTCTCGATATCTTAACGCGTTCCCGAGATAAAGAGTCTTGTCATACGGACAGACGGACAACAGAGTGATCCTATAAAGGTTCCGATTTTTTCCTTTTGAGGTACGGAACCCTAAAAAAAACCTAATTAAAAAAAATATAAATTCATATTTTTAAATAGATGTCTATAGGTACCATGTTGGTTAGATGTTTCTCTGGATAATATACCACTAATTATGGACATCTCTTTTGACACCAATAAAGTACCTACCTACTTAATATGAATATTCAACTAATAAATAGTTCAAATTCAAATAAAATATTTTCTATATTTTAATAAAATATTTCTCTATAAAAATATATTCGCTAAAGAAGCACCTTCAGAACAAATTATTTTCCAATTCATAAAAAGTAACAGTATTGTAGTAAAACCATTTTTGAATAGATAAAAGAGAACAAACAAGTTTGGAGTGTAAAAGGTAATATATAATTTAATAAAATAACAAGAGAGAAAACTCTATGAACCTTTTCAATTTAGTAAGAGCAATAGTCTGATGGGATGGAATCAATCCAATAAACTTAGAGAGCACTTTTGAAATATGGCAAAATATGTAGATATTTGTAGATGTATCTTTTCTTGCTTATTTTCAATATCGCTGACGAAAACTATTCTTCGTTAATAATTATTGAGTAGCACAAAAAGAAATGAAATAAAACGGAATCATTTATTTCAGGATGTAAAAACCTGCCATTTACAACGCTGATACACACTAAGACCGTAAGGATTTGTTCCGTTACCGGTATTAAAATAAATAAAAATTCTAACCAGATCAGTGATTGCTGTTTTATAATGAGCATTCAAAATGTAATTATTTTCTAATAAAAACATATTTTTAAAGCCCTGCGATATTTAGAAAAATCGATAATATATATTTGGGGTAGGTATGTAACGTGAAACGGAACGGATATCTCGTAAAGAAACACGCTAATCTGAACAATCACAAAGCTAATTAAAAAAAAGTATAATATAAATGTCAATGTCAAAAGAAATTATTGATTAATTTGTTTTTGATCAGTGTTGCCACCTTAGCCCTTTTGGAGCTAGATCTAGGACTGCTTACTGTAGGTGAAACTGGTGTGTAATGATTTAGCCCGGAAAGGGGCTATTTGCCCTATTTATTTTCGTAGAAAATATGATTTTGAATTTCCAATATACTTTTTTAAAATAACAATTTTAAAAAATCCAGGGCTATATATTATTTTTTATTACTCCATAGAGCTTTAAAATTTAAGTACATTCCTAGAAAAATTGTATAATCTTGGTTAGTATTTTAATACCGAGTTCCTTGTAAATCAGGTACAACTCCTTTTCTCGAATGGAAGTCGCGTGTCGAAGAGTGTAGCGTAGCACGTCTGTTTCTAATTATATTAGGCCTAACTTGGTAATTTGTTTCTTTTTTTTGTAATTGATGGAACTGCGCTTATTAAAACATTGTTTTATGGACAACAGGTTTGCAGAAACTCTAACATTGTGCGTATGTGAGGGAGCTCGTCGGCTGGTCTATATAAGCATATGAATTTACTCACTAATAAGGAAGTTTCCCGTTTTCTAATTTTATTTTTATTAAATAACACCATGTCGTCACTCCCTCCTAACCCACGGCGTGGCTACTGGGTCGGATGACGTCACACGCATAAATCCGTCGCGGGTCTTTTTGATTTCGTGCGATCATGTTTAGACATCCATAACTCCGTCATTTATTAAGATATTCGAGTATTTTTTTCACTGTATCTAATATATTTCTAACGTCTTTAAATGTATATAATTATTATTAGTTTTTATGATAAAGGAAACTTTCTAATTGAATAGAGTTTGTGCAAAGAGAGAGAAGCGTGAGGTCGCCCGTGTGCCATATTTTTACTAATTTTGTTACGTTGACAACACTGCTCTATCATTGCTAGTACAACTAAAAGTGTTTGATACTTGGTAGACACCAATTTGGTTCTCATCAGTAGACTCGCATTTACCAAGTAGACGGTAACTTGGCAGCTAATTAAAATCTTATTGTTCAACGCAACGTCACCATGGTTCTCTTTTTTCACAGACACTATCTATAGTAAGATTCAATTTACGGTATAACTTCCTTCATGCACCAATTCATAGATGACACTTGATAAATTTCAAAATGTGCTCGAAATATCTCAACTTGCAAAGAGCAACCTCCCTTCCCGAGTTCTCGTTATTTACTCATTAAAACTTCGAATTGAAGGCGTTCTCAATCGAGAAAAGTAAAATAAAGTTTTCAATGACACGACGCAGAGGAAGTTTACAGTAATATTTTCTTGGCATTTATTTTTATATAAGCCCGATAACTTGGGATGGGCTAATCTTTGGACGAGTTGAAATATGCTAACGTTTTCTAAGCTCTATACTATTCTAGAAGTTATTTAATTTTGTTACCAAGCAGAACTTTTAGCAGGTAATTATTAGTATTGAGAGAAATGGTCTTTGGAAAAGTTTGTGGGTTTTTGACGTCATAGTGTGTGCAGTACTTACGAATATGAGTATTCTTATTTATTCGTAGTGTGTATTAACATTTACACCGAAATCGCCGCAAAATCACATAGGACAGAAATTTAACTAAAGATATTCAATGATCTGTAGAAATAACTACTCAAAAGATCTTGAAACAATATATCTACTTAAGCTTCAAAAGGTTAAAAATATTTAGAACCTAAAAAATGCCTTATTTATGTTTTATTAAGTCGTGGTGGTTTAGAGGTAATGACACCTGCCTTACAATCGTGAGGTCGTGGGTTCAAATCCCCGATCCCGTACCAATGAGTTCTTTAGAATTTATGTACGGAATTTCACACCACTGGCTTTTCGGTGAAGGAAAACATCGTGAGGCAACCTGCATACGTCCGTAGAAGAAATTCGAAGGCGTATGCGAATCCACCAACCCGCACTGGGCCAGCGTGTTGGATATGGCCCAAACACCCTTCGTGGGTAGGCCTACGTCCTGCAGTGGACTATTAAAAAGGCTGGTATAATACAATGTTTTATTTGAGAACAAGGCAAAGGAACTTATTGAAGCGAAATTCGATCAAATCGAGTTCTCGATATTTCGCTTTCAAGACTCGCATTGTTCACGACAAAAGCTCTAACTTAATATATATTCCGGAAGCATCACTAGCACACCAATCGCTTTCAAATAAAAATATCAATTTCATTTTCCTTTGAGTGTTTGTGCTGGGAGTGGGCAAAATAAGGACAAATAATAAATATAGAGACTGCAGACGAGCTACTCTGAAATAAATAAATAAATATTATCTTACACACGGTCTCTGACACCAAACTAAGCAAAGCTTGTGATATGGCTGCCAGAGACTGATATACTACATATAAATATTTTTAATACATACTTATTAAGATAATACTTAAATAACACCCAGACACGGAGCATACACCTGTGTGAATGATGATGTTTGATACACCTAAGTTTGTTAAAAATTTGCCCTAGGTGGGAATCGAACCCACGTCTCTTTGATCCCGTAGTCAGAGTTACTACCTCTGAGCCACCGAGGCAGTCGAATTTCGACAAATCAAAATTTTAAATGTACACATTGTTTGATAAATTAGAATAAGAAAATGTTTATTGTTAAGCCGTGTAAAAAAATGTTACACAAAAATTGCTTGCCTGGCCATATCGAGCGTACAATAATATTTTCATCACATCTATTCGAAAAAGACTACTT
The DNA here is from genome assembly GCA_949316475.1 of Hypomecis punctinalis. Classification (NCBI taxonomy): domain Eukaryota; kingdom Metazoa; phylum Arthropoda; class Insecta; order Lepidoptera; family Geometridae; genus Hypomecis; species Hypomecis punctinalis. The sequence continues at coordinate 3,058,427 of OX438807.1, forward strand.
GGTTCGCCTTTAAGTGCGCCCAAAGGAGGTGTTTTCTATAAGAAACTTTATAAGTGCGCCGGAATTATCTTTGCCGCGCACTTTTTGAATTTGGAACAAATAAGTGCGCCGGAATGATCTTCGCCGCGCACTTTTTGAATTTGGAAGTAGTTGTACTATTTGTAATCTTAGTATTCAGCGACAAGAAAATGAACGACAAGAATGTAAATATAACTTTTCATTTGTTTTATTATTAGATACCATTTAATTTCAATTTAGTTGTTACTCTACGTTTTATTAAAAAATAATATTACAATAAAATATGAGGCGCCTTACATTTTCTCATAGAGGTGATGAAAAGTAGAGAGTACCACTCAGGCGCAGAATATATTTTTGGCTCGGGCGACGTACTTTGAATCCCTTGCTACGTTCAGAATTCTACTAAAGAATCCCTCACTTCGCTCAGGATTCAAAAGAGCGCCCTCGCAGTAAAAAATATTATTTTGCTCACATATGATACAATCTATTATTTATACTTACATAAAATAGAGAATATATTTCTTAGTCTCCTTCTCAGAGTGGTTTCAGTACTAATGTTATCTCTTGTGGAAATAAGTAACGGTTAAATGGAAAAATACAATTTTGGAAACTTGGTCATAACCTTGCTGCGCTTAGCCAAGAGGAAGTTTTGCTAATCATGAACCAATGAATTTATTTTTCAAATTAGCACACGGCGCTGTTACAACTCTGTAACAGTTGTAACACTGTTTAAATAACCATGACCTTTGTTACACAATAAAATTAAAGCTACGATTGAAGTATACTTAAGTAAAAATTTAAAAAAATAATTACAACCTAGGTTTTAAGGTGACATTATTATAAAGACGTTATTAAAGTATAAGTATGTTAAAAACTGCTCTCATCATGAATTCTAAACTCTCAGTTTAAATCTAAACACTACATCCACTAATCTAACAAAATTATTCTCAATGCGTCCAACAAACTATTTCAAACCCGCGACAAACTCCAAAAAGTGGCCAGTTTGCAGCCGCCGTCGACTGATCTAAATCCAATAAAATCGCGTAGTGGCCACAAAGGCCTTCCCAGTGACGGATGTCGCCTTCGGAATTTAATATTTTATCGCCTCCGCTTGTGAGAGTGTGAGACTATTCGGAATTACCGGCTGCCTTTGACCCACTGTCACACGGCTGGGAACGAAGGTGAGAAGGGACAGTATGTCTAAGAACGTAAATCAGTGGGGCAATACATAGTGAAATTAAAAATTGTTCTGCTCATTTGATATAGGAAATGATAGATAGATGGATAATTATTTAAGAAAAACAAAGGACAGGAAAGACAGATAACAACAACAAAGATTAGAACTAAACTAACAGTAACAACCAAACTACCCTATGTTTTACTTTCGTCACCAGCCGGTCCCACCTCAGCATGGTGACTATTGTAGGACAACCGGCGCTGGTCGTCCGTTGAGACCGGCAGGAGACGTCGCGTACAATTCATGGCGCAATTCTACAAAGGTAAAGGTAACCTACCCGTAACTTTGAAAAGAAAAAATGGTGATAATTCCAATAATACGCAAATACAGCTGTAAACCTACAATAACAATTAAAAATTTTGCGTACAAATCGACTCAATTGGAAAAAGAAAATGTAGATATGGACTAGGTTGTTAAAAAGTAAACTAAAGTTAAACCGGTAAGTAAAAATTATTACACTTAAAAAAAATGTGTGTGACTAGGTAGGGACCGACGATATAATTAAGACCGCGGGAACAAGCTGGATGCCGACCGCGTCCAACCAGCTTAAATTTACGGTGAAAAATATTCGAGCCATTTTGAGAGATCTTTAAAAATAATAGAGACCAAATGTTGACTTCAACGTCGATTATAAGCCTTAAAACTTTCTCCAACAAACCAAACAGATGGTCAGCCTAATGACGCCTGCAATATTTCAAAACGATTTTTGCTAATTTTATATTTTCCCTAACTTTTTAATGGACTATAAAAAGTTATCGTAGCCAAAAATGTATTGATATTTTTAAAAGAAACTTAAAAAAAACGTTGAATATGCACAATTTTTATTATTGTAGAGGAAATTGGGAATGGAAATAGTTATTTGTTATAATAATAATAATAAAAGCTTTTGTTTAACTATCTTATAAAACATATAAATACCAAACTATTTTACTTAATACTAAAATTAAACGTAATATATTTCAGTTCTATAATTTAAGACACCGGGTTTATGATTGTCTTGCTTTTCAGCATAGGCCTCCCCTAGCGCTTGCCATAATTTGCGATCTTGCGTCTTCCTCATCCAAGTTATGCCAGCTATATTTTTCGTGGTCCCATCTGCGACGTTGTCTTCCTTTTCTTCCTTCCTTTAATCCTTGCAACGTCAGTGTTTCCCATATTATCGAGTGTTTCAGGGAATCAAAAGCTTTATTATAATTTGTATAAGTAATTTGTTATACAAGATTGCAAAGTTGATTTTTAACCGCGTGCTCAATGTTGATGACCGAGCAAGCAAAGGACCCTAAAATTGATTCTAATACTTGAATTACGAGCGCAGAATGAGAATCAAAAGAGCACAAGATAAAAAATCTTTGCACTCGAGTGCAACACGTAACTTTTCATTCCACCTCAGCGAGGAAATAACTAAAGTCGTCTTCATACCGCACTGTTTCAAATACTTCTAGCGTGATTGTTAAAAGGAGAAAGCTCATTTGCGCTATTAACAGTTTCAGTCAATTCTGTTGGCATCAAATTAACTTCCTCGTCGCTGGAATCACTCATTTTAGGTTTTTCACTTGTTTTCCTGTTTCTTATTTTTAAAACTTTTAGCAATACGACATGCATGATAAGAAAATGGCGCGCGCAAAGCAAATTAAAAAAAAGTACAGCAAGAAGGTTTCGTGTCAGAGTTTTGAACAAATTAAAAAAGGTTGTATGATAAATTCGGCACCATGGAGATAGAAGTAAATAGGTTTAATAATGTTTTGTATTTACAAACTTAGTGCACACGATGTTCTAAATTCAATTTCATTTTACCCTCTAGTGGATAAAAACGGCTTTTGCACTCAGATTTCGAAGAACAAAAATACTCTTTGCGAGATGGGATGAAAATATCTTTATCTATCTAGTCAGTATATTGTTTGTATAGGTATGTCCTACCTGATTTTATTTTGGCAAGAAGAAAACAAAGAAAAACTGAAATTTGCGTGCTTTGGGCAACGCAGCGCAACTGATTTTCAATATATGATATAAAAATAAATTAAATGGACAAATTTTATTCTTATTATAAATAAGTATTTTGTCAATTAGGTTTCTAGTCCATTTATGTACCTCATTTCTCGTTTATGATAATTATTTTCTACATCAAAGTAAAAATCCTGGGCTCACCCACTGCTTAGTGTCAGTTCTTTTTGTTCTCACCAGTGTGTATCATGTCATTTGCAAACGTCATCTTTTGTCATCCAATATACAGCCTTGGCCAAAAGTATAAGGCACCCTGTATTTTCATTCTATCTTCTAAACTATGTAATTTCACTCCTTTTTGGCATTTTTAACAAAATTAGGTGTCAATTTAATCACATCAACAGAAATGAAAGCTTGTTTACTTGTTAGAGTCCAGAACACAAGTGACCAAACATTGACTGATAAGACCGAAAGAAAAACTAATCCTTTGTTTTCGGTCACCAGGTGTTTTATAACCTTAACAAAGAGCCGCTTGATATTCTAAGAGGTTATTTATGACCACGGTAAGTCATTTAAGATAAGCACTTAGTTATTGTTTAAGTAGTAAACATGCATTTTGATTTTTTAAAGGTGCCTATTACTTTTGGCCAAGGCTGTAGCCGGTACCAAATAACATGCCTACAACTTACAACAAATTGAAAATTTCTATTGAAAAAGTTGAAAAATAAAATGTACGATGGATATTATTCCAAGTCCAAAAAATCAAAAACCAAGTCAAAAAGTCACACAACGACACCACGTAGCAACGCAAATTACAAAATAACTACAAACGATATTAAATTGACCAAACAAACAACAAAACAACGGGAATGCAATTACGTCGTACTACATTTTTGGGGTTCCGAAGAAAAATCACAGTCACAAGTGGGTACCTATTGGAAAAGATTTACGGAACCCTAAACGCAGGTAGAATAATAAGCTACAGAAATGAAAATGGTGTTATTAAGTCTAAATTAAGTCTTAAGGTTACTAAGTTCGTAATACATCGTGGATTTACAACAAATAGGTTTTGTTAAAATTAATGAATAGAAAATAAACTACAGAAAAGTAGCATCTGTGTACGACAGAGCAACCTAAAATCATCCATAGGGGCTTCGGAGTGATTTTTCATACGAGCCATTTGATCGTGCCATTCTAAGGTCCATAAGTTTTGAGCATAATGATTGTAACCTAAATTATTTATCATTTTAGGATTCCGTATTAGGCACAACACCCCTATTACAAAAATAAATATTTTTATGGGGGCTCCCATACAAGAAACGTGATTTTTTTGCTCGATTTTCATAACGACATCTAGAAAATACTTGAAATGTTCACTGAATACCAAGTTATACATTCCCTTAAAAAAAATAATAGTTAAAATACTTTAAGGGGTGCTTCCAAACGGTACGAAACCCTTCGTGCGTGAGTTCGACTCGCACTTAGCCGCCAATTTAATTTAAAAGTGTGTTACGTTACGCTTTTGTACTTTAAAGTATGTACAATTTTTCTGTATAATTATGGTAATAAACCGATTCTGGTCAAATAACCTCTTATTTGACTTAGTTATTGGAGAAAACACTCTTATATGTCCAAGTTATCCATCTGTTAAATCTGTGCCCCAAACGTGAGGCCGTAGAGGCTTCCCAGGGCTTCTTCTTTATTAAAGAAGGGGAGCCCGTAGTTATTAAAAGCGAAAGTGCAATGGCGCGACGGGGCATGCCCAAACACCTTCAGGGCAAGTCTATCTCTTTTTAGAAACATGATTTAAGAGTTGAGCTGAAAATGCTAGTCACCCAATACTTTTAAAACAACCTAAAAATAAATGGAGCTTTTTTTCATCCTAATATCGTTTAGTGTGTTTAAACTAATATATTCTGCTGACTAAGAAAGAAAAACTGTATTTTCATTTTTTTTTAATACATTAGGTTGCATTATTTATTCCAGTTTTAGCCGGCGTGCATCCCGCACGCAAACTCGCACTCTTTTGCTGTAAAATAATACAACCTGTTCTCTATAAAATAATACGAACTGTATAACATAACAAACATTATGTTGCAAATAATAAATAATAAGTATGAGTTGTACGACCAACGAGCCATGAAGAGGGCTATGCTCGGAGTTTCTCTGCGAGATCGAATCAGGAATGAGGAGATCCGTAGAAGAACCAAGGTTACCGACATAGCCTAGCGGATTGGCAAGTTGAAGTGGCAATGGGCAGGGCACATAGCGCGGAGAACTGATGACCGATGGGGTCAAAAAGTTCTCGAGTGGAGACCACGTACCGGTAAGCGCAGCGTAGGACGTCCACCCTTAAGGTGGTCATCCGTCTACCCTTATTAGGACCGCAGGATCGCGCTGGATGCAAGCCGCTATCAACCGGTCTTATTGGAAATCATTAGGGGAGGCCTATGTCCAGCAGTGGACGTCCTATGGCTGAAATGATGATGATGATGATGAGTTGTACCTACTTTTTTAATATTTAATATCAAACGCATAGAGGGGTGTCAGTTGTAATTTTGACGTGAATATCTGCACCTAAAAAGATATTCGGTAATATACGTTTCCGTTTAAATAACTGACTTAATTATATTATAATAAGGTGTTTGTAAGCTGTAATGTTGCGAGTCGAACCTGGGTACAATTAGCACAGGAGCGAGACAAATGATACCATAACAGAGAGGTCTATACCCAGCAGTGGGAAAAAAGGCTGCGCATGATGATTATGAAGCTGAAGCTGTAACCTTAGAAAATATTAATAATGGTAATCATTTTTTTACTTCTACAGGATTTCCTTTCGTAATCAAATTCTAAATAGTCACTATATTAAAAAGAGTCCATAAAAGTTGTACAGATTTTATTGCAGACTTTCATTAGACGACTTCAAAAGAGACAGTAAATTTTAAAATACATTTTTAACAAAAGCTCTTCAAGGGAACGACGTAAATACGTTGAAATTAAAAGGCAAGAGCTCAACGAACTTTTATACCACTCGTAACGTTAGGAAGTTTTAGTTGAGCAGCTACTGTCTCTTTTGATTACTAGATATTATAAGCCAATCCTAGTGCAGTCCACTTGCGTATATAATCGGCTACATTTAAAATAGATGTTCCTTTGCTTGTTTAAAAAGGAGAACCACTCAAACCTTGTCAATTTGAAAATCATTCAGTGTTACTACTGTTTATTACTATTTTTCTGATATATATTGATAGGCTAGCTAAATAGGTATTGACATGCTAGTTAATCGGTTCAAACCTAAATTTTGTAAAAATTATAAGGTTAATATTAATTTTTCGCCAAAAATGGCCCAACTAACTTCTTAACGTACAAATATATAACTAAACGTACAAAATTAGAATAATTTGTTCCGATCCATGTTTGCCATATTTAAATTATTGTTGATTATTCGTAAACCAATAAAAAAAATCAATTAAAAAACTACTAATTTCGATATAAATTTAAATGGGATCACCCATAAAATATATGATATCTACCAAGCAAAAAAAAATCAAAATTGATTCATAAAAAAATAAAATAACAGATAATCATAACCTCTGATTGACGGTAAATCATAACCGCATTTTTTGGAGTCGGTTGAAAGTGTGCCAAAGATACAAGAATCCGTAACCTGCAATCACAGCAGCACCCGGACCGAGCCAAGTTCACAGCGAATTTGTTCACGCACCCTCCTAAATGAATTATTCAGGGCGGTAAAATACAGGGTAAGAAGTTTAAATAGGCTGTTGTCTATCTGTCTGTCAATAATGTATTTTCATTTGGGGACTAATTTGCTGCTTCCCGACGAATCGGAAAGGCCTTGCAGTTGTTTGAAGTAGAGGCGAGGAAATGGTTTCTTTTAACCCTCGAAATTGAATGGAACTCTATTTTACAAAATAACCGTGTTACTTTCGGGGGATAGCGAACGTATTGTGAGAATCAGATATATTCAACTATAGTTAAACGTAAAGAACTGCGTATTTTACTCTCAATGTTGCTTGGCACCTAGCAAATTGGCACCGATGGCTCCATTTGGTTTGAACTAAATATTATTTGAGAGACTATAATTATCTTTCGAAAAAAGAAAAAGCAACACCGACTTCCACCGTATACAGAATTCGAATAATCGTTGTAACATCCTTGTACGTTTTTATTGATTTTGATCATTTAAATTTGACTGCCTCGGTGGCTCAGTGGTTAGTGACCCTGACTACTGGATCAAAGAGGCGTGGGTTCAATTCCCACCAGGGCAAGCATTTTTGTGATGAACATAGGTGTTGCTCTGAGTCTGGGTGTTATTTAGGTACTATCTATATAAGTATGTATTTAAAATATGTATATGTAGTATATCAGTCTCTGGCAGCCATATCACAAGCTTTGCTTAGTTTGAGGTCAGAGACCGTGTGTGAGATGTCCCCCAATATTTATTTATTTATTATTTATTTAAATGGGACTACCTCGAAAGTATACTTTTTCAAACTAAAAAAAGATTTATTTAAATCGGTTTACAATTGGAGAAAATATCGATGAACATACGCAATAAAAATAAAAACATAAGTACAGACGAACATAGTACCTCCTTCTTTTTGGAAGTCGGTAAAAAGAGTAATGCGTATTATCCTACTTCCTACTAATATTATAAACGCGAAAGTTTGTGAGGATGGATGGATGGATGGATGTATGGATGTTTGTTACTCTTTCACGCAAAAACTACTGAACGGATTGACATGAAACTTTGCAATAATATAGCTTATATATCAGAATAGCACATAGACTATAAATTATAATGATATATTGCGTATGCGGGCGAAGCCCTGGGTAAAAACTAGTCTACTATAACGCGACAGAAGAAAATCTTTACCGGAATTAGTGCCGCTAGATACCCCAAACCAAACAAGCCCAGCCAGATGTTGCATTATAGCGACGGTATTCAAAACTTTTTTGAAGAAATATACGTTTGACCACCGCGATAGCTAAAAAGGAAGTACGTTCCCGTAAGTTCTACTATTAGTTTTATCAGTAGAACTAACGGTATACAATTTTCTCTCTAGTCCTAGTGTAGAACTAACAGCACTAAATAGTACCGGTAGTTCCATAGTAGAACAATTCACCTTCAGGGTTTCAATGGCTAAAATCTCGTATCCTGTAAGGGCTGGTAATGACGGTAATAACCTGAAAATAGGTAAGTTCGTGTAAGCCGTAGCACTGGTGTCAGAGTTCTTTAGTCACCAGAAGGACCCTGGCATAGCTAAACGGTTAAAATAACCGGGACCCACAATTCAACGTGTCATCCGAGCCACGGTAACGCTCAGTTGGAAATGCCACCCGCGGTCACCCATCCAAAGAACTGAGCCGAACGTTGCTTCACTTCGGTGATTACTGAGAAACACCTAGTCAAACTACGCTTAGGGAGCTACAATAATCTGCAGCTGATGCATGGACTTTAAAGCCTAAGAATGTTAACGTCCAGATAGCGAATATTTTTATGAAATAAAATATACAGGCAAATGTTTGAACAGAACATATCGACAATCCAATATAGGTACTAATCTTAATGTCTAGAAACCGGATTGTTTTTCTTCACAAGTGTACAAAAAATAAAAATGCTCTAGCGGAAAATTTCCTTGACTTCGGCGAATCTTTTCTCTACATTTCAACAGTTTTATTGCTGTTTAATTCCAGCAGCGTCATCGTTATCATATGCCTCGTTATTTATAGCCTGCTGTTGTCAGTTACATTCGGAGATATATTTTTGTCGCGTTTTAATAAAATTTAGCCCTCACAGCAGTGGTCGTCCTTTAAGAGTCGCCTGCACTTTATTGTCCATCCCTTAAGATGATGGTGGAAAATGAATCAGTTAACAATGTTTTGTTTGGTAAATGTACGTGACAATACTGTTTATATTTAATAGCAAGGCAATAGCCTTCAGGTGGTTAAATAACTACACATGAGACCAGAACTAGTCACCAGGCTTGTGTACGAACTTATTGTATTAACTGAATCTAAATAAATCAAAAATTTGACTGGGCGAATTACTCGAAACGATATATTTATTCCCCCGATAAACCCCCCCGATGTAACGATATATTACGCCCCGATTGCAGCATTGTACATAATTTTAATTTAGATAAAAGGCATATTTTTTTTTATTTGTTACAAAATCAAAACCGGTACTATTTTATATATGTAAACACAAAAAATTACTTCATTGCAGAACCATAGGATATCATTATCTTCTTGATCGTTGCGCTCTTGACAGAACGGTCGTAGTCATCACGCAGTATTATTATTGGTAGGGGCAGATGCAATGCGCCTCACGATGTCTCGCCATCTCTCTCTATTGGACGTCAATCTGGTACATTCATGCACAAGCCCGCCCACAGCAGACTTATATATCACATATACACAGGATATCATTATACTCTCAAGGTCAACCAGGCCAAACTATTCACCTTCGCTGATGACACAGCACTAGTTTTTCATGGCAAAAGTTGGACGGAGACTATGGAAGTAGCGCAGCAAGGACTATCAATTGTAGCCCAATGTTTGCAAAAGAACCTATTAACCCTTAATGCGACCAAAACAAAGTATATGACCTTTTGTATAACTCAGCGAACATATCCAAGCTCTAGTTCACTTCGAATTCACTCTTGTTTCCCCCATGCCAACGAGCCGTGCACTTGTCCAGACCTCGAGAGAGTTACAGCAATAAAATATCTTGGTGTTACCATCGACCATAGACTCAACTGGGAAAGCCAAATAAACAATTTGTGTGCTCGATTACGAAAAATGTCACATATATTTAAGAAAATAGGTGGAGTGTGTGATCCCAGTACTCTTAGAATTTTATACCAAGCTCTGTGTCAATCCATTCTAAACTATTGCATAGTGTGTTGGGGGTCCGCGAACAAAACATTGTTTATAAAAATTGAGCGTGCCCAGAGGCTGATACTTAAAGTCGCATACAAGAAACCATTTCTTTACCCAACAGTCGAACTATACAAGGAGACTAAATACTTAACGGTTCGGCAGCTCTACATTCTTGCAGTGGCTTTGCGGTTTCATAAGACAGCCTTAAACACAATCTCCCAAACAAGAACAGTGCGACGAAATGTATGGTCAACCCCTCGAACAAGAACCACTTTTGCGCAGCGTTCATTTTATTTTAGAGGACCATTCTTATACCAACGTATCGACAGCTCCCTCAAAATATTGCATACAACGCGTTTTGTTTGCAAAACTAAAATCAAGACATGGCTGTCTTGTTTAGATCGCAACGCTACTGAAAACATACTAATAATCAATAGATAAATATGTAACCGACAACATTCTAAAAATGACTCCATAGGAATATCTGCCACGTTAGACACACTTAAAAACACTAAAAACTCGTCCCACTTTATCCACATCTATTAAAATAAAGAATAAAAAAAAAAAAAAAAAGAAATAATAAACACGCCAGTTGCTTCAAAGTATTAATCCAGCAAAGCCCTTACTGTACAGACACACTCGCAACATACACCCACTCACACACCAACATGCACGCTACACACACACATTACGCAATCGAAAAATGGAAATTACTTGTACTCGTTTTTAAGTAAATTACTAAGAACTCATTGTTAAGTCACTCTTTTCATTACATTAGGTAATAATTATGAGATGTCCTATCTAAAAGCGGAAGAGACTAAATCTCACGACACAGGACCACCCTAGTGTGAGATTTAGGGTTCCACTCTGGAAGTTTGTAAATTTAATCTAAGTACCTACCTACTAACATTACTTTAAGCATCATCAAGATTTACTAACTCCAAAACCTGTAACTTTTTGAGCAAAATAAACGTTATCTTATCTTATCTTATCTTATCTATACTACTACTAGCTGCCCGGCCACGCGTTGCTGTGGCTAAATAAATTAAAATTGCGACTATAATTTGAGATTTAAACTATCCTATCTCTCAAGTTGGATCGAACTGCACATGGTGTGCGAATTTTATTATAATCGGTTAAGTGGTTTAGGAGTCCATTGAGGACAAACATTGTGACACGAGATTTATATTTATTAAGATATTAACACGGGACTTATCGCACAATACTCCCGTATTAATATAGTAGTATAATGTGCTTAAATCGAGAAAAATTGAAAATAACATAGGATATCAGTTCAGCCATCCATCCATCAGCTATAAGAAGTCCACTGCTGGACATAGGCCGCCCCTATGGATCTCCAATAAGACCGATAAATAAGAAGATATCAGTTGAATGACTTTTATTGGTGGTGCAACCATGAAGTACAATCTTTGTTCTAGTGAGATAAAGTTCTTACTGCGCACAACACAGACAAAAACAGAGCATTATGTAAATTCTATCAGACTATCTTTGGATGGATTAAATAGTGGTAGGTGTTCTTTTTTATTTTTACCGACTTCCAAAAAGGAGCACAAAAAAAATACACATACAGACGAACATAGCACCGTTCGTCTGTATGTGTATTTTTTTTGTGTATATTCATCGGTATTTTCGCCAATCGTGAACCGATTTAAAAAAATGTTTATTAGTTCCAAAGAGTATACTCGTACTTCCGAGGTAGTTTTATTTGAATTTATCGAAATTCGCTGAGCTGAGCGTTTTTGATAAATCAACAATAATGTACATAGATGTCACATCGATTCGTACAAACTATTCGAATTTTATATAAGGTGGAAGTCGGTATTGCGATTTTTTCCGAAAAATCATTTGCTTTTCAATATTGTCCAAACTTTGTCACTGTCTTAAAACTATACTGCGCTTATAGCGTCTTTACAATTCCACCGCGTATTCAGGAAAAAAGTAATCTTCCGGGAGTCGAATTCCGCGGGAAGTATACGACCCCTATTTGCAAATAGTATTGGTATTTCTCCTTCGTATTGTGAGGTTTGATGAAATAAGGATTGGGAATTACTTTTAATCTGATCCTGTAATTAGATTCTGATGCATTGAGTTACTTTCAATCAGAACTTGTTCCGGAATACATTGAGTTATTTGCATTTGAGAGTATACTTTGTGGTTTTTAGTAATACAAATATTTTTTTACGAAGGGTTATTAACTTGTTTTCATTTTCGTTTACGTTACATGGTATTTTCATTGTTTTGTGATTCACATTCACCTCCTAATTAAGCTTATTTATGAGTTTAATTAGCTTGAGCTTATTTGAGGTAGTGTACCAACAGTAGTTACATTGGTACCCTTTGTATTGTGAGGATACCCTTTGATGAGATAACCGGACCTTATAATTAGATTATGCATCAGGGATTAGGTTACTTCCGATTCGAACTTGTTCTTGACTCTCTTAACTTGTTGAGTTATTTGGTTTGTTAGAACAAAATTTGTAAAAATGTTCAGGAATGACATGTGTTGTGTTACGAGATATATACGATATATAGTATATTATGATAGTAAAGATAAGGATTACAAATCTTACATATACATTGGGATAAAAAATACACTATGAGCAACACCCTACGAATCGTCAAAATAACAATAATTAATTATGTACTCAACAGAATTATCAGGTGTAGTATTACAAAAAAAAAATTAAAATTAGGTTCATTACATAAATTAAAAAAATACAATATTAAAAAATTAAGATGTCAGAAATACTGTGACTGACATATCTGCAATAGCATCGTCAAAAATAAGTTTAAAATAAATATATGTGTACTTTAAATAACGGGAAATGACTCACGTAATTGACCTAGCCAACGAAGTAAAAGAGGTCTACGTTTTAATTCGAAAATTGTACTGTCATCTGATGTTGAATTTCCTTTAAAGTGCACCTTTTTCAATTTTTTCGTTTGTAATATAAATACTGTACTGTACCAGCCTTTTTAATAGTCCACTGCAGGACGTAGGCCTACCCACGAAGGGTGTTTTATAAAAAAATATATTATAGAAGGGTGTTTTGTAAAATAAATACACGAGTGATATCATGTACTCGTATTATCACGTGTAATGTAGTCTGTGTACGAAGAAATCTATGAAAGAACTTTGGATAGTATATCACCTATCTATATTGAGATATCTCAATACATAAATTTGACTTATTAACTAATCGTTTGTAAAAATAATAAAACTACTGTTAAATATTATTTAATACGCGCTCACATTTATAATAAGTACACCTAATCTTTTGTTTACGCAAGATATTTTATTAATGTCTAACACTGGTCTCGAAAATTAATAAGAGTGTACCAAGACATGAAGAGCCAGACTCCTCGTAAAAAGTACCTTCATAAAATTCCCGCAAACTCATAAAGCTGAACGATATTAATGTAGCCGAGTATCTCCTGCTTTCACAACTTGCTGTTTTACGCCTCGATGCTTATCTTTGTATAATTATCTTACTGTAGCTTGTTTTTTAATCGACTTCCAAAAAAGAGGAGGTACTATGTTCGTCTGTATGTATTTTTTTGTGTATGTTCATCAATATTTTCGCCAATTGAGAACCAAATCAATCGAAAGGGTATACTCTAAATGAGAACACCATTTAAATTTACTAGAAATCGGCTGACGCGTTTTTGAAAAAAAACAACAAAAATGTAAAAATTATAATCGTATATAACTATTCCAGGATAGGAGTCGGTTTTGCCATAATTTGTGAAAAATAACTGTTGTAGATTTAAGCAGTAACTCTAGTTTTCAAGTAAACAGCCTGTTAGAGAATATCTGCGAGTAAATATTTTGTTATTACAATAGATGCCTACTTTGAAACTAAGCTCTATCAAATTATAGTATTTAAAAAGTTCTACGTTCAATCCAGGTGTAAGTATTCTACGCGCCTACGTACTACGTACCGCGGCCCGTAGTGCTACATACCGTGGCCCGTAGTGCTACATACAGTGGCCCGTAGTGCTACATACCGTGGCTCGTAGTGCTACTTACCGTGGCCCGTAGTGCTACATAGCGTGGCCCGTAGTGCTACATACCGTGGCCCGTAGTGCTACATAACGTGGCCCGTAATGCTACATACCGTGGACCGTAGTGCTACCTACCGTGGCCCGTGGTGCTACATACTGTGGCCCGTAGTGCTACATACCGTGGCCCGTAGTGCTACATACCGTGGCCCGTAATGCTACATACCGTGGCCCGTAGTGATACATACCGTGGCCAGTGGTGCTACATACCGTGGCCCGTAGTGCTACGTACCACGGTCTGTAGTCGGTAGTGCTACGTATCACGGCCGTAGTCGGTAGTGCTACGTACCACGGTCTGTAGTCGGTAGTGCTACGTATCACGGCCGTAGTCGGTAGTGCTACGTACCACGGCCCGTAGTCGGTAGTGCTACGTACCACGGCCCGTAGTCGGTAGTGCTACGTATCACGGCCCGTAGTAGGTAGTGCTACGTATCACGGCCCGTAGTCGATAGTGCTACGTATCACGGCCCGTAGTCAGTAGTGCTACGTATCACGGCCCGTAGTCGGTAGTGCTACGTATCACGGCCGTAGTCAGTAGTGCTACGTATCACGGCCCGTATTCAGTAGTGCTACGTATCACGGCCCGTAGTCGATAGTGCTACGTATCACGGCCCGTAGTCAGTAGTGCTACGTATCACGGCCCGTAGTCGGTAGTGCTACGTATCACGGTCCGTAATAGGTAGTGCTACGTATCACGGCCCGTAGTCGATAGTGCTACGTATCACGGCCCGTAGTCAGTAGTGCTACGTATCACGGCCCGTAGTCGGTAGTGCTACGTATCACGGCCGTAGTCAGTAGTGCTACGTATCACGGCCCGTATTCAGTAGTGCTACGTATCACGGCCCGTAGTCGATAGTGCTACGTATCACGGCCCGTAGTCAGTAGTGCTACGTATCACGGCCCGTAGTCGGTAGTGCTACGTATGACGGCCCGTAGTCGGTAGTGCTACATACCACGGCCAGTAGTCGGTAATTCTACGTACCACGGTCCGTAGTCGGTAGTGCTACGTACCACGGCCAGGTAGTCTGTAGTGCTACGTACTACGGCCCGTAGTCGGTAGTGCTATGAATCACAGCCCGTAGTCGGTAGTGCTACGTACCACGGCAAGTAGTCGGTAGTGCTACGTACCACGGGCCGTAGTTGGTAGTGCTACGTATCACGGCCCGTAGTCGGTAGTGCTACGTACCTCAGCCGGTAGTGCTACGTAAGATCATACTTATACTCATATATTGATACATTTTGGTACACGTCATTTAATTACATCAAATAATATTTATAATACAAAATAAATTCTGAAATAATACAAAATTATGTTCATTCTAATTAAAAATAAAATTAAATACATTAAATTATACAAATCATTTCAACAATTGCAGAAAATAGAAATAATATTAACTCAATTAAATAATTATAAAGCTTCATAGTAGTTACTTTTAGCGTCATGAATTCCATAGATTATGTGTTATACTTAATCTTTTTATATATATATATATATATATATAAGTATCAACAGGATTTTATTTAAGTTTCAACAGTTCGTAAGGCTACATATATATTCGTTACTTATACAAACTACTCAATTCGAATAAGTGTTCCTTTTGTTGTCATAAATAATCATGGTTGGTGCTTATTGTGTAGTTATACCGTAAAAACACGTGTTTTCACAACATTATACATCGAAACTCACGTTTTTTATCAAAAACAAACCGTCTGATTTATTTACTAACCCATTTAATGAAAATGTTATACGAGTACTTCGCGGAATCTGTGTACCCAACGCTTTGCGTGATAATAAAACACATTTAGGAATTGTTTTGGAAAATTTCCCACGACCCGCAAATGGAAAACAAATCTGGCAACACCCGGCTCTTAATGAAACGAAAAAACGGTTTTCAACCGACGGAATTAAGCAAATGGAGCGTTTTATGTCGAAAAAAAATTATATAAATTTGCAACCCGCTCGCTCTCAGCCGCAGCGCGAAAACAAAATGAAACGATTGTTTGATCACCATTAAAAGTTTCTGAAACAATTCGTTGTTTACCGAGGGACTGGAAACGTAAACAGAAAACGCGGATTGTTAAAGCTCAGACCACTTCCTACCGACGATAGAACAACTAAACAAATCTTACGCAAATTATTTCGAAAGCAGACACTTTTCTTCAAATGAATATTAAAGTTTGGACTCTTCGAATTTGTTCTGGTAATGTTGACTTGTCCGTTTTGAATCTTCATTTAGTTTTGTAAGCATTTTCAGAAAGTTGCCGTCATCAATTTGTTCAAGAGTATGTATTTTTCATAAGGCGTAAATGAAAAGCTTAGGCAAGTTCAAATACTATTAAATGTCAATTCAAAAGCGGTTTACAAGTTTGTTTATTTTTGTTTTATTTGTTGCTCTAAAAATGGATTCTTAATATACATCCCTTTGGCAAATTTGAAATTGCATATAAATTCTACAAAAAAAAATACATATACATATTCAGAAAAATACATATACATATACAGAAAAATAAATACATATACATAAACAGAAAAATACATATACATATACAGAAAAAAGTGTACTTAGGGCTGTGAAATCGAATCTAGATTAGAACAAGAAGTAAAGAAGAGTAGCACCGAACAAACGAAAAATACATTGAAATAACCTTTCTTTTCGGACCCATTCTTGCACCTTTACAATATAAAACATTATTTTATTGGAATTTACTCCCAACTTGTATGTAAAAATTGTTGTTTTGCGTGTGTAAAATACAAACAAAACATTTTCTTTTTTTTCGCTCCCTCTCATACCATAATCCTGACCCCCAATATGAATTTAGGTGAGAGAGGTAACTGCAAAAAATACTGGAACGAGTGAATTATTCAACGAATTTGGAAAGTAAAAGCACTCTTCCAGTAAGAAGCACGTCTGTCCGTCTGTCACTTACTATGACATTACAGCTTTCATAAATTACGTAGGTACGTAAGCCTAAACGAAATGGAAAAATTCGGGAGGTAGTAATAATGTTGCTCAGTTTACCTAAATAGGTTATGAGAGTACCAACCTACTAAACTGGAACTGAAATTTTTGGCCGAGTGAAAAGGATGAATGTTTCTAGGAGCTGATATCATACAGTGTGACTTTATGATGTTTTTAAACTTTCGCGATTTGAACACATTATTATTATATACTACGGGACTAATCGCGCACTAAAATTACTAGATAAATAAATACCTCACTGCAGTCTACCCGTGACCACGGTCGATGCAACTCGGTCGAAACGTCGGGATGAGGAGGTATTTATATATCTCGTAATTTTAGTGCACGATCAGTCCCGTAGTATATAATAATAGTGTGACTTTAGTAAATTAAGACATTTTTTTTACTATGAGACCAACCCTGAAATCGTGATAAAAAAAATTGCTGTTCCATACATTTGATAGTCAATGGACGTTTTTTATGGAACAGCTGATTTTTTTTCGCTGATTCGGGGTATTCCATCCCACTGTAAAAGTTGTTTATCTTAATGTACTAATGTTTGTGTATCTTGTTTATCTTAAAGTCACTGTTAAGAAATTGTGCGTAAGTTACCAATGACCTTGTAAATAAGTAGTATGAGTTTCTCCTAACTAAATTGTTAAATTCCAGCTTAATTGGATTTGAATTTTAATATTATATTGCAACAAATTTAGTTTTTTTTTTAATTCAAACTAAATTTTTGTAAAATTTTACTTTTACAAATATGAATAACAATAGGAAAATAACCTGAGTTAAATTGCAACCAATTTTAGTTTTTTTTTTAATTCAAGCTAAATTTTTGTAAAATTTTAGATTTAAGCTGGAAACATACTACCGGACGCGGCTTACGGACGCGACTGACAGGCGCGACTAATAGGTATCTTGACTATGAAAGTACACTGAGCCGTGCACACTATCGGACATAAGTCGCGGACGTCACCATCGGACGACCTTGAGCGTTCGGACGTTCGAAAGCGATCTGGCACACCGGATGTTTAAAGACTGTGCACATTGCTAAGTCGCGGCTGTCAGTCGCGTCCGTCAGCCGCGTCCGATAGTATGTTTCCGACTTTACAAATATGAAAAACAATAGAAAAATAAGCTGCCAGTTGTTTCCAACCGGCCTCATTGCAGATAGGGAGGCCAAAGTTCAACAGTAGAAGTCCTATGGCTAATGTGACGATGATGGTGATAGGTATTATCTGCAGTAGAACAAAACCTAACGATCGCAAAACATTCTATGATAGGCATTAACTTAAAAATAAATGTACTCTTTTATCTTGTCCCTGTAAATAGGCAGTCATTTTCTCCCATATTGATTAACCTGCATATTCTAATAATTAGAAAGTAGCTGATGCAATGTTGCGTCCCGGACACGACTAAAGCGGATACGGAACCGGGACCGCCGGACGTTTTCCACGCCCCTTCCGTGTCGGGACCCGTAATCTGAAACTTGCCCGAACTGTCGAAACTATCCAGCGGTGATATACTCCGAGATAGTTAGGTATAACGTGAATTTAGTTTGTAAACCAAACTTGTATGGTGCACTAAGTAAGTTGGAATTGACAATGAAATCTTTGACGCTAAGATTTAAGACTTAGTACCTAAACATTATGAAAAAAATAACCGGATATGTGCGAGTCAGGCTCGCACACCGAGGGTTCCGTGCAAATCCAGAAAATTTCACAAAATTGGGAAGTTGTTAAAATCACTATACTATAATAATAAAAAAAAAATTTTTTTCTCTTATCTCGTCATATATCGAAAATTACGCATTGTTAAAATAATTAAAAACCTGTTTTAGCATATGCTAATAAAGCTCTTTTATATGATACCTTACATGATACGATTTACTCACTTGGAATTTTGAACCCATATTTTGTGAATCAAGAGGCCCTATTTTTGTATTTTAAATAAAAATGTACAATTTTCAGATTTATTTCTATATACCTTCTGTGTACTAAATATCGGGAATTTGTCAATAAAACAAAAAATACAAATTATTCATCTAAATTTATTTTATCGCCTTCAAAGTAGGCCCCATCGCTTGCAATATAACATCTCCAACGCTTCACCCAGTCTTCCATACATTTTTCATAGGCTATTTGCGGTATGGCCTTTAGCTCATTCAGCGAATTTTCTTTTATGGCTTCTATCGACCCAAAACGTTTTCCTCGAAGTGGTAATTTTAACTTGGGAAATAAAAAAAAGTCAGACGGAGCCATATCAGGTGAATACGGTGCTTGGTCGAGAACTTTTGTTGAATTTTTCGCTAAAAACTCTTTCACTATAATGGCTGTGTGTGATGGTGCATTATCATGGAGCAGCATCCATGAGTTGTGTTGCCACAAATCTGGACGTTTTCGGCGGATACTCTCACGCAAACGCTTCATGACGCCTAAATAATATTCTTTATTCACTGTTTCTCCCTCTGGAAGGAATTCGGAGTGAACCACACCACGGTAGTCAAAAAAAACTGTCAGCATCACCTTGATTTTGGAGCGACTTTGCCGCGGTTTTTTGGGTTTCGGCTCGTTTTCGAGACGCCATTCTGAAGACTGTTGGCTTGTTTGCATGTCGTACTCATAAACCCATGTCTCATCGCCAGTTATTATACGTTTCATAAAGATCGGATCCGTAGAAGCTCGGGAAACCATGTCTTCAGCGACATGCTTTCGCTGCGCTTTTTGAACAAAATTGAGCTCTTTTGGAACTAGTCGAGCGGCGACGCATTTCATGCCTAAAATGTCAATGAGAATGTTGTGGACGGACTTAAAAGATATGTTGACCTCACTAGCCAACTCTCTCAGACTCATACGTCGATTTTCGAGCACTAGCTTCTTGATTCTGTCGATGTTTTCTTTGGTCGTAGCGGTTGAAGGTCTACCAGAACGAGGCAAGTCTACTACTACTTCTCGGCCTTCTTTAAAAGCCTTATACCATTCATAAGCCCTTGTTTTCGATATACACAATTCGCCGTAGGTGTTTCGCAACATTTTTAGTGATTCACCACATGAAATATCATTCGAAACACAAAATTTAAGGCACACTCTTTGTTCAACAATATTTTCCATTGTAAAAATCGCCGAGAACTCAAAACTATGACCAACAAAAAGTGTAGTTTAAAACAAATTAAATGACAGGTCCCGCTCAAACTTTGCGCGCTAAATCAGTACAGTGCTACCAACATGCAGTAAAAAAATTAGAACGACCTCTTTTACACGGGTCTTTTTATTGACATATTCCCGATACTTTTTACACAGAGTAGTATGTACTCTGAGATAATGCTTCTCGCCAAATTTCATAGTTCTATGTCAACGGGAAGTACCCTATAGGTTTTGATTTTTGTGAGTGTCGAAATATGCGGTTTTTTACGACATAAACGGTTCTAATTTTGTTTATACGATACTTGAGACATTTTTCTTTTACACAACAGCAAGAAACCATAGATATACGTTCATAGTTTAAATTTTAACTCGATATCTTTACGCGTCCCCGAGATAAAGAGTCTTGACCTACGGACAGACGGACAACAAAGTGATCCTATAAGGGTTCTGTTTTTTCCTTTTAAGGTTCGGAACCCTAAAATGCCACGCATTACGGTGCCGGCTTATGGTAATCAAAAGAAAACTTATTTTAGTGGGTTTTGGTTTCTTTATTTGTAAATTGCCGAACCCGAACGAGAGTTATAAGATCTGTCCTAAACAAATGAATCTACTTTGATGAAGTTATTATTGCATATTCGTAAACTGGTGTAATCCCTGTAATATTTAGATATATGTTACGATTTTATTTTGAGTGCTTTCCACACTAGATTTTTATCTCAAAGAGTTATCTTTGTGATAAGCATTTCAAAAATCTGAAGCGAACGCAGGATTTGAACCTGCCCCTTCGGATCACTAGCCCGACGCTCTAACCAACTGAGCCAGCCCGCCTCCTACGCAAGCTTCAAATTTCTGAAGTGCTTACATTTCCCAACTTAGTTATACATATAACAATATAATGTACCAGTTAGTGGTTCAAAAAAACTACTTACTTGAGAGGTCTGAATACTTTGATTTGCATTTGTTTTATGTTTGTAACGAGAAAAGATGGCGAATATTATGTAGCCATTTTAGAAATTGTTATCTAATTAAATCTAGAGATATATCCACAGATGTTTTAGTTTCAAGTTAAAAAGACAAGTTGCCAAACCTACTTTTGAAGCAGCGTTTATTTGTTCATTAAATCTAATAAATAACGTTAAATTATAAGCTATGCAATATATGCATAATGAAACCGCGCACTAATACTCAGCTGTTTCCATGAAGCGAATTGAAAAATAAAATTGGCACTAGCTCAATTTTCCAGCTCAATAAATGCAGTTTGGCGCACTTGTATGCTACAAAGCATTTACTAATACTGACAGTAGCTAAAGTGAATAAAATTCAAAAAATATTCCTTAAATAGATTTCCTTTAAGAAGAAGAGATTTCTTTTCTTTTCAGAGAAGAGATAACTTTTCAATAATAGAAAAATATAAAAAAATATGACTAAAAAAGTGAATACAATTCAAAAACTACAAGCGAATTCCTTCGAGAAGAAGAAATTTGTTTTCTTTTCAGAGAAGAGAAAACTCTTGAATATTAGAAAAAATAAATTTATGTGTAAGAAATGTTACGCTGCAGGTTATTAATATAAATAAAAAAACAAAACTTTGTGGCAACTGGCAAGGGTTTCGAACATACGATTTCCAGAATATAAATCAAAAGGTACGTACGTGCATCGATGGTACGTTGTAGTGGGCATAATAAAGCGCATCGTGTTGTTTTCCATACATAATAATACGCTAAAAAGCCGTGGTGGCTTAGAGACCCGCTTACAATCGTGAGGACGTGGATTCAAATCCCGGTCCCGTACCAATGAGGTTTTCGGAATTTATGTACGGAATTTCACACCACTGGCTTTTCGGTGAAGGAAAACATCGTGAGGCAACCTGCATATGTCCTTAGAAGAAATTCGATGGCGTATGTGAATCCACCAACCCGCACTGGGCTAGCGTGGTGGATATGGCCCAATCACCCTTCGTGGGTAGGCCTACGTCCTGCCGTGGACTATTAAAAAGGCTGATACAGTACAGTACAGTAGGGGCACGGTGTGGTATATATATAGCTATAGTGCTATACGCTATAGTGGACATACTTCTTTATAGGTCTGCAAATGTATCTGATCGCAAGCAATCGACCTTGGCCACAAACCCTGCTAGAAACGCCGCCACTAACTGTTTTGTATTATAACTCCATAGATGTTAGTGTCTTTAAAGCAGCGTTTGTGGGTCATGTGTGCTGATACTAAGACTAGAGTCTGGCCAACGAAAGCTGTCCAAGAAAAAAGGCGGGAATTTTAAAAAATCAAGAGCTGTTCACCCTGGCTATACACTGCATAAACGGAGTTGATACTATTTATTTTTCAGCAAGTACATTTTTTTCGAGTTGTAAAAATTTTGTTTTGTTAGCAACTGTTGTTGAAATTTTCGAATGTATTATGAAGAATATCAAATAAAAGATTACTTTTAATTCTGTCTTTTTATTATTTTCTAATAATCCATTATTTATGTACAGTCGAGGACCCTGAGGAGCCGTACAAATATAGGAGCTATGAGTCATAGTTAAAATCGGATTCCAAAAACTCTACACCTGATATTGAATCAGCTTCATTGCTTTCTTCGCTGCTACTGCTACTGTCCCCAACATGTATTATGAATGGTTCAAGTTCGTTTTCAGCATAGAGCTATTACTACCAGAGGAATAATGCGGAGCCAGAAAGAGATGCGTTGATTTAAGGCGGCATGAGTTAGAAAGAGATATCTCGATTCGGTGGTGGTTGGCGTTTTTTTCTGAAGATCATGTCACTTTTGACAGTATCTTCAATAACAAACAGCTGCGGTTTTTGTTTGATCACTTGGAAAATAAGCATATTTATTTAAAATAAAGTTTTGAGCATAAGTTCTCGTAAAAACTCACTCTTACCGTGATAAGCGTTCAATATACGATGAACTACTGCAGCGTAATTGGCTGCAAAAGCAACGGCGTACGAGATAAATGAGCAATATCATTTCATTCGTAAGTAGTCGCATTTTCACCATAATCGCAATTGAATTACACTGTAGATATCACATTTTATATCTTTTTGTTCAGATCAATCACTACACAATGGTATTCTGATTCCCAAGCTGTATTTTTTCAAGTTTTATTGTAATTTTAATGTATATTATGAATTTCAAAACATCTTTGGTGCCATTACAATAAATCTCCCCAAAAATTTCCCTATTTTTTTAAACCAGTCGCTATGTCATTATTTTTGGAAAAGTATGAAATATCGTAAATTATGTAAGATTACTATTAAAGCTTTTATCTTGTGTAAAAATGGTAAGAGATACAGATTTTTTTAATTCAGAAATTTTATTCTCGATAATATAAAATCAAACTTAGGTTTTTGTGTAATGAACTGTAAAATTATAGAGAAATATGTTAAAATATAATTACCTAATTCGTCGCGTTTAATTTAAGTTTTATAAAGGAGTTCTTCTTTTTCGGGCATGAATACCAAAAAAATGAAATGTACATATTTACCTATGATATTTATTATTATTTGCCCATTTACGCTTTGGCATAATTACACTGAGCAACGCTTTAAAAAATCCAGAGTATGTAGGTAAATTAATCGCATATTTGGTAGATAACCATGCCTTTATACCAGATAAAAAAATGATTAATCTCAATCTCATGTAAAACAAAAAGAAATTAAAATATCATTATTTTTCGATGGTTTTTTGAAGGTAAAAGGTATTTTGACATTATAACGTCTTATAAATCTGTTAACGCCGGCGGCACGCGCGAAAAAAGCATGACTCATTGTCACATTCCGCCTGAGCCGAGCGTACAATATTAAAATATTATAAATTCTTTCTATTTTAGGAGAAGCCATAAATTAACATAACGCCTCTGAATAGTTACGCAGTCTTTCATATAACCGTAATATTATAATTATAAAAATCTAAGTCTAACCCTTGTTGAAATTCTGCAGGATTCCGTCTGATCATGTTGAGTTGAGGGATAAATGGACTGCTGCTATACCACAGGGCAAGCGAATTGGATACCAAGTATTAACAAATATGTTCATTATATTTTGACGCGGTTGAAAATACAATTAGTGGGTACAGTAACAGTAAAGCGTTCAATAATATTCGCTATACCTACCAATAAAATGTTTGAATAATGAAGATGTACGGACGTAACCTGCCTAAGTTGTTTTTTAAGTAATTTATAACAAAATTAATAACTGAGACTGTAATGTTATTTATTGAAAATGTAAATAAATAAATAAATCAAATATCTAGTTAATTTACCCTTAAATTTGGATACTTATAAATTTAAATATTTACTAATGGGCGTTACCCATAAAAAGAACCTTGGCAATTTAAAGTTTTATTACTTTCACGTCAACTAAGTTGTACAATATTTGATTTGGCATCTATTGTACAACTATGAAATAAGGTAACGATGTCAATCACACAATTTCCCTAATTATCGGGAGTTTACAACAAAGGCAATACATAGTGAAATATTGATTCGACAACAGCATTACAGATCTGTATTTTACAGATATCTGTGGTTTTCAGTAGTACGAAACGTCAAAGTGTCAATTTTGACAGTCTTAAATTATTGCCATTTCAAAACTTCTGAAAATAATACGTGGACAGCTTTCGTTGGCCAGACTCTATCATTGAGATAGGCAACACGCAGAGTGCGTACTCTTGCACTCCGTTTGAATTGCTCGAAAATTATTGAAACAACATTCCACAACAAAAATACATCAACTTAGTATTCCTAAACTTACTTATTACTACGAAACACTTCAGCAACTGAATGCTAAAGTATACCGCACAGAGGGCGCTTCTGTCCAACTTAGTCGACGGAAGTATGCCAATTGAAAAACCCGCTGTTTTCTTTTCTAAGGACTTGACTTTAGTTTTGTAATACGAGAATTGGGGCGGGCCGATTGAAGTCCGTTCTGTATGAGAATTATTTGTATTTTTTTGTCTTAATTGATTTTATTTGCAAACACTTTTTATTAGAAGGAAAGTGTTTTAAGATAAAATAAAGTTAAATAATTTGCGTAGGTACCTAGTACATTAGTCAAACCCACAAAGTTCGTATTAGATCTGCGCAAGATCCATCGACTTAATCCTCTTTGCGGGTTGTAGCTTATTTTACTTTTTTATTTATTTAATACTAGTGTCATGATTTTTAATCGTTGCATCAAATTTTGATCTGATTTTTAAATATATGTCGAATGATATTTTGTAGTATTTGTAAGGTTAAAATTTCTCTGGCTTGTGATTGGCCGATTTAACAACGAGCCCGCATTTTAGCCAATAAGAACTGCTTCCGGCGTAGTTTTAAAACAGCCAATCAGAAAACGAGAAAACAAACTGAAGAGATGTAAAAATATTAATCTTTGGGTGAGGGCATTCTAGGCCTCGAGGCGAAAGCACATATTCTTAGTCAATCCAAGTTGTGATAATTATTTAAGGAACTAATGTAAAATAGTTTATGGTGACCAAATACACATCATAATGGACTTATTAGTTTGATTTACCACACTAGCAACCCGCCTCGGCTTCGCATAGGTGTATTATACACCTTTCCCTTGAATCACTCTATCTATTAAAAAAAAACGTATCAAACTCCGTTGCGTAGTTTTAAAGATATAAGCATACATGGAGACAGACAGAGGCGATTTTGTTTTATACTATGTAGTGATAGGTCTGCGTTTGATTACATACTGCCTGATGTCAAAAGCAGATTTGCGGCCTAGGGTGGCCACTTACTTAGAGAACTTACCTATTTACTCGGTATTTGACAACTAAGTACGTTGTAGGTACCTACTTTACTTAGTGGAAGGATAGATTCAGGTAAAGCTTTTCACATTCTGGATGTTTGTATGAGGGACTCATCATAGTTTTGATCTAATATTTCAATACGTCCAATGTGAGAGGTTGTCTGGAAGAAATCGCTTTTAGCGATAAGACCGCCTTTTGTACCATTCTTCTGTCGTTATTTATTTTTCTGTAAAGTTTTACTACTTGTGGTGTCAATAAAGTGTTTTTGTATTGTATTGTATTGTTGTATTGTGAAAAAAGTAAGTTCGAAAAGTTTGTATTGGTTGCCTGGAAGAAATCGCTTAAAGCGATAAGGCCGCCAGTTAGAAACCTATAAATTGCACTGTTTTGTCCCTGTAATTTGTTTTTTATGTAATGTGGCTGTCAACGCATGTTGGCAGGATTTTTCTCGGCCCTTATTTTTCAGATTTTTCTGCTCTAGCGGGCCAAATTCTACTCCAATCTTTCCTTTTTTTCTTTTTTTCTTTCGAGGTAATATTTGTAGAGCTAGAGATAGTCAAATAATTGTTTTCTATTGTGTTGTAATATTCGGTAGGTTTTTGACAGTCGCGGCTCATTGTTGTTTTCTTGTTTCCATGTCAACGCCATCCGAGTCTGCGCAGACCGCCCACGTCACGGTCTGACGTCCTGACGTCTCCACTTATAGAACCTAAGTTTATTTTTATTTATATTTGTAGTATAATTCTTGTTATTCATGGCATTTTGCGCCCCGGCCGGGCCAAATGCAGTTTCCCAATACGTTAATGTGTCGCAGGGGGACATGATTCAGTGCCTAGAGTGTTCCCAAGTGCGATTTTTTAAAGGACAGAAAGGCCTCAAAATTCACCGTACGCGGTGCCATAAAAATAGCCAAATTACACTTTCGGCCCCTATTGCAGGCTCTGATGGAGCCAGCAGCAGTCCCGTGAGCGCTGCTGCTCCTTCCAAACCGCTTTGGGAGGTTCTTAGCTCACTCAAAACTTCTCTTCCTGTTTTAAAACGCATCCCGCGTGGTGCACGTTTTTCGGTTGCGCAGTGTTTATCTGCTGCTATTCGGAATGTTATTTCTAAAAATTCTTTAGTCGCCTGGGAACACCTCTTGACTTTTCCCTACGTTGTGCTTTACGTACATTCGGACCCAACAAACAAAAAATCCCTTACCACTAGGGTAAAGGAAAATTGCGTAAAGTACAGCGCATTGGAAGAGAACTCTTTAGATTTTGAAAGCATTATTCCGCCAACAAGGCAGAATAAACCAAATTCTAAAAAAACAGACGATTCGGTTACCATTAAAATAGTAGAGAGCAAAATTAGTGATGGCGATATCAAAGGCGCCGCACGGGTCCTGTTCTCCAGCGACACTATTGCCCCCCACACACCCGATACGGTTCAGTCACTCCGTGACAAGCATCCGCCGGCAGCATGTCTCCACCTGCCTGAGCCACCACACCCTGATGACGTTGTCATTGAAGTGTCAGCTCAGGAGATTGCAGCGGCCGTTTCTTCTTTTCGGAGCGGCTCAGCCGGAGGCCTAGATGGTCTCTCGCCTCAACATCTAAAAGATCTTCTATCTTTTAGCTCTGGTGAGGTGGCTGAGTCTCTCTTGAGAGAATTAACGGGTTTGGCAAATCTCATGTTATCTGGGCAGGTCAATGATGACGTTATCGAAGTCTTGTATGGCGCTAACCTATGCGCACTTGTCAAAAAAGATGGTGGCATCAGACCTATTGCTGTTGGCACCACATATCGTCGTCTCGCAGCCAAAGCCGGTTGTGGAAAAAAGGTTGCTCTTTTGAGTAGCCTTTTTCAACCAATACAGCTTGGCTTTGGTTCGCGGGGTGGATGTGAGGCTGCTGTTCATTCGCTTCGTACTTTTCTCGGTCAAAATTGTGGAGAGGTGTTGCTTAAGGTGGATGTCAAAAATGCTTTCAATTCGGTTAATCGAGACGCCTTGTTGGCACAGGTCAAAGACAAAATTCCCGATCTTTTCAATTTTCTTTGGCAATGCTACGGCAAACCCACTAAATTAATTTACAAAAATGATGTTTTGCTATCTTCCGTTGGCTGTCAACAAGGTGACCCTCTCGGACCAGCCATTTTCAGCCTGGCCATTCATCCAATTGTTCAACGTCTCCAATCTAAACTCAACGTTTGGTATCTGGATGACGGGACTTTGGGTGGCGATGCGAGCACAGTCCTACGTGATTTGGAAATTCTTATAGACGAGTTTCGTCAAATTGGTTTGGAGCTAAATTTTTCGAAATGCGAACTTTTCGTTTGCGACTCATGTCCGGATAAAGATTTGATACTTAACAAATTTAATGATTTGGCACCTAACATCAAATCGGTAGACAAGTGTTCTCTTCGCCTTCTAGGTTCGCCGATATTAGATGAGTCTTTTCCGCCTTTCGTTCAAGAAAAAATTCAAAATTTTTTGAGTGCCTCTGATAGGCTACTCAAAATTAACGCCCACATGGCTTTTACCATTATAAGATGTTGTCTGTTTGTTCCAAAATTTATGTACGCTTTACGATGTAGTCCATTGTGGAAACACAATGAGCTCCTTTTGAGCTTAGACGATGTTGTAAAGCAGTCCCTAGTATCGGTTTTGAATATTGACATGAGTGAAAGGGCGTGGCTACAAGCCTCCTTGCCTGTTAGGCTTGGAGGGTTAGGGGTCCGCCAAATTTCAAGTGTTGCTTTACCAGCTTTCTTGTCCTCCATTCATAGTACTCAGAACTTGATTGAAAAAATCCTCGCACCTTCTTTAGGCCATTCTGGCGTAGATGTAGCTCATTTGAATGAGGCAACGAATGCTTGGAGGGTCGCTTGCCCAAATGCCGAGCTTCCAAAGACTTTATCGTCGCAGAGACTGTGGGATCGGCCGATCTGCGAACTAGCACGGAAATCTCTTCTAGACACGTGTCCTAGCGTCGCGGATCGCGCTCGTATCCTTGCAGTCTCTGTATGGGAGTCCGGTCTTTGGTTGCAAGCATTGCCCTCTTTCAATACTGGTAACCTTTTAGACCCAACTGCATTTCGTCTAGCTGTCAGCTTACGCTTGGGTGCAAGGTGTTGTGAAGCCCATCGCTGTCAGTGTGGTACTGCAGTTGACCAGCTCGGTCACCACGGTCTCTCTTGCTCAAGAAGCGCTGGTCGGATTGGACGCCACGCCAGCCTTAACGATGTCATACGCAGGGCTTTTGTCACCGCCAATATCGCAGCCGTACTCGAACCGAGTGGGTTGGCGCGTGGTGATGGCAAAAGGCCTGACGGCATGACGCTGGTCCCATGGAAGTGTGGACGGCCCTTAGTATGGGACGCAACTTGCGTCGATACTTTGGCACCGTCACATCTTCCTGAGACTCAGAGTAGGGCTGGAGCGGCGGCCAATTCGGCTGAGCAGCACAAGCGGCGCAAATATGCTAACCTCGGTAGTGGTTACATATTTGAGCCATTTGGAGTTGAGACTTTGGGTCCGTGGGGGCCGGGAGCTCATCTCGTTTTCAAAAGTCTTTCTGAGCGTCTGGTGGACGCGACGCGTGACCAAAATGCTGGTGTTTATTTGGCTCAACGTATAAGCATTGCCATTCAGCGTGGCAATGCTGCCAGCATGCTGGGCACGCTGCCAACTGGCAGTGGGCTTGAGCACTTGGATTATCTTTAGACCTTCAAGGGTCTGTGGATGATCCAATTGCTTTCTATGTAGTAGTAGTGTAGTATTGTCATTATATTCTAATAAAGTGTTATTGTTTGTTGTTTGTTGTATTTTGCAAGAAAAATATTTAAACTTAGGTTTTTTCTATTTTTCACCTATATCAGAAATCATAATTATAATTTTTTTTAGCAAAAAATAGCATGACCGACTCACCCGTGTACAGAATTCGCGAATATTTCGCACGGATCGATGTAGCATTTTTCACATTATTGTTGATTTATCAGAAATAGCTCAGCCAACTTTGATAAGATTTAAATGAAACCAATTTCGAAGTATATTCTTTCTAATAAAAAAATAATTATTGAAATCGGAGAACTATGAAAAAAGTTATGCGTTGAATTGAGTAGCAACCTCCTCCGGTTCGTCGGTAAAAAATCAAAGAGCGTTTTTTTTTTACTTAAGGGAAAAAGCATACCTACTCGTACCTGTTTAGTAACAGTTTTAAAGAGCTTATGGCTTCATACGATTATTATCCTTTTTCACTGCAACCATATTTATTGGATCGGTACTTATGTGGTAATTGATACACGATAGCATCGCGGTCATTTCAATGAAATTATATTGAATTATATTGAAATTGAATTATATTGAAATTTCATCTCTGCAAATAACATTTATATGCAGCAGTGAAAACCATTATATTTTAATCTTGTGAAGTAGCAATCAATTATTAAACAAAAAATCAGTATATTTATATCTCAATTTCATATTGGGAACAGAGATATATAATGATACTCAAAAATGTTTAAATGCTCGGAAAAATCTTGTATGCAGCGTTTCTGTCAAACATATTTGTATTACAAGATATATTTTTCTTAAATATTACTGTACTCATTATTTTTATCAAGTTTTACTATGGGATCAACCTCGAAAATTACAACTGTTCCATATTTACTTATACTAAAAAAAACCTTTCAATGGGGTTTTCCTCGTGGACCAACTGCTTTCGCACAACTAGTTGAGCAATCTGGAATATTATTTTAAAATCATTTACTCAATCCTTTAAATACAATAATCTACTTTATCTGGTCTGGCCATTGAACATTTTGTATGTAACAGCATTTTTTTTCCGTAGTTGATTAAATAGTGAAAGTTAATCATAACATTGAATAGGTACAATGATAACCTAGAACACGATTACATACGTATAAATACCTGTTTATGTACAATGTTTTATTCTTATGCAAACTTTTGCCCGTGGTTCCGCCCCGTGTTGGTTTAGTGCTACGAGTATTTCAAACATCTTCAATTTTTTCGAGAGTAAAAGTAGTTCATGGTACTCTTCGATTAATCTATAGTTAAGTAAAATATCAAGTCTATCCCTACCACTGTTGCTCCGAAAAACTATAACGAACACACTTTGGATTTATAATATTATCTATAGTAAGGATACTTATTTACAACCAACAGTAGCAGTGCAACACAAGCCACTTCACCATTAATCATCCCTCAAGAACTGCTTAAGGTAATCTAGCACTACTTCACACTTCACCCTTCACACTTATCCATCTGTCCGCGATCCGAAGCCAAGAATAACCGAGTGTCCTGGAGTCGACAGTTACGTCATCAATCATAAGGAGAGCGACAAGCGAGCGGCTGTTTTTGCCCCTCCGCTCTGTCCTTTGCAGATGAGTTTTGGGTGGTGGTACCAGTGGTGGCGATAAGCGAAATATCAAAACACTTTGAAGGTTATATTACAGGTCAACAAGACACTTTGACTCAAGATATTTTGGTTGTAAGAGCAGCTTGTAAAACGTTTGACACATAGGCACAAATGAAATTATATTCTTGCCTAGGTACGACTTTGAAACTTGTATCTATAATTGTGAGGTGCCATACTTGGCGATACAAAAACAACAAGCTGATATCTACCTCTAAATATTATCCGATGGGACTGATTTGATTTTCTATGTAATCAACACGTCAATAGCTAGGATTATTATTATACTAAGTACATCTTAGTTTTTACAGATTTATAAATGATTTTAAAATCGCCTCTAAAAAGTCATATTTTACACAAAAATTTGGCTGAAAAGTATAAACAAACAAAAAATCTAAAAACAAAATAAAACATATGAGCGTGCAACATTTCTTACTATAGCGATTGACACCAAAATCGTTACAATTTAGAGGGTGAAATAGATTTCTCCCAGAACGCAAAGTATCAAAAATGTACTATAAAAATGTTCTTAATGGTCTACAGAAAACGCGAAAACAGTGGTCGATTCACGATCCTCTTAAGTCAATTAGTTGTACCATTTATGGTACTAACGATACATCAATTTTTATGATGGTACTACTGATCCTAAATAATTGTCACTAGTACCATTAATGGTACTAAGGATACAAAGCTGTGTCACTTGTACCATTAATGGTACAAATCAATGGTACTTCTGACACAAAGGCAAATAATTATTTACTCGCTTTCCGCTGCTAGACGGGACGACGGAGAGTTCAAGCACCATAAGCAAATAACCAGACAAATGATAGAAGAGACAAATTGCTTCGAGTGCCAAAATGTTGTGGCATCCCTAATTTATTTTGGACATTGTTTATTATTAGGGGGAGTTAATGATGCATTCTAAATATGCTAGGCGTCATCCGGGGAGATATAACATTTTTGACTGATGAATTTTAACATTTTATGAAAAAGTATGACAGGTTGTGAAAAATGACTTCGAGGAGATTATTACTATTGCTCAGAGGAAATCAAAAAAATCAAGAGAGAATGTTGTGAACAAACAAGTGAGCCAACCAAAACTACGCCTCGCCGTGTACTGACAATTACATACACATCCACGTACAACGAAACTACGCCTTGGCTTGTTAGTCGAACTATGGCGGCGCAACACCGACGCACTCACACATGTATTAAAAACCGGCATCACTTGACTGTTCAGCGACGTTACCTATTGTTTTTTTTATTTGCTCTAAGGGCGCATGTTTGACGAGAATAATAATTAAACACATAGGTACTTATATTTACTTAAGTAAGATTCCGAACATTATAGTTATGAACACTTCGTTTGAATTCAATCAAAAACACAAGTTTTTTAATATATTTCAAAACAAAACAAAATGCCAAGTCGATGCATATTTTGTACAAGGGTCAAAACCATTTATTTATGTAACACACTATAGCTCATACGATTTCGGTTATACATAAAAGTGGTAAGTATTTGATAAAATAAAAATACCTTACAGATTGGATAGCTTTGTATTGATCTTTTTCGATTAATGCTACTACGTTTTTCTCTGTGGTATTTAATTTTGTAACACACTATTACTTCATACTATTTGAAATACGATTCACGTATTCTGGAAATGTGTAAATATGATTTGATTTGTAAGTCAATATTGACTTACCAGGTAATATACAATTTAATTTAATCCCAAATAATATTGTAATAACAAGAAACGTAATAGTGAAATCAAATACAGCTCTCAACAGAATAATGCGATGGTACTAAAATATTGGATTTCTCTGAATCTTTAGATTCATGAAACATTCTAAAAATGACTCCATAGGAATATCTGCCACGTTAGACACACTTAAAAAACACTAAAAACTCGTTCCACTTTATCCATATCTATTAAAATAAAGAATAAAAAAAAAGAAATAATAAACACGCCAGTTGCTTCAAAGTATTAATCCAGCAAAGCCCTCACTGTACAGACACACTCGTAACATACATCCACTCACACACCAAGATGCACGTAGCGTGTGTGTAGCACACACACATTACGCAATCGAAAAATGGAAATTACTTGTACTCGTATTTAATATTTAAGTAAATTACTAAGAACTCATTGTTAAGTCACTCTTTTCATTACATTAGGTAATAATAATGAGATGTCTTGTCTAAAAGCGGAAGAGACTAAATCTCACGACACAGGACCACCCTAGTGTGAGATTTAGGGTTCCACTCTGGAAGTTTGTAAAGGACATGTCCACAAAATGTATGGAGGTTGGTATAATAATAATCAAAAATTCGAACCACAACACTCGTTACATTTCGAGAAAGTTCATATTTTTCTGAGTCAACTGTTAAAAACAAAAAAGAGCCCTCCGATTTTTTTAAAATTAATTTTGAATTTATTAGGATAAATAAATATATTTGGCTCAATAGGTAGTTTATCTCTATCAACCCTGATTAAGTAACCTCCAAATAGTTAAATAAAAGCATTTTTACCCATTAGACACACTTTTTAAGTATTTTTTGTCACATTGTACCTGTTAACTGGTCACCCTGGTAGGTTATAATTTTTAATTTTAGCAAATTAAGAGATGAATGTGGCAGAATCAGCTACGAATGCAAGTAAAATAACGATAGGAGCACTTTATTATTGCTAAACTAGAAAAAATAATAAGCTGTATTGTTATTTTTCATACAAATTATTATTCGCATTTAAAAAAAATTGGAGGGGTAAAAAAATCTAAATTAAATATTTTTGGGAAGGCCATATAACAAGCTTTCAAATGATGTGTATACCATCTTGGTTCGATTTTTCTCTGAATAATATACCACTTGTGGACGTCACCTTTAATCTAAGTACCTACCTACTAACATTACTTTAAGCATCATCAAGATTTACCAACTCCAAAACCTGTAACTTTTTGAGCAAAATAAACGTTATCTTATCTTATGAAACATTGTTGTTTTAAATCCTTTTCTGAATTAAGACAATGAACAATAGAACTATCAGATTTACAGTCTCGTAACTAAGCTCAAGTCATGTAGTTATAAAAATAAAATCAGCATACACAGCACTCTGTTTCGCTTATAAATGAATAATGCAAATCTTTTGGCTTTTCGTCGTATTCAAATATTATGAAGTTGTTATTTTTCTTTGGAATCTTGCCCTGGGCTGGACGTTCCATTTGTTATGTTGCATTATCTATGTGCTGGGTGCACGCATATCTTGTAGATAGTTCGTTGGCTGGCTGAGTCAGTGACCTCTATTCTAGTGTACGCTTTAGCGAAACTTCGGAAGAAAGAAACGAGTTAAATAGAGAAACGTCGTGGCGTTACCAAGTGTTAAACACTTTTATACTCTATAAAATTTAACTTGATCTCTGCGACAGCTGTCAGAAAAATCTCGCCCATCCTGAATTTATTTATTTATTTATTTATTTATTTGGTACACAAAACAGAATACAGTCAATAATATGCTTAAATATTGTAGTGATAAGAACTATGAGCTAAACCATAGTTTAGCTCATAGTTCTTACTGTCTGTACTTTTTTAATAGTACAGACAGTACCTGTCAATGTCATACTTTATGGGCATGCCGATTAGTGATGGGCGACAAAGGATCGTGACCGCAGAGTTTTAGATAGAGTTTTAATTAAAATATCGATAGTTCATACTGACGATATTTTAAATAAAAGTTAATTTATCATTAATTTTATTGTATATTTTAATATCATAACATTTTTTACATGTGTAATTAAATTAAACCCAATTATATGTTACATTAGCATCGATAATAGTAAAAAACGTCGATAAATACTATCGTTACATTATTATGAGCATATAATTAATATCATAACATTATTTACATGTGTAATTGTGTACATACTTGATCTTAAATAATAGTAAGTAAATGAAATCCAATTTCTCACCTTCAACTAATCATTCGATGTCATTACAACATTGTTTGAAAATCGATTTTTTTCACCACTATCCCAACTCTAAAAATGTCAATCTTCTACTGTCGCAGAGATCAAGTTAAATTTTACAGAGTATAACAGTTTTATTGACAGAGCAGTGTTGTTAACGTAACAAAATTAGTAAAATGGCACACGGGCACCCTCACCTACGACTCTTCTTTTTTACACAAACTCAATCAGGTGATAACTAACATATATACTGTGTGTTTCTCTGGACAACGTACGTATTTTTAGCATATAGGTCCAACTTTTACTACGAGACCAACCCGAGAACTGCGAAAAAAGAGCTGCTAAATAAATTTGTCGAGAGTAGACAAACTTTTTGTATAGAATATCTGATATTTTTACGGCTTTCAATTGACGCCTAAAAATATCGGAAACTTTATTACGTAGATATGCCCCATATTTTTTTTTAACGCGAATAAGTCCGCGCTTGACCATTAAGACGCATTGACGAACTATTGTATCTCAAAAATCGAGTACCGTGCCTCTTCACTCGGACAAATTTTACGCGGTCGCGCTCGACAGGATCGCGCCAGAGCGGCGGGCGGCAGTGAGTTTTTAATTTATTACTCATAATGTACACATTAAAAAAAATAACTTTTCGGTCTGTTAAATAGAAAAGTGATCTGGCTATTTTATTCGTAAAAAATAATGGCGTGTTGTCGTTGATAATTCTGAGCATTCGAATTATTAAACTTTATTTGGTGAGAAATTTGAAAGTTTTTTTTTTAATATATACGGTCTCTTTTCAATTTTGCCCGGTTCATTAAAGGACATGTCCACAAAATGTATGGAGGCTGGTATAATAATAATCAAAAATTCTAACCACAACACTCGTTACATTTCGAGAAAGTTCATATTTTTCCGAGTCTATTACATCAGTTAAAACCAAAAAAGAGCCCTCTGATCTTTTTTAAATTAATTTTGAATCTATTAGGATAATTAAATATATTTGGCTCAATAGGTAGTTTATATCTAGCAACGCTGGTTAAATAACCTTCATTATTGTTAAATAGAAGAATTTTTACCAATTAGACACAGTTTTGAAGATTTTTTTGTCACATTGTACCTACTACCTGGTCACACTGGTAGGTTAAAATTTTTAATTATAGCAAATTAAGAGATGAATGGTGAAGAATCAGCTACAAATGCAAGTAAAATAACGATAGAAGAACTTTATTATTGCTAAACTAGATAAAATACAAAGCTGTATTATTATTTTTCATACAATTTATTTTTCATATTTATAAAAAATGGAGGGTAAAAAAATCAAAATTAAATATTTTTGAGAAACCCATAAATCAAGCTTTCAAATGATGTATATCATCTTGGTTCGATTCTTCTCTGAATAATATACCACTTGTGGACGTCACCTTTATCAAGATTTTCCCTTATCTATAATATTTTTTAAATTTGAATCAATATCATTCGTCCTCTCACTTCGCGCATTCAAAAGTACTCGTTTTTGTGTTTCTCGGCCCAATGCCTCGTCTTAGCTCACCTGATGGTAAGCGATGTTGTAGTCTAAGATGAAGCACGCAAACCTAGAAGATACCTATATTAAATATTTTTGAGAAACCCATGAAGATACCTACTATTTACTCTTATCTTGAAAAGTTTTAGAGTATATCTCTATGCGTTTAGGTCAAAACAGCTGTGTAATGAATAAAAAAATGTAAACAGGAATACAAGTCAAAAGAAAGAAAGATGCAATGTTCAAAAACCTGTCACTCAAACTTTACCGCTCTTAAAATTCCAAATTCCTGCCACATTTTAAAGGGCTTTCTGAAATATGCGACAAAGTAACCGCGAGTGAAATCTGCAGCAGTCCGATAGCGGGAATCGCGGCTCAACGGCCCGGAAGCACTGATAGTGCGGGAATGGTTCATAAAAATGAGGAGAAAAGTTACTCGAACTTCCCTGGATTGATCTCCTTTTAGCGGTGAACTGAGGCTACTTAGTTGGTTTTTCGTCATATTTTTTAAAAAATCTTTTGTTCTATAACCCTGTGAAAGGACATGTAGGTATCTATTAATTGTTTTTAGCTTTCTGGACAGTAACTCAATAAAAAATATGTGAATATTACATTTTATATTCCTACTATACTTATTATGAAATAGGTTTTCAGTTATACACTTGTGGATAAAATAATATCCGAGATATGATTTTTTTTATTCACAAAACCACTTCGATCTCTTCTGTTTTTTATGAAAAGAAATTTTTTTTCGTACCATTGGCAACATATTACAGGAAAAAAACTGTAATTATGTACCAAACCCACAAAACAGTAAACTGGAATGTCCTCAGCAGAGCACAGACTTAAAAAACCTTTATCTACCTCAAAATACAGGCCCAAGTCACCGTTGTCCGACCACAAGTTATGTCTTTCAGCTAGTACCCAAGAATCATAACACTTTCTTGTTGCATTAGAGCCTACCTACATTATAGCATACTAGAATTTAATATAACATTCTAATAAAACACCTTTATCTACCTCAAAATACAGGCCCAAGCGCCCATTCGTCCGACCGCAAGTTATCTCAGGGTTCACAAGCACTTCATTAGTCTGAATGGTCAGATCCAGAGTGCAGCGGCAGTTGCCAACTCGACGTAACGAAGGCACTAAATTAGTAAAACAAAAGACCAGCCGCGATTACAAGCTTTTGTTGTCTTCATATGCATGAGTGAATTTATTTTGCGGTATCTTTTTAAGTGAAGATAGTTAAAGTCATACGTGTGAATTTAAATGTTACCTGTAATGAAAAGGAACTTTAGTTGTGTATGTAAAACTCGTAATAAGAAGCGGGAAATTATTAGCAAAATAATTAGATTTAACCCTCTGCTAAAACCAATAAAATGAAATAGGGTTAACTAGTACAAATTACGTGAGATAAGAGATGCCGTCGCGATTTATCATCAATATTTTTTTTATCTATATATCATCATCATCAGCCGTACGTCCACTGCTGGACATACGCCTACCCTATGGATTTCCAATGAGCCCAGTTGGAAGCGGCCTGCATCCAGCGCGTTCCTGCGGTCTTAATAATATCGTCGATCCACCTGGTCGGTGGACGTCCTACTCTGCGCTTGCCGGTGCGCGGTCTCCATTCGCGATTTATCGAGGACAGAATTATCTACAAAACTATGTATTAAAGCGTTTAAATCTTAATCAGCAATTGTGGAAAGCTTTGCCTGTTCCAATACGCAAAGCTCCATCTCTTGATGTTTTTAAGGAAAGCGTTAAAATGCTTTACCTTACGCAGGTGCCATCGCAGTAGTTCTGTTGTTAATTTTGTTCTAATTTATTGCTATATAATTTTTTATTTAAATCAAATTGTATGTATTAGTGTATCTTATATTATTATTATTTTATTTATGTATTAGGATGTAGGTACTAAATGTATTCGAATTTTAGCTCGTTATGTAAGTATTTATTATTTGTAATAAGTTTTTTTTTGTCTACTCTCATTTGCTACTCACTCCGCTTTT
This sequence comes from Hypomecis punctinalis, assembly GCA_949316475.1. Lineage (NCBI taxonomy): Eukaryota > Metazoa > Arthropoda > Insecta > Lepidoptera > Geometridae > Hypomecis > Hypomecis punctinalis. The sequence goes on from OX438807.1 coordinate 3,097,420, forward strand.
TCTAATTTTTTTTTATTAATTCCTCTCCAGAAGAAAGGATTGCCTGGAAGAGATTGCTATAAGCAATAAGGCCGCCCTTTGTTGCACTATTTTATGTCGCTTGTTTTTTTTTCCTTTCTGTGTATTTTTTCTAAATTGTATTTTAGTGTTAACAATAAAGTGTTTATCTATCTATCTATCATAGTCTTGGAAAACCGGTACAAATACAACGTGACGACATCCTGAAATTTTGAGTCCCGCCCGGATGAGAATAGTTCAAAACAGGGATGACAAAAGACTAAAGAAACTTATGCCCAGCAGGGTAGAAAGCAAATGAAATTGACGATGAATCTTAAATCCTACTTCACTACCTTTCTTTAAAAGTTATACGAGTAATTTAGTGTCAAAGTTCGATATTTCACCGCAGTCCCTATTAGGTATCCATAAATTTTGTGTGCGGCTAGGTTTGGTCCGATTGCTTTCAAGTCAAGGTTAGACCCGCTATTTTTATGATTTATTCAAGAGAGATACAAAATTCTATTGTTTCCAATTCAGCCTTAGGATTGGACCTTTGAATAATTTTGGCTTTCTGCTATCCGTTCTGAGAGTTATATGAAAATGTGACCTAAATAAATGCGGGATTTTTCGAAAACAGAATTTTATCTCCGAAATTTTGATAGCTCTGAGGTAGATAACCGGACTATTTTTCTGGATAAGGATTTAATACTCTTAGTGAATGACAAGTTACCGGAGTTGTACAAACAGTGTTCACTGTGTTAATTATCATAGGTTTAAAAAAAAAAATTTAAGATCAAATCTCAGTTACAAGAGCAGTTTTAATGAGAGTAAGAGGCACGCGAAAACATATCAGGACCTTTCAATGTGAAGATGGAGCAGGAATACTCTAGTGACAGTCTGATCTCGTGAAACAGAAATACCTACATGTGTTTTTTTATAATTTTATATATGTATGTGTGCAATAATATCAAGCTGTCGTTGAAATATAAGGATTGCAAGTATGGTGTAAATAATAAAACATCTTAAAGTTGAAAAAAAATGTTCATAGGTTTAATGATAATGATAGCATGTTGTGTAAAATAAAAGTTGATTTCTCTAAACAATGTTTTTAAGTTATTAGGAGAGTTTTTTATTTAAGTATTAAATACCTGTTTCCGAAGACCCCCTTTTCCGTGTTATTATTTTTTTTTATTTTACGATATTCGCACCATAACCGATTTTCAAAAAAATTCAGCCTCCTAGCAGAATAATGCTTAATTTGTTGAATTTTATCGCTAGGTTTCTGTGCTTATCCATTGAAAGGATACATAAGATAACTCTGTCCAAACGTCTAAAGTCACCTCTTAAGTGCCACGAATGGTTAGACTACACTATCACAGCGCAGCAAAACTGGTATGAACTTTATTTGGTATGAACAAAGAAGATAATATAATAATAAGTTTACATAATAATAATAAGTTTAGATAATATATTAATGAACTTTTCAAAAAAGATTTTTCGTATAATTATTGTTCATTACACATTTAACTACATTCTATTGTTCATTTTACATTTGACTAGTTAAGAAAAGTCATCAGTAATTTGATATTTTTAGGGTTCCGTACCTCAAAAGGAAAAAACGGATCCCTTATAGGATCACTTTGTTGTCCGTCAGTCCGTATGTCAATACCTTTCATTTCAAGAACGCTTAAAGTTAAAGAGTTGAGATTTAAACCATAAACGTATATCAATAGTTTCTTACAGTTGTGAAAAAATCATACTTTTCAATTACCATAGAAAAAAGTTAGAACCGTTTATGTCGTAAAAAACCGCATATTTTGACACTAAAGGGAATCAAAACCTACAGGGTACTTCCAGTTAACCTAGAACTATGAAATTTGGCAATAAGCATTGTCTTAGCATACACATATAGTAATAAATCTGAAAACTGTACATTTTATATTAAATCACAAAAAATAGGGCCTAATTACAAAAAAAATAGGCCCAAAATTCAAAGTCAAAATAAATCTTATCATGTATCAAATGAAAGAGCTTCATTAGCACATGCTAAAACAGGATTACAATGTATAATTTTTGATGCATGACGAGAATAGTAAACAAAACTTTTTTCCATGATTATATATTTATTCTATAGAGATTCAACATTACAATTTTGTGAATTTTTCAAGATTTGTACGGAACCCTCGGTGTGCGAGCCTAACTCGCACTTGTATACAGAGTAAGAGTTTAAAAACTAAGAAGTTGATGAATAAAAGCCGCATAGGATTGGTTCTTTTGAAAATCTACTGAACAGACCTATATCCAATAATACCTATATAGGCTTGCCCATAAAACTAATAGGACGTTCTACGACTGATGATCTGATGATGATAATGAGAGAGATCATAGTGAGATCTTAGCTTAACTCGGCACTGGTTTATTCGAAGCGTCTTTGTGCGTATTCCTTTCACAGCTGCCTCTTTTCAGGCGAAACCATGCGTTAACGCGCTGCCAGAAGGGTGACCATATATTGAGTATTTTTTGACTGGTTAAGAAGTGATTTTATCATTACTGTATCGTCAGCAAAGGTAGCAATAGTATTGTTTTCGAGCACTGATATATCACAGGTGTATACATTAATACAGGAGCTGAGCTGAAAAACTTCCTTGTGATACACAGCTTTGATGTTTGTAACGTAATTGTAGAAATAAGTATGAGCCGCGAGGTGTGATGAAGACGTCTGTTCTCGAATGGAGACCGCGGACCAGCAAGTGAAGCGCAGTACGTCCACCGATTAAGTTGACTGAAGATATAATTAGGATTGCAGGAAACCGCTGGATGCCGCTTCCAACCGGCCTTATTAAAAATTCATAGAGGAGGCCTATGTCTAGCAGTGGACGTTCTACGGCTGATGGATGGATGAGATGAATCGCAAGGTGCTCTGTAACATACGATTTCCTTGATTGAAATCGTCGACATGAAACCATTTTCTTCCATAAGTATTAATGACTGAAACCTTCTCAACTCTATAGTACCCTACGAGTAATTTGGTTCGTCTAATTGGTAGACTAAAAGGTTTTAAATTCTAAACGAAATATCAGCGATTATATGATGATATATAAATTTTATAATCACTTTTTACTGAAAAAAATAAGAGAATACTGGAATGTGTATTTAGGCATTGTAGTCAGTATGCTGAGTGTGAGTTTTGTCGTAAACTTGACGCGCTCTTCGCGCGTGAGCATGTAATGTGTCTTAGAATTTTAATCGTTTGATGGTCACCCTAGCGTGAACACATAAAAATGTGTACCTACCCGCATTCCGATAATACGAACATATTCATGAGGTATAATTTATATGCTTTTGATATACGCACTTCAAAGCCTTTTATCGGTAAAATATTGTGTGAGAATTACAGGGATCACCTGATTTTGTTTTGATGCGGATTGTGGGTTCTGTATATTTTTGTCACGGATAACAGAATAGTTCAGGGAGGAGAAATTTTACGAGTTTACCCAAAGTCTTTTCCAGACATTTTTACACTCTATGTTATTAACTTTTTAGTTTTTACAAGCTTTTATTTAACTTGCAATAGATGTATGTAACTATGTACTTACCTACCTACGTAAGTTCGGGTGGAATCTTGCAAGTTAAATTTGACCAAATTCCCGGTTTCCGATTAACCTGAAATTTTGCACGCAAATTTTATACAATTGTACATTTAATTGTATATCGCGTGACAATGCAATAATAGGATCTGATGATATAGTCCCTTGGAGCTGATCTGATGATGGAGTCGGAAGCTGGCATTAGAAACTCCTGTACTAAACAAGAAAGACCCGTCGGGTTTCTGGCTCGTTTAACTTGTCTTGGCTAGCACTCTGCTGCTACATGATATCCAGGATCTCAAAAGCTTGGATTTTCAAAATGATTTATTGGTTTTCTGGGGTTGGTAATATTGAGTTAGGTACTGGTTCATTACTTTACTAGCTCTGTTAGAGTCTGGCTAACGAAAGTTGATACTGGAATTTTTCGCAAACTTTTTAAATGACAACAGACGGTGCTACTACCATCGCGGATTTACCTTTAAATTGGGGTATTTTACCTTGTATTAAAAACATTTTTCAAACCCACGTTATTAACTAAACTGAACAAAATTATTTATTATACATATTATTTTAGTCTTCATCGTAATGAAGTAGATAGGTACGCGTTAAAATCATTTGGATTATTTGGAGAGCAATGCAAAGCCTCAGTTAACGTTATTAATAATAACGTCAAAAACCAGAAAATAATTAACGTAGTAATGAATATAAAACTCCTACACGACAAGTAAAGCTTGAAAAAAAGTTTTTTTTTTGTGATTCCCCCAAAGATTTGGAAGAATCAAAATCGCAGTATGGTAACAATGCTACATAATGTGAGTGAGAGAAAATGTTTCCCTCTCAGTTTAGGGCCACCATGCGGATATTTTTTAAATTTGCCGCGCTTTGTCAGTATCAACTTTCGTTAGCCAGACTCTAGTAAGAAACATTAGTTCACAAACTAAGGAGATACTACGTAGCAGACGACCGACTGCCACAGATTTTTTTAGGCCGTAACATTATATGTGGTGGTGCCAATAGAACCTCGCCCCCCGCATACTTCACCCCTCGGCCTACAATGCCTTACATACTACTACTTATTACTTATTCTGTGACATCAAAACGTATAGCTATGAATAGGTACTTATAGTCGTAAATCTATCTTTAGGTATAGGTTACAAAAATACAAATGTATAGATTTGTATTTTTACTAAATATTAGGAGAAACTGAAAAGATTATGAGCGAAAATAAAAAGAAATTCATCACTATTTTGCACTGCCCTTTATTATTTTTTAGATGTTAAACAAAAATACATACTGCATTGATAATTTTTCATCCAATATACTCGTATGTATCATCCGATCATCTCGAAACACGTTGAATTTATATTAAGTACTGAAGACACTAGATGCACACACAGGAAGAAGATTAATTGAGGATGTAAATATAATGGCTTTTCGAAGTTTTCAAGGCGTGAAACTATTGTTTATTAATATTTTCCGTAAACCTGTAAAACAACAAGAGAAAATATGGCGCATGGCGAGGGCGAATGAATGAATTAATGAACAATGTATTAAGCTTGTTCATTAATTTCTAAGGATATTTTCATTTGATCCCCGTTCGGCCTACGGAAAGTTTTTTTGTATGGGAGTGAATCGGCGGTGCATTACTTTAAGCCAAAGTTGAAGAGAATGCAGAATGTGGATTGCCCCCACAATTCACGTGATAAAATCTAATGCATGTTCCCGCTTCAATTTGAATGTTTGGCGCCGCTCCAGAGCTCTATTGCCAGCTAAACGGACAACTGACACTATGCTTGAAACGGTTTAGTATTATGAACTCGTAAAATGAAAACTTTAAAATCTGTAGTTTATTGCACAAGCCGCTCGTGTGAGAACTTTTGACCGACGAACCAACCGGAGGAGGTATTCAATTCGACGCGTATATACATATATTTGTATGTATAACCACGCATAACTTTTTTCGTAGTAGTCCGATTTTAATAATTGATTTTTTATTGGAAAGAATGTACTTTGAAATTGGTCCCATTTAAATTTTATCGAAATCGGCAGAGCCATTTCTGATAAATCACCAATAATGTGAATAACACTACATCGAAATGAGCAAAATATTCGCGAATTCTATACACGGGTGAAGTCGGTCATGCTATTTTTTTCAAAAGTAATTATTTAGACAACTGTACCACTCTGTACCAGCCTTTTTTAATAGTCCACTGCAGGGCGTAGGCCTACCCACGAAGGGTGATTGGGCCATATCCACCACGCTGGCCCAGTGCGGGTTGGTGGATTCACATACGCCATCGAATTTCTTCTAAGGACGTACGCAGGTTGCCTCACGATATTTTCCTTCACCGAAAAGCCAGTGGTGTGAAATTCCGTACATAAATTCCAAAGAACTCATTAGTACGGGACCGGGGATTCGAACCCACGACCTCACGATTGTAAGGCGGGTGTCACTACCTCTTGACCACCACGGCTTTTTAGACAACTATTTGTCAGAATATTAGATGTTGTTTTTAAACTGTTGCAATTTGAACACATTTTACAGAGAAGACAGTCAGTCTACTCGTAACCACGGTCGATGTAAGTCGGTCGAAACGTCGGGATGATGAGTTATTTAGTATTTAATTATTTATCTCGTAATTTTAGTGCGCGATTAGTCCCGTGGTATATAATAATAAAAGTGAGATTATAGAAATACTAAAGTTTAGTTTGTTGATTAGTATTGAGTTGATTGATAATAACTATTGGTATTATTAAAAATGAAACTCAATAAATACCTGCACTCTTAGCATGGCAAAGGGTTTTTATCCACTTTTAATGCCAGTTGTCAATGTCAATCCAAACTTTGTATTCTCTTCGAGCGGATATTTTTTTTGGAAAGACAATTTTGCCTATTTGCCATAAGTTTGCTGAGTACATTAAGTACTTTTTAGGTACTTAATGGCTGAGTATGATTTTCTACCCAGGGGCCGTATTGTGTACGCGTTCTGACGTTCAGCTTCGCTTATTCTCCTGCTCGCGCTTGTTACTCGCGCAGCGAGAGCGAGCGGGAGGACAATACGGCCCCTGGTAAGTACAAGCGTTTTCAAAACCAGAGTAAACAAAATAGGTTCCTATAGCATATCTGCTTTTCAGAAGGCAAGATATTAGGTATGTTAATCAAACGCGAACCTATTATGTTCGTTTCTTTGTGTCGCACTATCGGATGAAAGCTGTAGCTCGTTTATTTCCTTTTATAACTTCACGTTTCATATTGCAGTAAATAAATAGAAAAGATATGAAATCTTCCAGTGCAATCCAGCAATAACCTAGTTGTCCCAGGAGTTGACAATTGAGATACAAAGGTCGGTTTCAGCAATAAATTGGTTTTGTGTCACGTCTATCGAATATTTGAATTGGATTTTAACCTCAGCGCAAAATAACTTTCCATATTGCGTGTTTTTATCTGTTATCGGCACATCGCCGCTGGGAAATCCATTCACTAGTTTTCATTCTGAAATATGAAGTTTACATGAAAAATATTTAGATGTCGGATGAATATTTTTTTTTATAATTACGAGTATAAGATACCTACTGAACGCGAAGGTCCATAAAACACTTTAACTGCAACAATAAAAAACCGGCTTACGAATTAAAATTGCAATAAAAGAACAGAGAGGATATATTTTGACAGACAGGTAATCACTACATAGTATAAAACAAATTGGCTTCGCCTTGTCTGTCTGTCTCTATGTATGCTTATAACTTTAAAACTACGGAATGGACTTTGATGCGGTTTTTTTAAAAGATAGAGTGATTCAAGATGAAGGTATGTACTTATGTATAATACCTACACCTGTGCGAAGCCGGGGCGAGTCGGTAGTAAAAAAAAAATTAGATGTCAGCTACATTGTCAGGTGAATATTTTTTTATAATTACGAGTATAAGATACCTACTGAACGCAAAGGTCCATAAACACATTGACTGCAAAAATTGGCTTACAATATTAAAATCGCAGCGGTTAATTTATATTTTGACTAATAAGTAAGACTAATAACAAAAAGAAAAAAAAACGGAAACGGATTTGGTGTTCCTACTACTACTTTTTACGTGCCTACTAATACAAATAGGTATGTAGACAAACTGATACATATACCTACAAGTTCATTGCACACAAATGCTCATACCTTTATTAATAAATAAATATAAGGGGACGCTTGTGATATGGCTGCCAAAGACTGATATACTACATATACATATTTTGAAATATATACTTACTAGCTGACCCGGCCACACGTTGCTGTGGCTAAATAAATTAAAATTGCGACTATAATTTGAGATTTAAACTATCCTATCTCTCAAGTTGGATCGAACTGCACATGGTGTGCGAATTTTATTATAATCGGTTAAGTGGTTTAGGAGTCCATTGAGGACAAACATTGTGACACGAGATTTATATATATTAAGAATTTAGGTAGTACCAAAATAACACACAGACACAGAGCAAACACCTATGTTCATCACATAAATTCTTGCTCTGGGTGGGGATCGAACTCACGCCTCTTTGATCCAGATGTCGGAGTCACTAAGCACTGAGCCACCGAGGCAGTAAAACAATTGAAAATAAAATACACTAACAATCCTGAAATTGCAAAAACAACTGTTGTATACATTTTCTCGAGTATATGTATTAATTAGTTAGTAAGCTAGAATACGTTAGAATATACAATGGGAATGTATTTTATATAAAAGTCCCAAAAAATAAATATGAATAAAAAAAATATCGAGTTTATTATACTTAATGGGACAATAGCTTTAATTTTATTTTGAAATAGTGCCACTTAGTATAATTTCGAAGGACTAGGAATGATAGTGGCAACATTCCTGGGGTAACGCTTGTGACGAACGCTGCTCATTGGTTCCAAGGAGGTTTCAAGTGAATCGCATGATTGGCCGATGGGCGGGAAAATGCGATAATGACTTGACAGATGTCACTGGTGAGTTGGAAAAGAGACCTGGGGCCTTATTTTGTAAGCGCTCTGACGTTCGGCTTCGCTTTTCCTCCCGCTCGCTCTCGCGGCATGAGTAACTGGCGCGAGTAGGAGAAAAAGCGAAGCCGAACGTCAGAGCGCTTACAAAATAAGGCCCCTGGTTCGGAGAGGTTATGGTGAACTGTGTTTAGAACGGCTCGAGTTGTGATTCTTGATAAAATGGTGGCAGCGTGCGTTACGCTGCGGAACGCCATGTCCTTCGCCATGTAAAGTTCGCCATGTAAAGTTTTCTCTATAAATTGTAATCATACGTAACCTTCTGTGAAATAAACTGATTGTTCGTGACGTCGCAATTTATCTCCTCGCCCGCTTAACCCACGCCACGCCACACTGAAGCATTGTTGGGTCAGATGGTATAAAATCAAACCACATTGAAGCACCATAACTGATGCGGATCCTTTTATGGATTCGGCATACTCGTACTTTTATATATTTGCGAGTACAAGTTTACCTGATCAATCATTCACCATGGATAAACCATCAGAACTAGATAGATCTCTACAAACAAAATAAACGCATGTTGCAATAAATTTGATAAATAATTACACCAAATTCGCACCTACATTTTATCCAAAGCTACTCGTATCAATACCTGGCCAATAAATTTAGTCATCGGAATATCCAAGCTTCGTTTGAAAACGAGAATAGACTTCATTCAGCTTTTGTTATTGAAATTTAATTTCGAATTATTAAAATATAATTAATATCCATTTATAATTCTTGGCATTGTGTTTCGGACAATAGGTTGTATTGAAAGAACATAATTTATACTGCACCAGTATTCATGAATGTACAATCAACGCGGAGTATTCATTGGAAAACTAGCGGTTGCCGACGATCTATGTAAATTTAGTTGAGAACTCCATTTCAGTTACAAAACGTGTAGCAGACAATTTATAGTTTTTAACTGTGAACGCTGTCGTAGCTCGGATGGCGCGTTAAATTGTGGGTGCTGGTTGTTTAAACTGTTTAGTTATTTTATAGGTCTTCAGACGGTTTCAAAACTCTGATACCAGTCTAACGATTTCTATACTTAAGTATCGGAAAATGAGTGTGTGTGTGTGTCTTTATTTATTTATCGATAAGCATACCTAATACAGTTTCATGAACGCTTAGCAATCAATAGTCTGCCACTAGGATTCCCTGTGTTTACGCAACAGAATTTGCGTGATATATTCAATTTATGTCTGAGTAAGACATAAAAATACTAAAATTCATCGCCCTAATATTATCTACGTGTCTGGTTAGTAATCCCCTGACCCTCTACATCGAAGACAAAATTACAACTGCGTCAGATCGTCAATATATGGGTTTGTTCTTGTTTTTCTTTTCTCACTAATGCGTTTCACAAAACGGATGGCTTTCAATCCCAACGTATTTACTCTCCTTCTTTTCTAAGACATTTGAATAGAAATCTCCATCATCTTTTCCTCAAATATTTCTAATACTCAAGGGCCATTCAGCCATTCGTTAGCGGTAGGGGAGTTAGGCCTTGATACTTCCCACTCGACCTGTGACAGAATCAAGCCTACCCCACACTTGAGCTGACATCGTTAGCGCTGAGCCAGTGAACTACTTCGCACTGCTATTGTATGAATGCAGCAACTGGGGCACGCAGTATTTGTATGGCGGTGCGTGGCGTCGAGAGCACTTTTATCCCGCAGGGTCTTGCTGTGGTGTAGGCGATGAGCGAAAAATTGATAAAACGCACATAGGTATAAAAAAAAATACAAATAACTATTTTTTTATCTTACAGCTTTGCTTATATTTCAGGATTCCAAGATACAATATTTTTTTACATTCATAATGTAAAAAAAGGATGCTAATTGATTAGAAATAACCCTGTATATTATGGGCTTGTCACCGGGCTTATACGAACTTACTTTATTATGCGCTATGTATTGTGACGCAGTAGGCCGCGGTAATGACGACGAGTTGTTAACACCTAAGTGCGAGATTTATGGTTTTATAACTTGAGCGGGATCAGTCTTTGTCTGTCGTCTATTGTGTTTTGTTTTTTTTTTGGGTGTTTATTCGTAAACATAAGATAATATTTGAAAACAATAAGGAAGTCTCGAACTTTTAAGTTGTTTACTTGTTAACACGATAGCGTTTATAAGATCGAATAATGCCGCGAATTATCTCGTAGGTTCGAAATTGTAGGTAATAACAGATATAAATACGACGGCCGACCCTTGGGAACCAGTTATTTGTTTACCGTCGAAGCGAAAACATCTCGTGTTCAAGTGCAGTATCAATGATTGTAAAGTTACTAGTTTGTGTGAATATCAGTGCCAGTGTGAAGTGTTTGTGCGAACAGTTGTGTCGTGTGTACCTATCGATTTTGTGCAATAAAGTGCAAAGTGAATAATCGGCGTTTTAACTGATTATCCAAGAACCCATCTAGTAACAGTATTAATTAGATCGATAGCCATCGCAAAATACCCTTGTGAATTGTGATACGCGTTTTTCATACATTTTGTATTTTATGAAAGTGGCTGGCTCGCATCGCAGGGGGTTCCTTTTTCGAAACAAAGGAAATATAGATTGTACCTAACATATGCATATTTGCTCTTATTTATAATTATTAGGTATTGCTATCGGTGTTATTATCTCTGACGCTATTACCATACCCTAACTTGTATGATAGGTACAGTAACGAACCTGTATCTAAGTGTCATGGCGCAAGGGCGTCAAGCACTTTTCACTAGAGAGATGTTTTGAGTAAAGACCCTTTTCATTATATTATGTAGACATCTAAATACCTTCAGCGCAACAGCTCACATCTTGGCTTAGAATTTTACTGACTTTGTAAAGGATTTTCTGAACTCAATCCAAATCTGGGTTACCTTTATTGAAGCAGAAAGTAATTCCTATCTAGTGCTCTCTAAATGATTGGACTTATTTCTGATTTACTAATGTATTTCAACGCTATACGGAGATACCTATAGCTGTACTATGTTTAGGTATAATTTATGTGATGTGATTTATACTTTCAAATACAATTCAGTGCAAGAAAAATAAAATTGATCAAAATCAGTCATATGCATTTATCTCGTAGTTTGACTAGGTGTGAATAATGATAGTCAAAAGTCGGTCCGATCAGTCTTCGAATTTGTGTCTGGGGACGTTATTTATTTACTTACAACTGAGTGTTACCGTGACTCCATAGACACGTCGAATGTGGGTTTCGGTTATTTGAGTGGCTTAAAAACTCTGACACCAGGGATAGCCATCAGCCGGGCCAGCGTGAAATAATTATTTATATGTATTGTGTCAAAATGTATTGTGTAACAGTTAATTCATTTTTTATACCACTGGCTTTTCGGTGAAGGAAAACATCGTGAGGCAACCTGCATATGTCCGTAGAAGAAATTCGATGGCGTATGTGAATCCACCAACCCGCACTGGGCCAGCGTGGTGGATATGGCCCAATCACCCTTCGTGGGTAGGCCTACGTCCTACAGTGGACTATTAAAAAGGCTGGTACAGTATTGTGTCAAAAAAGACAGAGTTAAAATGAAAATTATATATTAGGGTGGCTCTTATTTCTTTACCTTCGAAAAGTTCACGCGGTACCCTTTCATATTGCTTATTAACCTAAAATAATTGTCTAGATTTTTTTTTTTTAAACAATAATTAGGTGGTGCTACCACTTGTTGAAGATTGAGAAAAAATACAATTATAGTATTTGACTTAGGAGTATAAGAAGATTAATATTTTATTATATTTTAATGGTTTGAATGTAAGTAAACATGCACCCCCCTTACCCCTCTCACTTTCAAGCAGATTGTACCTGACAACAGTGACAACTCAGTACGCTTTCATCACTCACCGCGAGCGCACTCATTTTTGTTCTCTGGCCAATCGTGTTATTATAATGGTGTCTACAAGTGCCGGCACCAATTTATCAACACGGAAAAAGACAGACATATGGCTTATAGGCCAAACATCATCACTGTTGGTTCAGTCGAAGTTGCCAACAATTATTGAAGTATTAGTATAGAAAGGAGTATCATTCAGAATGCCAGCTGGTCTTCACCGTGCCAGATGGATGGCAAAAGCAATATATTGTCTCAAGATCTTTTTATTTCGCCATCAGTTTAAATTATCCAAAAGAGAAGAAACAGCTATTAAAGAGATTTGCGTGTTCACTGTCTCAATTTATGTGAAATATTGGTATCAAGCACCTTCCGCCTGTGCAGCGCCAAGAAACGATCTGCAGTTACTGAAAGATCTCGTTTCTTTCCAAAATATAAATAAAGCCATGTCACAAAACGCAATACAAAAAATTGTGGGTCATCTGTGGTACTTGTCTGAAGAATTGGTATGTTTAGCTTTTTTTGACGATGCTCTTTCTTTAGACGACAAACGCAAAATTGTTAAAGCTTTAAACAACGAAGGCCTCGAGTTTTGTGCAAAACGAATAAGCGTCGATGTCAAGCACATACTTGAAAAAAATATAGAAGATTTTGTGTCCAGTAATTCAATGCGATTCTTTCAAATACTTGGCATATCCTTGGAGTTTTTAGATAAAAACGTGGAAACATGGCAAGACGACGAGGGATATCAACGTGGAAAGCAAATTGTGCAATCTATGCGCGTAGTAAATGATATTGCCGAACGAGGAGTGGCCCTAATGGAGGAGTATAATAAACTAATAACGACAAATGAAGAGCAAAAGCAATACTTGCTTTTAGTTGTAAAGGAATTTAGAAAAAAATACCCAGATGCAAAAAAATCCACTCTATTGAAATAATATTTTGTGTAATAACATTTTTATTTGTTGAAAATACTTCTAATTTCATATTTTTTGTGTAATTATGCAAATTGTGTGCTATAAGTTGATTATTTGACTAAATAAAAACTTCAATCTTTGAATTTGAAATATATTGTGTTTTTTTTTTGTATTAAAAAGTTTGAGAGCTGGTAGCACCCCCTAAATATCACATTAAAAAAATAAAAAAAATACTGTAATAGTTTCTCAGGATATGGAATCAAATGGCAGGGTGCCCCATAAAAAAATCGAAATATTTTTTTTTTTGGCCACATAAGAGCCACCCTATTATATATCTCTCACTTTTTCCCAAGTCGAAAAGAGTTTTTCGTGGTCATATGCTAAGGTAGCAGGTCTATATTATACGAAATTGTCAAATACGCAAGAGTAGAGAGTACCTAAAGGTACTTACACAACAAATAAATTTCACTACCATAGTAGGTGGAAATACCATATACACCATCTAAAATAATCTGAATATACACATAGAAAATAAAACTAACTTATTTACGTACGCTGGGATATAAAAATTGCTTTCCAATTTTCAACCCTACGATGGGTCACGTTTTTAGATACAAGTTTGTATTTACGTAAAGGTAACTATTTATTTGGCCTGCTTTACATCTACTCTAGACTGAATTGTGGTCAGCAAAAGGACTATTTAGTTATCAGAAATTTTATTTATACATTCAAACCACTTAGCTCTGATATTGTAGCCTTGTTTTTAAATTGATTATTCGATGTAGTAATAGTTAATTCATTTTAATTTCAGTTTCTCACAACCACCAAAAAACAAGTTAGTTTTCACCATAGCCCAGAAACGACACCAGTCACTAAATTATTATTATTACGAGATAAATAAATACCTTATCATCCCGACGTTTCGACCATGGTCACGAGTAGGCGTGTCTACCCGTGACCACGGTCGATGCAACTCGGCCGAAACGTCGGGATGATGAGGTATTTATTTATCTCGTAATTTTAGTACGCGATTAGTCCCGTATTATATAATAATTATGTCTTCAAATTGCGAAAGTTTAAAAACAACAACTGTCACTAAAATTATTATTTATTGCTGCTATTTATAAATATTATGATTTATTTATTTTACATTAACAAAAGTAAATTTTGTGTTTTTTGTGATCTTTTATTTTTATCACTCAGCAAGTTACAGATTAGATTACTAAGTATTATTGCTTAGTAGTCTAATTTCATTCAATTAAATTCGTGTAGATACCCGTCTGGACCCGTGGACATATTATTATACCTATAGTGCCTATATTCAACTGATACTGTACTTACGCCTGTATTGAAATCTGTTGTATAAGACTGATGATGCCTAACACATGGCCGTGACTAGTTAGCTGTACCTAGAATAAGAGAACATACATTAAAAAAAAAAACGCTTTTTTATATTCACAAACATGGATTATAAACCTTGGCCTGCACTATGATGCATACAGACATACTACTTACTGCACTCAATACTCTGAGTTACTACAATCTTACTGCTGACCTTTTAAAGCCCACCTCAGCAAAAACCGATAACTCTCCGAGCTCCACTTATTGGTATTCAGGCTGGCCCAGCGTTGCCAGGAATATCCTGTTTATTTTCATTTTCCTCATTTTTATTCTTCATAGATTCCAAAAGCGATCCCCATCAACAGTGACAGCAACATTTATTACATTTTTTCATGTTTATTTATTACCGACTAGCTGCCCGCCCCGGCTTCGCCCGGGTACGACTGGTTAAAAAGACAACTATTGTGCTTATATATATACCTACCATGTAACCAAGTAACGTCACACACATGCGCACAGTTATTTTTGGGCTTTTTTATATTAAATTATCATACCTATACACAAATATTTTCGCGATAGAACACCCACTGCTTAACATAGGGCTCCCTTATTAGATCTTGAATAACACCGAATAAAACCATTGCAAGAAGTTTGCATCCAGCTTCCATCTACGTATCCACAAAAAAATGAGGTTCTCAATTAGACTGTGTTTTATTTAGTATGTACCTATGTGATGCGATCAATCCGTGAATTAAAAATCAATTTTGAGTCTCAATAAAGTGTTGTTGTATTGAAATGTACCTACCTATTATAATGCCCATTGCTAGACATACCTATTATAATGTCCAATGCTAGATATGTAGATGGGTTGAAAGCTACTCGTAGGTACTTGAATCGCGGGTGTTCCCGTAGTCTTAATCTGTTCAACTATTAACATAAAATAAATATAGTATTGGCCATCTAAATAAAAGTAAGTTCGTATGTGTCGGGAAGCTATACATAATCTATAGCCCTGGTTTCAATTTTTAAACGGTTAGAATATTAGAAACCCACAGTCCATCTTCATTTTACAGACAGCGGCACGTAAGTGTAGCGCTGACGGTACTGTGGAGGGGATGGGTACGCATGTCGTCTGCCATACTAAACCCATGCGCAGCCATCCCCTCCACACTTCTCTCAGCGCTACACTTATATGCCGCGACCTGTACCTGCGTAAGTTAGTTGACGTTTCTACTATACACTTGTATTTGATCTTTTCTTCATTTGATAACTTTGTAAAATGTTGGCCATCAGTTCTACTTCTACGAATTGTGTGCCCTATCTAAAGCTTCTTCAACTTGCTCACCCAAAGAGCTATGATTGAACCGATGGAAACGCTGGCATCCAACGTGATTTGGTGGTCTCGACTGCCCACCAAATCACGTTGGACTTAAATTTACGTGGATACCTTTTCTATATACACTTGCCAAAACATTGTCTACATTCGAAAACTTTAAAGCCCCATCGATCATTCGTTATACGAACTGTGTCAGTACCTATTCACTACCACTACAACAGAAATTATAAACCGTCGATATGTCGGCTCGCCTAACTTAGGTTCTCCAAATCTGTAGGTATTACATAAATCGGATTCAAATCTTGATCCCGTATCAATGAGTTTCTTTGGAACATATGTACGGAATTTCACATCACTGGCTTTTCCGTGAAAAAAAATGTCGTGTGTCAACCCGCATATCTATGTAGCTATGTACGTCTGAAGAAGGAACTCGATGACGTATACTAATTCACCAACCCGCACTGGGGCACCGTGATGGATATGGCCCAATCAACCTTCATAAACAGACCTATGTTCTGCAGTGGACGATTAAAAAAGGCTGATATAGAAACAGGTACTTTCAGGAATAACGGTGATAATACATGCACAACGACATCGTTTATTTTTTTTCTATTTCTATGACTTATTAAATTCTTACCGCCTTAATACAAAAGATTTAAATACGCTTAAACACTGTTTAATCGTGCAATTTGTACTGTTAAATATTGTACAAAGCGTGCGTAAAACTTTTGTGGTAAGACGTTCTATATCTATTGAATGGAATAGCCGATTTGAACAATTCGAAAAGTAATCTACTTATATGAATTGAAACAGTCTTGAAAACAATAATATGATTTATTTGGAAAAGGATTATGCATAACATGGTCTAATTTTGGTCGGTATTTCTATTAACTTTTATTATGTAATAAGTGGTTATTGTGACATAACGATAATAGTTGGACATATGGCATTGCGAAGTTCTTTGTAGATATTGATATGTTCTTTAATATTGTAGAACATACTTTTGTTCTATCATCAATAGTTTCCGCAGCGCATGAAACGAAAGATGTTTTAGGGCATTTTTTTATACCTTGGGTTACGATACTTAAGTTTTAGTAAGGATCCGTAATCTTTTCTAGCAATAAATATAACCTATGTTACTCAAGGTCAATGTAGCTTTCCAATGGTGGAAGAGTTTTTGAAATCGGCACAGTAGTTTTCGAGTTTATTCATTACAAACAATACATACACACACAAAAATACAAACTTTTCCTCATAATAATATTATTATTAATGTAGATGTAGACATTGTAGATTAATTAATGAATAGTATAGAAGTGTAGATTATTTTCCTCGCTAGAGTTCCGATAAACTCGTCCGATCGCTGCTATATAATCATTAAGTGCTACAGGGAGAAGCGCGGCCTTCGCGCCGCGCGCCGGCCGGGCCGCTACCGCCCGCGCCGCACCGATATGTCCCTGCATTTTAAATCTGTAATATCTTCGAAAATATTCATTTAAATTACATGCTGTAAAAGGCCATATTGATCTATATTAAATGGACAATGTATTTAAGGTACTTAATTGGATAAGGATCAATTATCTATTGCTTAAAATAACTTTCTAAATAAGCCATTTTTTCCCGTAAAATGTAAAGGATAAAAAATGGTTATTGTGGGTTATTCTTAAGAGATAGACATATACCATCGCGGACTTTTTTGTTGACCTTTTTGAGGTGTACAATACCGTAGTACATTATTTTGATTTATCTCGTGGGGTTCAGTCAGCGTTTGCAATGTAAGCGCAAAAAAATGTGTTTATTTACGACATCACATTAGAAACCTGTAAATTCATCAGTATTCCTCTACAATATTATGCATGTATTATACATATAAACCTTCCTCTTGAAACACTCCATCTATTAAAAAAAAGCGCTTCAAAATCCGTTGCGTAGTTTTGAAGATTTAAGGACACATAGGGACGGACAGACAGCGAGAGCGACTTTGTTTTATACTATGTAGTGATAAACTAGGTTTTCTGTTAGAGTAGCGTAAAATAGTTTTCCCTTGTCAATTGCTCGCTGAGCGTAAATATTTGACAACGTGGAGCGACAGACGTGTTTTAAATAGAAAAACAAAGAGAGAATGTTTTGCGCTGGAATTGTACCCTTTTTTTCTATGAAAAAGGAAAGTTGGGATAGTTTTCGTGATTTCAAGGAAAAGTGTTTTGGATACGAATGGCTTGGTCTAGGCTATAGGTAAGGCTCAATGTGATATTGATGCAAACGGCTTATAAGGAACCTGAAAGTAAAAGTAGGAGTTTGAAATTCCGCACCGCTTATTTTTTTTTTTTTTTTTTTTATTTCGAATAGGTTTGCGTTTGACTACACACTGCCTGATGTTAAGCAGATGTGCGGTCTAGGGTGTAGCACGCTTACCTAGAAGATACCTATTTACTCGGGATTTGAAGACACTCACGTTGTACTTTAACGGAAAGACAGACCCAGGCAAAGCATTCCACATTCCGGCTGTTCGTATGAGGAATGAGGATTCGAAACGCTTGGTTCTAACGCGCGGAATGTCCACCATAAAAGGGTGGCGCTTTGGTCGCGTCCGTCTAGCCGTACGATAGAAAAAAGGGGCAGGGGGGACCAGATTGTGCAACTCCTGGGCGCACTCTCCGAAGTGTATCCGGTAAAAGACCGACAAACACGCTACCTTGCGACGATGCTCAAGACTTTGCAGCTGCGTCTTAGTCAAGGTGTCGTTGTCAATCAGCCTCTTGGCTCGCCTCTCAATCGACTCCAGAGCCTCCAGTTGATATTTGGCAGAGCCATCCCAAAGGTGAGAGCAGTATTCCATGCAAGACCTGACTTGTGCTTTATAAAGACAAAGCAGTTGCTCAGGTGTGAAATACCGTCTCACCTTAGAGAGAACACCAAGTTTTTTGGAGGCTAATTGGGCTTTGGACTCTATGTAAGAGCCAAAGTTAAGAGAAGATGAGAGTGAAACGCCTAATAGTTCCAAGCTGTCAGTTACCGGAACAGAGACATCACGGAAAGCGGGAGACAATTGAAAGGGTCTCTTTTTGTCCGAAAACAGACAGCCCTGAGTCTTTGTGGCATTAAACTTGACCAGGTTAGCATCACCCCAGTCAGATACCGCCTGCAGACTCAAGTTGAGCCGTTCAACCATAGCCTCTCTGTATAACTCGATCTGTGGCCCGCTGGTTCTTGCATCGGATGTGTAGCTCTCCACGACTGTACTGTCATCTGCGTACCCAAAGATCCCGGGCTTAAGCAGATCGTTGATATGCAGTAGGAAGAGTGTCGCAGAGAGCACAGACCCCTGAGGAACACCGGCATTGATAGCCATTTGGTCTGACGAGCAGCCATCAACGACAACTCGTATCGACCGATTCCTCAAGAAATCTGATATCCATGTGCAGAAATCAGCAGGCAGGCCGTAAGATGGAAGCTTGCCAATAAGGCTCTCGTGCCAGACCCTATCAAAAGCCTTGGAAATGTCCAAAGAGACAGCCAACGCCTCCCCGTGCTTCTCCATGACCTCACTCCAGATGTGTGTAGCGTACGCTAGAAGGTCCCCAGTAGACCGGTTTCGGCGAAAGCCGTACTGGCGGTCACTGAGTAAGTCATTCGCTTCCAGGTAGGCCAGGAGTCTGTTATTAAGAACGCGTTCCATACTCTTACAGAGTATAGACGTGATCGAAATTGGTCTGTAGTTGGCAGGGTCGGCACGGCTGCCCTTCTTGGGTACAGGTTGCACGTTAGCAAGCTTCCAAGATTTGGGCACTTGACCTGTCTTCAGAGATAGGCGAAAGAGGCGAGTCAGCACAGGCGACAGCTCAGGCGCACAAGTCCTCAATACAATGGCCGGAATACCATCAGGGCCACTGGCTTTGTTCACATCTAGACTGCGGAGAACTTTGAGGACCTCCTTTTGCCGGATGTGTATTTCACTCATTACAGTATCACAGTTTGGCAAAGTTGGAGGTCTCGCACTACCGGGGTCTAGACGCGAAGACTCAGCAAATTGAGATGCAAATAAATTTGCTTTCTCCACCGCGGTATGGGCCAGTGAACCATTGGGTTTCAGCAACGGAGGCAGTGAGGGGCGGCAGAAGTTCGCTTCAACCGATTTAGCTAGGGACCAGAATGCCTTACTACCCGCAGGGTAAGAAGCAAGCTTGTTTCCTATTCGACTAATGTGGTCAAAGCGAGCCCTCCGCATAACCTTTTTGCAGGACTTAGCAGCCCTATTGTATGCCTTCTTCCTCAGACGAACGTCCCTCAACTTACGGTTTCGAGCATCGACCCAAGCCAGGTATGCCTGATGCTTTTGCGCTTCGGCGCGTCCACATTCAGGCCCAAACCAGGGCCGAGCCTTGCTAGACAGAGGCACGTCCGAAAATGGGATGAAGTATTCCATGGCGGTACGAAGCACATCTGTCACGGCATCCGCGCACGCAGAAGGATCATCGGAAGAAAAACAAACAGGCTGCCAAGGATAAGAAGCAAAAAAACACCGCATCTCATCCCAATCTGCTGACTTGTACCGCCACACGCGCCGTGACCCTTTGGGACTGGGGTCTGATGGGGAGTAGACGGATACAGATTTCACCAGACAGTGGTCAGATGTACCTAACGGTGGGGAGATCGCCACTGAATAACGGTCTGGATCGGTAGTCAGCAGGAGGTCCAAGCAGTAGGCCGTGTGCGAGTCAACATCAGGTACCCGTGTGGCGCCTTGAACCAGCTGGGTGAGATCAAGTGTCAAGGCAAGCTTGCGCGTCTCAAGCCCAGCATGGTTTGTGTCCAGGTATGGGTGAAGCCACTCTTTATGGTGGCCATTAAAATCCCCCAGGATCACTAATTGGGCCGAAGGGTAGCTGAGCTGAGCAGCATCCGCCGCCTCACTAAGGTATTCGGTGAGTCTGGTCGTCTCCTGGTCTCCGCTATGTGATCGGTATACACAGGCGTAGATAATTTTCTCTACGCCAGTGTCCGCCAAAGCCCAGAGCACAGAAAATGAAGGGTCTTCAAACCTACGAAGGCGCAGAAAGCAAATGTCATCCCGGGCGTACACGCACACACCCGCACGTGGTTTGAAACGGTGCTCCAGGGAGTACCCTGGGTAGGAAAGATACGGCACGTCGGATGGACCAGCAATCTGCGTCTCCGTGAGAAACAATAGGTGGGGACGATCTGTCTCGAGATGATGATGGACAGGCGTGAGATTGGAGTGCAGGCCCCGAATATTGCACAGGTGCACTTTAAGTGAGAGGGAGTGCTGCCGCTGTGTACACGTTCTTTTTCTTCTAGTGTTTCTCATGGTTAATAATGGCGGAGTAAAGTAGGTAGAAAGTCGGAAGTGGAACGAGACGTCACTCTGCAGATTCAGTGGTACAACACAAAAACCACACACATCCACGGTAGACTAGCCTGGAGACCGCGGGGACGCCCGAGCCCCCCCAAGGATGTCCATCGGGCCCTCTCGTCCGGTCGCCAACCGGCACGACGGCGCATCCCTGGGATTTTTCGACAGATGGCGGGGCAGCCTTTCGTGAGTGGCTAGCTCACTACTTGGGCCCCCTACTATCTGCGGTCGGCCAGCGACAAACCGTGCCTCGGATCCCGCTGCCCTCCTCGACTAGTCGGCCGATGCGGAAATCAAAGTGTGCACCGTATTCGAACCCCCAGAGGACGCTACTGTTCCGACCCGACTCCCAGAATGGCGTCACTAGACTACGCGCCGGAACACGAGCTCGAGAGAGTCGCTTGGCGGCGCGGCTTAGTCTGGTGGGTGGTCTCTCGCCGCGGCTATAGCCTACCACCAGTATGGTTGCTGCCTGGTTAGCACCACCCAGGACCACGTGTGGGGGACAAAAAATTAGAAGGGTTCCTACCCACGGACGAAGGCAGCTCGATCCCAAATAGTAATAAAAGCTTATACTCTATAAAATTTAACTTGATCTCTGCGACAGCTGTCAGAAAAATCACGCCTATGAAGTCCTGAATTTCTTAAAAGTACAAACAGTACCTGTCTTGTCATACTTTGTGGGCTTGCCGAGTTTTAATTAAAATATCGATAGTTTATACTGATGATATTTTAAATAAAACTTGATTTATCATTAATTTTATTGTATATTGTAATATTATAACATTTTTTACGTGTGTAATTAAAGTAAACCCAATTATATGGTACTTTAGCATCGATAATAGTGAAAAACGCCGATAAATACTATCGTTACATTATTATGAGTATATAATTAATATCATACCATTATTTACATGTGTACACACTTCATCTTAAATAATAGCATTTTTGTGTATGATAATAGTAAGTAAATGAAATCCAATTTCTCACCTTCAACTACTCATTCGATTTCATTACAACATTGTTTGAAAATCGATTTTTTCCACCACTATCCCAACTCTAAAAATGTCAATCTTCTACTATCGCAGAGATCAAGTTAAATTTTATAGAGTATAACATCTACAAATGTCGATTATTGTACTTACTTTTACTTTACATCTAGTATCTGTATCTTTACATCTTTTAGCTATTAACAGATATATTTTTAGGTTACTAAGAATGTATGTCACACTTTTGCACTGTAATCGGTAATAGAGATTAGGTAGCAAATAGTTATTTTATTTACCAATATACATATACATATATATTCATTTGCATTTTTTTTGCTCTTTTTAGCCTGAGACAAAGGTTATAAAATTGTTTTTTCTTTTACATGTAATTATGACATTCATCATCATAATCATCATTTCAGCCGTAGGACGTCCACTGCTGGACATAGGCCTCCCCTAATGAATCCTCGACCGCAGGATCGCGCTGGACGCAAGCCGCTATCAACCGGTCTTATTGGAAATCATTACTCGTATGTCCAGCAGTGGAATTATGACATTGACGTTTTTCAAATATATATTTTAATTAATTTTTTATGGAGATGGCAGATGGCCATCAGAGACCGGAACGCGGCGGTGATGGAGGCTCTGGGCCGGGAGGAGGCAAAAGAGTTGTAATAGAAGGACATGGGAGCGATCACAGGCAGAGTAGATACCACCGAGTAACACACGGAAACGTAGCCTTGGACTCTGCTGGTGATCGCTTTCACAAAATAAATCAGAATAAGTGTGCATTGAATAGAAAATAGCATTGCGTGCATGCCCTGAGCATTCATGCTCGCCATCGAAGGCTCCTGCTTGCGGCGGCGTCGTGTGTCGAGTCGATCTCTTCCCTTAAATATGGTCGAGGAGAGTGATGGCTGATACATGCGTCATACTCGTGATCGTTTGCTGCATGCGGGTCGCCGGTTTGCTCGCGGCATTCACGCAATACCATGAAACCACTAACTTAGACTAAGATTTAAACTAACCCCTTTCTATTGTACAGTCGCATTCATTCAATTGTAACTTACTTAAAAGGCACAGACCCTGGAGTCTGTGAAAAAAAATATTTTTTAATAAGCAGTCAGTTAATAGATAATTATTATAAATAGCTAGATAAACCCTCAACTCCTCAACTGTCACTTCGTCATACACTGAGTATCGTATTAACAACGCTCTACCTATCTTCCGTTTTTCATTATTTTGAAATTGCTACGCGCTAAGAACGATGAAATGATTTTAATATTATAGAGCATCGCACACTAGGTTTATCTCAAAGAGTTTTTGTAATGAACATTTGAAAAATTCGTCGCGAATGCGGGACTCGTACCTGCGTCTTCGGATCACTAGCCCGACGCTCTGCCAACTGAACTAATTCACTGTACTGCGTCCGCGTCGAATTTGTGAAGTGTTTATAATTTTAACCAACTTATAAATGACATATGCACTTTGAAAAGTTTATCACAAAAATAACTTCTCAAAACAATAACTAAAACTAGCTAAGATAGTCAAATATTTCAGTCCGTAAAAGATCTTAGCAACTAATTGGTCCCTGTCATTTTCATAAAAAAATATCTTAGAAAACGAAACGATACAGACTTTCACAGACGATTTGTTCAACTTAAAGACATTTTGTGACTACTACGCGCTACGATCGCTACATGAAGTTTTACCTGCTGCTGGCGGTATGCTATCTGCAGAAACGGTCGATGATTAGCTTATATACAAGCCAGTAGATAAATTTGAATGATGAATAGAATTAAAATGTCTGCTCTCAATCAGACACAGATAATTTATGAGATAACTATCACCATGGTTTTCTTATTTATTAAAATAAACATTAACCTACACCCCAAAACAACTTAACAAAAACCTGTTTTCACGTCTTTATGTCGTCACACGCCTTAAGGTTTCGTAATATCGTCATAATTTACGTGAACAAACACATAAATATACCGGTCTCGAGGTAGACTGCCTCAATTTTCTTTCGACAGGAACAGACGAGCCACGGGGCATTCAGAATTATTTGCCACCTTCCGACCCCTGACGACAATTAGGTAATATACAAAAGCGTTTTGGGGAATTACTCAAGATAATGAAGACAGGATGACGTCTTTTACGCCGGCTTTATATACGGACTTGCGTACAAAACTTTAGACTATAAATATTTTTAGACAAATTATTACAGCAGTATTTATTTTAATGGTGGATTCATGTGCAACTGCACAGCTGGTGTCAATCGTATGCAAACGGTACATTTGTTTTAGTAGTTCCGTTTGGAATAAGATACCTTTTCAACACATAGATATCAGAAGGACAAAGTGATGGATCGAGAAAATCTGAGGGAGGTGCATTGATTTAATATGGTATGAGTTAGAAAGAGACATGAAAAATATCTCGATTCAGTGGCTATTACCGAGTTTTTTTCTCCGGATAGTGTCCAATTCCAATTCATATTTAGCAATTTTGACAGCTTTAGGTAAGAAAATCTTACCTAAAGCTGTCAAAATTGCTATTTGCAATACATTTTAGTGGTTGAGACCTCAAGCATCGACTTGACATTTTTTCTCTTGCCTCAAGTGACAACAGCTTTATCTCTTTAGCTATTTTTATCTCTGTATTGTATCAGCCTTTTTTAATAGTCCACTGCAGAACATAGGCCTACCCACGAAGGGTGATTGGGCCACATCCACCACGCTGGCCCAGTGCGAGTTGGTGGATTCACACATACGCCATTGAATTTCTTCTGCGGTCGTATGCCGGTTGCCTCACGATGTTTTCCTTCACCGAAAACCCAGTGGTGTTACATTCGGTACATAAATTTCGAAGAACTCATTGGCACGGGACCGGGATTTGAACCCACGACCTCACGATTGTAAGGCGAGTGTCACTACCACTAGACCACCACGACTCTAATTTTATCTCTGTTTTTAAGTATTCATTTAACAACCCTTTACAAACAATTTCATAATTCAGTAATTTTAGATTTAGTTATAAGTATTCTTTATGAATTATCATTTTTTTAAACAATATAGCTCACAATGGCTCAATGTTACATATTATTATAATTTTTCGCAAAAAATGGTATGACTGACTTTAACCGTGTACAGAATTTACGAATAGTTCCCACGTATCGATATATAAATATTCACATTATTGTTGATTCATCAAAAACGGCCAATTTTGATAAAATTTAAATAGAACCAATTCCGTAGCCAATTTTGATAAAATTTAAATAGAACCAATTCCAAAGTAGGTATACCCTTTCCAATAAAAAAATAATTATTTAAATCGTACTACGCTGTACAAAGTCATGCGTGCTTATACTTAAAAAAATACGCGTTGACTTGAGTTACCTCCTTCGTTTTTATTATCGGTCAAAAATAGGAAACAATAAAACCAGCTAGTAGGTATACCTTATTACATCTCTATAAACCAAACGGTCTTCAATTAGGTTCTCGTCAAAAAACCCTCCTCGGAGGCCCGAGGCAATTAGTTTCGCGTCACTCCGCGTTTTGTGTTTAATTATTGCACACATTTATTAACACATTAGGTTAATGGCAAAAACAAGGGCCATTCGGGATAAATTGTCTGTACTCTAGCGGGATTGCGGGCTCCATCGGATTCTGATTTCGTGGATTTTCCTGCATAGTTGTTATTAAGAAGTAAGTCTGATTTGTCGGTGTGTTTGTGTATCGTCTTTAAAATTGACCAACATTTGTTTATATTACAACTAGTTTTTACCCGTGGCTTCGCCGCATACGCAATATATCATTATAATTTATAGCCTGTGTTATTCTGATATATAAGCTATATTATTGCAAAGTTTCATTCTCAATCCGTTCAGTAGTTTTTGCGTGAAAGAGTAACAAACATCCATACATCCATCCACCCATCCATCCATCCTCACAATCTTTCGCGTTTATAATATTAGTAGGATAAAAAATCAACATATTTAGTAAACTTTACTATGCTAGATAGAAAAGTATTACTTAAAACCTCAGAGAGAGTAGATACAATAAAGACAAACTACTTTTGGTTTTATAGCATACGAAGTATTTTAAAAACATTTGTAAAATAAACATAGTTATCAACTTAGCCACACTTAAACATCTAACCAATAAACTATTTGAATAAGTTTTTCGCATAGTTGTATAAAAATATATCTGGTATGGTGTAGGTAGAAGTTTCAAATGCGAAAACACCTGAAATTATTCGTACGTTTATGATATACGAGTACATCCTACGTACGATATCTTACACCCTTTCGTAAATCCTTACTCCCATTGCCACTAAAGTAAGTAGGTATAATAATAGTACATTATGATATAAATGCGGTAAGTTGAAAATTACAGCAGAGGCTGTAATTTTCAAAGCGCACGTATGTCATACGACGTTTTATAACATATTTGCGAGGAAATTAATAAAACTCTGACTTTCTTAAACGAATAAATTTTTAATTACTTACTTGTTAAAGCAGTAATAGAAATTTGAACAATTTTTAAAAGTGATTGTTGCCAGTTGGCATTTTTAATGTTGTCAAGTTATTATTAATAGTTACAATTTCCCCAGTTTCTCTCTCACTCTCTTGAGTGAAAGTAAATTCATCACTACTTGACGACATTTTTAAATAAAAACAATACAGCGAAAAGAAAAAGCGCACGAAATAATTTTTATCTCCTAAAGTTAATTTTATTCATAAAATATTGACCACTTTTCTGACATAAAAACTCTTTGCTAAGATTTTAAAAAGTATCGTTCACTTTTAGACGGAGCATCTTAAAAATCCGTACATATTACTTTATTAAAAAAACTCGTGCGTTTTATATTACAATAACGCACAAGTGCGTAATGAAATACATTACGATATTGAAATTGGTGTAATTACAGCCACTTTACGAGCAAATATGTTATAAATTTATTTACTATGTTTGATCACATCACCATGGAGCTTCTAAATTTGATCCAAGCCTAGTCCTAAAAATCTTTACCTAAACTAAACTGCTAGAAAAGACAAAAAATAAGACAATGCTATGAAAACTCGTAATTCAAGGCGGCCAAGGATAGCCTCATAAGCATAATTCCCGATCCCTTTACTCTGGCAATCTCATGGCAACCCTGGTGGAGCGAACGCGGTCATTTATTACATGTATCGCTCCTTTCGCCCTTATATTTTGAACAAAGAATTTCCCTCTATTGTTCAAACTCTTATCTGTAATGTGAAAAGAGAAGCCAGTCGATAAGGAGTGAAAATGTAATTTGATGAGTTTTGTGATCTAAAAATAACTAAATGGTATTTTCAGATAAAGATTTGTTAATTATTACCTACATATAAATTGAATAAATTGAGATTGAATACCTACATATTAAATAAAAAGTGAGGTGCTTGTTTTTAAGAGCGGAAACCTCAAACCAGCAAATGATCCGCCAATTATGCTTAATGGTGTGGCTTTGAATGCGGTTACTACTTTTAAGTATTTGGGACACATTCTTAATGACGACCTTAGAGATGACGCAGATATCGAGAGGGAACGTAGGGCTCTGGCAGTCAGGGGAAATATGATCGCACGAAGGTTTGCTCGCTGCTCGAGGGAGGTGAAAATTACCCTTTTCAAGGCGTATTGCCAGTCATTCTACTCGAGTAGCTTGTGGATCAGTCATACTCGCCGGGCTGCCAGCATTCTACGGGTCCAATATAACGATATTTTTAGAATGCTGATGCGGTTGCCTCGCTTCTGTAGTGCATCTGAAATGTTTGCTGAGGCACGAACGGATGACTTTCATGCGATTATTCGCAAGAAAGTCGCGTCCCTACGATATAGAGTGCGAGGCAGTCGCAATGGTATTCTTCAATTGATTGCTGATCGATTGGATTGCCCCATTCAGAATAAGTGGATGTTAATTGTTATGGGCACTAAATTATAAATCTTGTAATTAATAAATATTGTAATTAATGTTTAAAATGAATGACTCAATTGTATTTAATTTTTTAAGATTTATGGATAATTATTGTCTGAATTAAAATAATAAATAAAAAAATAAAATAACGCTTCGACCAAATATCTAGAGTCTAGAATCACAATCGTGCAAAAAGAGTGTCCGAGCCTAAACCTTGCCCAAGCTAAGTAGTGGGCAGGCTTTTTATTTAGTCGTAAGGCGATTGCAAGCCGACTACAAAACGCCGCGCGATGCCAAAGTTCTCAGTTACAAGACTTACAAGCACTAATTAAGGTGACATAACGTCGAGATACGAGGAAACGGGTCATTGTGAACTATTTAGTTTAAGTTGGTATGTATGACGGCCCTCGGACATTTTTTAATACTTTTACCTAGGGACTGTGGTTCTGAAGATATTTACTCGAAGCAATACCAAAAACTGCACTTACCTACAGCCATCATGATGATCCTGTCCACTTTTAATTGTGTAAATATTTAATGCCATATAGCCCGGGAGGTAAGCGTAAAAAATTACAACTACTTTCTAAAAGCTGAATTTTTGGTATTACGTTGTCATTTTGATGTACAACTATATCCCGGATTCAGTCACCTGGGATACTTAGCGTATAGAGGGGATATCCGATAAATTAGTATCTTGCAACTACTTGTAAAAGCTGAAAAATGGTGTACGGGTAAAAAAATAACTAACAAAAGATTTTAACTACAGCCAATCACGCCAAACACAAAACAAAGCGCGCCACTTTAAAGCCTGATTGACAGACCTTGATACCTGATTTAGGTAATTTTCTGAAGTTAATCTTTCTTTTTGTTATTTTTCTACCCGTACACCAATTTTCAGCTTTTAGACGTAGTTACAAGTTACTACTTTTTTTAGGGTTCCGTAACTCAAACGGAAATGCTTAAAAATATCGAGTTGAAAAAACTGTATACGTATATCTATGTTTTTTTGCAGTTGTGTAGAAGAAAAACTTCTCAGTTATCGTATAAGAAAGTTAGAGCCGTTTATGTCGTAAAAACCGCATATTTTGACATTCACAAAAATCAAAAGCTACAGGGTACTTCCCGTTAACATAGAACTATGAAAATTGGCGAGAAGCATTGTCTCAGAGTACATATATAGGAATAAATTTGGAAACTGGACATTTTTATTTAAATCACACAAAAAATAGGCCCTCAAAATTCACAAAATATGGGTTCAAAATTCGAAGTGCGTAAATCGTATCATGTAAAGTATCATATAAAATAACTTCATTAGCACAGTCATGCTAAAACAGGTAGGTTTTTAACTATTTTAACAATGTGTAATTTTCGATGTATGACGAGAAAAGCGAAAAAAAAAACTTTTTTGGCGATGGTTATAGTATAGAGATTTTAACAACTTACTTCCCAATTTCGTGAAATTTTCTGGATTTGTACGGAGCCCTCGATGTGCGAGCCTGACTCGCACTTGTCCGGTTTTTTTAAATTGAAACGGGTATCACCACCAAACGCTTAGCATTCCACCTGACTGAATCCGGGGTATTGATGTACCCCACCATGACTACGTAATACCAAAGCTTTTAGAAAGTAGTTCCATTTTTTTGCGCTTACCTCCCGGGCATATAGACCTTGATTTATATATTTATGAAGTAAATTGTTTTAAAAATAAATTATGATCTTGTTTACGCATCATAAATTTACAATGATCATCATCACTGATGGACATGGGCCTGACGGGATGCTAAACATGCCCAATAGATTTTCAATGAGAGCGGTTGAAAGTGGTTTGCATTCTACTTCTTGTGGCTTTAATCAGATTTGTCTATTTTCTTAGTGGACGCACTATTTGTTTGTTGGTTCGTGGTCTTCATTTGAGAACTTTACAAACCTATTGGCATTAAACATTAATTGCTTGAGCATATAAAATAAAATATAATCATTCTATCAAAATGTTGCTAAGTACCAGCTCGCGCAAAATAATCAAACCAAGAAGACAGCATTTTTCGCATCCACAGTGTGAACAGCGAGGAACGTGCACAGTTGCTACAACGCACTAAAACCATCTACCAACCACCGCAAACGAGATTCCAACCATTGACGTTCGTACAAAAGTAAAAAAAAGTTAATAATAAAAGTAAAATTTCGAAATAAAAGTTCTTTCTTTCTTACAAAATGTATCTACGTATGTGATAGCGTGAATCCGAGGGTATTGCGGCGTTTCGCCCCGCAAGTGGTTCGGCCCGCGGGGCGAATCGCCCATGACTCATTTTGAAGGCCTCCCATTCGGCTCGCGGGGCGAAACGCCGAAAACTATGAAGGAAGACGTCGTTTCGGACCACGATGATAAAGAACCATTTCCCGCATCAGTATTACGTTCAAGTTCCAACATTCCACTCTTGAAAATATCTCTTCTCATTCTCATAATTAAAACATCCACACTCGAGCTTAATAAAAATCATTTATTTTTACGACCACATATTTCCGAAGCTAGATTGTTAAGGGCCCGCGCACAGCGCGATAATTAATCGTCCCGATGTACTGCCCTCGGGGACCCCTCGTTTGTTCATTTCGAATCTGGATTTTTGGAGGGAAAAATGGTACGGCCATAATGATTTTACAGTCCACGAATCATTTGGGACCCATAAATGTATGTGGTTTTTATGGAGCATCGTGAATATTGTTTGTTGGAATTTATTCATGACATTTTTAGCCTTGGTTGTTTTATGTGTCATATTTTATTGGAGGAATAACTAGGGATTGCCGATTTTGGCCCAAAAAATTTGTGAATGCGGGGTACCGGAATCTCGATAGAAGTATGACTACTACAAAAATTTACGCATTCCGCAAGCGTCGCGAAACGATAGCAAAATAAATGGTGATTGGATATAATTATACCGAAATACATCCTATTATTGCTATAAAACTGCTAGCTTAGCAAATGACTTCGAAAAGAGTTCTTTCGACGTGTGAATAAAGTGACACATATATTCTTCACCATAACTCTGTCTAGGTTCAGACACGTCGAAATAATTATTTCGTGGTGCGTATTCTAGTCCGGCTGGAACTGTGTAACCAGCGTAACGTTGCATAAATACGCTGGTTGCAGCCACTGTCCCGTTTTTGGGTTTTCCCGTTTTTTGAGATTTCAAAATTATTACAGAAGTAGATTATAAATAATGTCAAACCACGTGTATTCTTTGTGTAGATGTCAAAGTTTAAAAATTTATTTAAAAATATTAACTTTAAAATTCTCTACACAATCATTAATATCCAAATGTACAAAAATAATACTAAGCCACTAATGCCACTAATGGCCACAGCCACTACATCTGCTATAACTAGTTCATCATAAAAAGCTGCCACATTATGCTCTAATTTTTTATGCCAAGTTCATTTTAAATCAACTTCAAAATTAATCGCTCCTATTTGGAGTTTTGTTACACCTCACAAGTTATTAGCATCGGAATTATATGAGACATCGACAAAATGTCCCTAACGTCCCTACGGAGGGGACTTCCAATGAAATTATAGACTGTAATCGATATAAAGTTTACGACGTTTGAGTAAGGTGACGTTATTTACATTGTGCGATACGACGTTGCTATCAAACCTTCAGTGCTGACAAGAAATAAACGTCGGGATGTCGACTAATAAAGTGAGACACTCCGTGCGTAATTGCCCGTAGTAAGTACTCAAGTATTCCTAGATTTCTTCCCATTTTTAGCTAATATTCTAGCGTACGCTTTAGTCTATAGCCTATTTATAACTAGCGATCCGCCCAGGCTTTGCACAGGTGTATTGTTACATGTAAACTTTCCTCTTGAATTACTCTATCTATTAAAAAAAGCCGCATCAAAATCCGTTGCGTAGTTTTAAAGATATAAGCATACATAGGGACAGAGAGACAGGTGAGCGACTTTGTTTTATACTATCTAGTGACTAGTGATGGTGATGGTGAGAAACTCTTAGAAAAATACTCTGGTGAGGTCCGATCAAGCAACGCTTCCAAAATAGCTTTTGGTAAACTATTTTCAACTTTTCAGCTAATTGACATTCGTGTACATTCGTTTTGTAAAGCTAGCCTCAGATGTTTATATTTATTTGTCAGGGTCTGAGAGTGATAGTCTCAATCACCCGCCATCGTTATTTGTGGGTCATTCATTGGTACAGCTCGCCGGCGGTCTCCAGTTGTCAATTTCACCAAAATAAACACTCTGTACTACTGCAACGGGTGGTTTTATTGACCTAGTATCACTTGGTAATAAATTTAACAAGTATTTTCGAGGATGAAAACAGATTTCAAAGTCAATGGATTTGCACGGGTTCAATCCGCCTCGCGCTCGGAATGGCATGACGTTTCTCGGTCATCTGTCAAAGTCATTTCATTCCGACACAAGCATGGAGTGTTGCCACGTGCGACCTCATTCGGGTGATACCCACTTTAAAATCATCACTATTGCTTTCAACTAAAACCAGCTATGCTGTCTCACTCCGTCATATTATAATAATCCAATCACTTCACACTACTCAACATCTATTTAACTGGTTATGGCGACAGATGCAAATCAGGAACCCTGTAGATTGCCTTTCGCGTTTGTCTTACTTACCTAGTTCGACGATATCGTGTCGCCAAATGAAAACAAGCTTAACTCGAGAGAATTTAATCAACTCACTAAGATATCGGTCGGGGACACGGAATTAATCACTTCGCTATTCGCCTTAACTTTACGTGCCTTAACTTTGACAGTTTGGAGCTCACACGTGCTTGATATTGGTTCAGCTCGCGCTGTTCTAGCACATTATTGTTCAGTGGGAGTGGGTGACACGATTTACATAGAAGGTGTTGCTTTATACAGGAACTCGTGAGTTTGTGTAGGCCGGGTGGCTAGCCCTGGTGTCAGAGTTTTTATGCCATGTGAAAGCTTATGACATGGCGAAACAGTTAAATCAACCGGGGCCTAACGTGTCATCCGAGCCACGGTAGCGCTCAATTAGTATTGAAATTTGTACAGGTTGGTTATCATAGTAAAATTTGTTCTTGGTGATATGTTTGGTTTACTATTTTTATCCTTTCAAGAGTATCCAAAAAACAATTTGTAAAATTGTTTATTTACATCAAATACCTAATCATTTTTTGTTTTATAAATGTTGTCAAATAAAAATCATCGATTTCACACTTTTATTTTGTCAAGGAAAAATGATATTTTTCTGTTGAAATAGGGTGCTGACTGTTTACCAGTTATCTTGGTAACTTAGTCAAATACTATTATTAGCTATCAGAAGCAGGTTTATTTAAAAAAATACACGTGGTATTACCTTAACTTATTTAATTAAAACAATTTTATAATTTAACACACAAAATCAAAAGTACCGACAATCAAAACTTCAACACAATAATAATCTATTTGAATGCAAACTGGCAAGAGGTCCGCTCCGCGCAAAGGTTCGAGAAAGAATGGCCGACCGGCGCGCTTGCACCGGCTTATATACTTTTTCATCGGTTGGTCTTCTAATACTATTATATCAAAAGTAGAGAGTAATTCTCAAGGACCTTACAGGAACGAGTATAGGTATTAAATAAAAATCATTTCGATTAAATAATATTGCACTTATTTTCTACATTACTCACTCAAAGTCTAGCTAGAAAAAAAATACTGCTAAGAGCGTGTCAAGACTGGTCAAGACATATTAAGTGACTGAGTATTCCCCGTGATTAAGTCATAAGATTGATAAAATGTACTGTCAATTTACACGTCATACTATAGTTATATGTAAACATAAACATTGAATAAAATGATGTAATAAATTTAAATTAGAATAATTATTAGTAAAAGCTTCAATAAAATTTAATTAATCTGCAGTGGTTCATAAAGTGTATAACGTTTTGTACAAGTGTGTTAAGGTTGGTATTTGATCTAAAGATCTTACCAAACTCTGTAATTCACTGTATTACCTTAATAATATATAATAACCGTTAAATCAGATAAATTAAAATCAATGGAATTAAAGTGACTTTTTACCCGATGAAAATTGTTATTAACTTTCTAACTCTATTTTCTCTTTTTTGGTTCTATAAATCCCAGAAACGAGTACACTCTCGAAAATAAGGCTAAAAGCTTCTATTTACAATGTATTTAAGCGGTCTTTGTCGCCGGATCCCACATATCTTCGCCCTAAGCTCCTCGTCCGACCTAATTCACCAGATCTCTCCAAACACATAAAAATTATACATCCACTATCCCTAACAGTATCACTACGGTTACGGACATGCCCGCGGCGAGGATTTCAAAATTGTGCAGATTGAATCTTGAAACAATATGCATAACAATATTGAGCGCTCTAATGCATAGAATTAGAATTAAAGTAATAGAAACCGTACTAAAATAGCAAGAGATATATTTCACTTCGTGTCACTTTAAATATGAAAATTAAAAGGTGTTAGAAAAAGATGCATATACACCCGAACTTACGTAATTTCGAAGGGTTTCACAAACTAGCATTGAGCTATCTCGGCTGCCCAAATTCAAAAATGTAAAATTCCTACATTTTACCTTTAAAACGATGTGAAATTTAAATCTTCTTACTGGAACTAGAGGGTTATTTCCGATCATATCGCAAAAGACAATATGGAACCACTTTTAACCATTCTGACATTCCAACTTGTGATTTTGACGTATGCCGACAGATAATGCGTCTTTCTTGTTCTACTCACTCTCGCGTATGCCGTATGACCAAATATGAATAAGACTGCTGTAACATAGTTTTTATTTGAGCAAAATTTAGTAAGTATTCTATTACTTTAGTTCTAATTCTATGCTTTAATGATAGCGTCCTCATCTGTACAAATCAACATCGCCCACAGAACAGCATATTTCCTTCTCTCTTTTTTGTAACTTCACCATTACGAAGCCTGATTTTAAAAGCTGTGAGGTTGTTTATAATGTGTCGCGCTTTAATTTTTTTTTTAAATGTATTAACTACAATATGATACAGTACTACTTTATATGCTAAAACTACCTACACTACATAGAAAGCAATTGGATCATCCACAGAACCTTTACTTAAAAAGTAGACTATTTAATCTAGGTCTCAATATAAAAATCAGGAAAAAGATCCAATCAATACCTACTGTTTGTTTCACTATGGAAACTAGCTTGGTTTTCGCACATTTTAAATAAGTAAAGCACAGGTGTTACTCACGCATAAATTAAGTAGAAAACTGTTACTATAGTTTCAATCGCATTTGGCGATCTTTCTCAAGGTTGGAGTACTAACACGCGGGCTTGTCTCGCATAGCACATATGTGCTATGCGTGAGTAACATCTGTGCTTTACTTATTTAAAACCTACTGTTTGTATTATAAATGTGGAATTAAATATTATTTAATTTAATCCTGGACAAACAATGGCTAGTTTAATACCTGTTTATTAAACGCATTGTACCATCACAATACTATTTAAATTATTTATCATATTTAGGATAATTCTACGTATCGGCAGGCGCAGCATAAACCGTCCACCGACGACCGACGATATAGTTACGAGTAAGTCCACAGGAACGCGCTGGATACAATTCAACCGTCATGCAGAAGAAGCCCTACGCCTAATTGATGGAGGATGTTTCATCCAATACCCAGCTGTTTCAGTAAGCTTCACCCAGTTCCTATTCAAAGTTCTATCTGTTCATATACGAAATCCGTGGTCCGAATATATTCCACTAGATTGAGTTCCGTCGCGTGCCACCCAGCGCCGGAAAAGTAACATTTCCTGACACGTTTAGGCCGACCGCTTTTGGGATATAAAATAAATAATAGTGACCTTTGTTTTGTGATGATGACAAGCATTTTGATGAGTGCTCTCTTGTCGTTCTATGGCGGAAACGCGAGAACAGGTTGAAAAGGACAGTTATATACATGAATCGCAATTCTTGATACGAGTAAACTTAGTACCAACGCAAATTAGCGTATCGTTGCAGTCCCAAAGGGCATCACCAATGTTATAATCATAATCATAATCAATTTATTGATAACATTTTGTTACAAGTCATTGTCCATAGTATTAATAATAATATTTGGATTAATAATAACAGTATAGAAATACATTAGTGTTCTTTTACAATCGTAACAATACAATCAGTTAAAATTAAAATTCATTATTTAAAATTCAAAAAATACAAATAGATTAAATTATTATCATTGCACAATCATTTAAAAATAAACATGTCAACAATGTATAATTAATAATCACTAATACAATTGAAATACTAATTAATAATAAAATCATAATTGAAATAATCAAAAATAAATAAGCAATAACTCACAATGTCAATCTACAATAATAAATTAAAATTACAATTTTAAATTAATGAATTCGTCGTAAGTATAGAAGGCGTGCTCGATAAGCCAGCGTTTGAGCCGTGACTTGAAGCTGCCTATCGTTGGCGCAGTGGTAATATGAGATGGCAGTTTGTTGTACACCGCCGGACCCATCACGTGCGTCGACCTGGCCGATTTTTCTAACGCGCGGGGCACCTCCGCTAGCTTATCTCTATAGCGGGCGCTGACACGCGTTTCATAGGAGGCTTGGTTTAATCGGACATACACCGCTACCTGAAATATCATTAGAGCTGGCAACGTCATGATCCCAAGCCTCTTGAAATGTTATGCTTCTATGATATAAAAACTTAATTTCCTATGTGACGGGAGACCAACTCTGAAGTCAAACTTATTTTTATGGCCCGTAACATGGTCAAAAATTAGGTAGCTAAGTCAGTTCGTAAAGGCCGAGCAGCCTATACGAGCTGACTAACCTTAGCCTGGTGACAAAATGTTTGAGCCGCCTAAAGGCCTCTGAAGTGCCTAACAGTTAAAACAAAAGGGACCTACAATTTAACGTGTTATTCGAGCCGAGACAGCGCTTAGTTGTAAATGCCACCCGCGGTTACCCATAAGAAGTCTTCAAATCTATGTCTTGAATAAATATTTAGTGTATTTCCGCTATCTTGTGGTAGGCAAATAAGTTTAAAGGCGTTAAGGACATTTAATATAAAAAAAACAATCAAACACACGATTTTAATTGTGTGTTTTTTAGGGTTCCGTACCTCAAACGGAAAAAACGGAACACTTATAGGATCACTTTGTTGTACGTCTGTCCGTCTGTGTGTATGTCAAGACTCTTTATCTCGAGAACGCGTTAAGATATCGAGTTGAAATTTAAACTGTATACGTATATCTATGATTTCTTGCAGTTGTATAAAAGAAAAACTTCTCAGTTATCGTTTAAAAAAGTTAGAACCGTTTATGTCGTAAAAAACCGCATATTTCGCACTCACAGAAAATCAAAACCTACAGGGTACTTCCCGTTGACATAGAACTATGAAATTTGGCGAGAAGCATTATCTCAGAGTACACATATAGGAATAAATCTGAAAACAGTACATTTTTATTTAAATCACAAAAAATAGGGCCTTAAAATTCACAAAATATGGGTTCAAAATTCGAAGTGAGTAAATCGTATCCTGTAAGGTATCATATAAAAAAACTTCATCAATACATGCTAAAATTTATTAAGAACAAAAAAATATTATTTGATTATTTAAACAACGTGTTTGTACGGAACCCTCGATGTGCGAGTCTGACTCGCACTTGTCCAGTTTTTATTTTGTATTAACTCAGACCAAATACAATTAGACGCAGCGTAGTACAAATATTCACTGCCTTTAGATGAATTCTGGTGATCACTTTATTATGACACAAAGACGTACAATTTCATAAATTGTCCGTTTTCTATCATTTCTTTAGAAATACTCAGTAATTATTTATTAATTGGTTCTGGTACAATTCTGTACGTGCTTTAATTAAAAGGCATCATCTGTTTATTTCTAAGTGTCTATGTAACTTAAACAGTTTGCACGTAAAATTTTGGATTGATTTTGGTCCCATATCAATTATTTTCTATGTAGATACTTAATGTATGTTGTATGTACTGTACCAGCCTTTTTAATAGTCCAGTGCAGAACGTAGGCCTACCCACGAAGGGTGATTGGGCCATATCCACCATGCTGGTCCAGCGCGGGTTGGTGGATTCACATACGCCATCGAATTTCTTCTACGGACGTATGCAGGTTGCCTCACGATGTTTTCCTTCACCGAAAACGATTGGAAGGCGGGTGTCACTACCTATTGACCACCACGGCTATCTAAGGCACGGTATGTTGTATAGATCGTATAAATATAACTTTAAAAAATTACTATAGTACCTACATAAGTAAATACTTACTATAAATCAGCAGATACTTTGCAATATTTCAACTGGAAAATAACGCGAACGGTTCATTTGCGGCAGTGATTGCTGCTGTCCATTAGTCTCTTCATTAAAAACACAAACCATTTTGTAGAATAGTTTTAATATAAGTACATAGGTACATGTGTATCTCTATAGAAATCCGATAAAGAAATTCAGTACCGTAGTTGAGTAGTTTACATATTGTTCATACCACAATGAAAAATACTTCACCAACTCTTCTAATATTTTTGCAAAATGAATAAAAATATTTTATTTCAATGTTTCACTGCTAAATAAAAATATTTTTTTAACATCACAACCGCTAGCCTATATTGTTCATACCACAATGAAAAATATTTCACCAACTCTTCTAATATTTTTCCAAAATGAATAAAAATATTTTATTTCAATGTTTCACCGCTGAATAAAAATATTTTTTAACATCACAACCGCTAGCATATATTGTTCATACCACAATGAAAAATATTTCACCAACTCTTCTTATAAGTATTTTTCCAAAATGAATAAAAATATTTTATTTTAATGTTTCACCGCTGAATAAATTTTTTTTTTAACATCACAACCGCTAGCTTTCGGCTAGAGATCGCTCACAAATCTAAAAAAAACTAAACCCTTTTGCAATTAAACTTTTTCAAACGTCTAACATTATTAGATTTCAGTCATCAAATACTTTTTTTTTTTTTTTTTTTTTTTTTTTTTTTTTTTTTTTTTATTTTTATTTTTATTTAATGACAATACTACATTACTACTACATAGAAAGCAATTGGATCATCCACAGACCCTTGAAGGTCTAAAGATAATCCAAGTGCTCAAGCCCACTGCCAGTTGGCAGCGTGCCCAGCATGCTGGCAGCATTGCCACGCTGAATGGCAATGCTTATACGTTGAGCCAAATAAACACCAGCATTTTGGTCACGCGTCGCGTCCACCAGACGCTCAGAAAGACTTTTGAAAACGAGATGAGCTCCCGGCCCCCACGGACCCAAAGTCTCAACTCCAAATGGCTCAAATATGTAACCACTGCCGAGGTTAGCATATTTGCGCCGCTTGTGCTGCTCAGCCGAATTGGCCGCCGCTCCAGCCCTACTCTGAGTCTCAGGAAGATGTGACGGTGCCAAAGTATCGACGCAAGTTGCGTCCCATACTAAGGGCCGTCCACACTTCCATGGGACCAGCGTCATGCCGTCAGGCCTTTTGCCATCACCACGCGCCAACCCACTCGGTTCGAGTACGGCTGCGATATTGGCGGTGACAAAAGCCCTGCGTATGACATCGTTAAGGCTGGCGTGGCGTCCAATCCGACCAGCGCTTCTTGAGCAAGAGAGACCGTGGTGACCGAGCTGGTCAACTGCAGTACCACACTGACAGCGATGGGCTTCACAACACCTTGCACCCAAGCGTAAGCTGACAGCTAGACGAAATGCAGTTGGGTCTAAAAGGTTACCAGTATTGAAAGAGGGCAATGCTTGCAACCAAAGACCGGACTCCCATACAGAGACTGCAAGGATACGAGCGCGATCCGCGACGCTAGGACACGTGTCTAGAAGAGATTTCCGTGCTAGTTCGCAGATCGGCCGATCCCACAGTCTCTGCGACGATAAAGTCTTTGGAAGCTCGGTATTTGGGCAAGCGACCCTCCAAGCATTCGTTGCCTCATTCAAATGAGCTACATCTACGCCAGAATGGCCTAAAGAAGGTGCGAGGATTTTTTCAATCAAGTTCTGAGTACTATGAATGGAGGACAAGAAAGCTGGTAAAGCAACACTTGAAATTTGGCGGACCCCTAACCCTCCAAGCCTAACAGGCAAGGAGGCTTGTAGCCACGCCCTTTCACTCATGTCAATATTCAAAACCGATACTAGGGACTGCTTTACAACATCGTCTAAGCTCAAAAGGAGCTCATTGTGTTTCCACAATGGACTACATCGTAAAGCGTACA
Source organism: Hypomecis punctinalis (assembly GCA_949316475.1). Taxonomy (NCBI): domain Eukaryota; kingdom Metazoa; phylum Arthropoda; class Insecta; order Lepidoptera; family Geometridae; genus Hypomecis; species Hypomecis punctinalis. The sequence goes on from OX438807.1 coordinate 3,138,030, forward strand.
TAAATTTTGGAACAAACAGACAACATCTTATAATGGTAAAAGCCATGTGGGCGTTAATTTTGAGTAGCCTATCAGAGGCACTCAAAAAATTTTGAATTTTTTCTTGAACGAAAGGCGGAAAAGACTCATCTAATATCGGCGAACCTAGAAGGCGAAGAGAACACTTGTCTACCGATTTGATGTTAGGTGCCAAATCATTAAATTTGTTAAGTATCAAATCTTTATCCGGACATGAGTCGCAAACGAAAAGTTCGCATTTCGAAAAATTTAGCTCCAAACCAATTTGACGAAACTCGTCAATAAGAATTTCCAAATCACGTAGGACTGTGCTCGCATCGCCACCCAAAGTCCCGTCATCCAGATACCAAACGTTGAGTTTAGATTGGAGACGTTGAACTATTGGATGAATGGCCAGGCTGAAAATGGCTGGTCCGAGAGGGTCACCTTGTTGACAGCCAACGGAAGATAGCAAAACATCATTTTTGTAAATTAATTTAGTGGGTTTGCCGTAGCATTGCCAAAGAAAATTGAAAAGATCGGGAATTTTGTCTTTGACCTGTGCCAACAAGGCGTCTCGATTAACCGAATTGAAAGCATTTTTGACATCCACCTTAAGCAACACCTCTCCACAATTTTGACCGAGAAAAGTACGAAGCGAATGAACAGCAGCCTCACATCCACCCCGCGAACCAAAGCCAAGCTGTATTGGTTGAAAAAGGCTACTCAAAAGAGCAACCTTTTTTCCACAACCGGCTTTGGCTGCGAGACGACGATATGTGGTGCCAACAGCAATAGGTCTGATGCCACCATCTTGCAAATACTTGATGTACCCTTTGAGGAAATATTACTACGTATAGTATAGCTCGATGGATGTACCAGACAAATACACTCGTCTTACAGTAACGGCTCCGTTTACTCATCTAATTTGTTGTTGAATCTTGCGCATGTGCGCTTTTTGTGATCAATAATTGGTACAATTAGAACAAGTTTATTGATGCTTTCGAGATGTGGTGCTCGAGAAAGATGCTTAGAATACCTTGGACGGCTCATCGGACCAACGTATCGATTCTTAAACAGCTTAGGGTCACGGATAGACTCTCGACTATCTGCCTTAGACGTGTACTTGAGTACTTTGGCCACATAGCTAGAAAGAACGGAGAAAATTTGGAAAAGCTCATGGTTACGGGGAAAGTCGATGGCAGGCGGTCGCGAGATCGGAGCCCAATGCGTTGGTCCGATCAGATCCGCACCACGCTGGACACGTCAGTTTACGAGGCGCTCCACGCCGCCGAGGATAGGGGACGGATGGCGCAAGATTATTATAGAGAAACTTTTGGGAGGTGGTGGTCACGACCCTCAGACATGAGGAATTCGACTGGAGGAGGGAGAACAAGTTTTGTATAATGCCGATATACAGCCAAAAAAATAACCAAGTGGGTAAATTTCAGTATTAGTCTTATCTAAAGGATAGTACACTACATTAATACTGGCTATTCTTATATAGATAGTTGTTTCACCATTATCCAAGACACTTAACGTTATGCATAAAATTACCATTTTAAGATATTTAAGCTGTTTACACAACACATGTCGGCCGGGTCGAGTGCCGGCTACCGGGCGCTAATCACGTGTCCGGAAGCCGGACGTTATAACTCGTCAGCCGGAACGCTCTAATACATTACAGTACGGACGACACGGCGACGCAGCGCCGGACCGGCCCATGTTGTGTGCGCCGAGCTTACGAGTATGTACGATTCTAATTCTAACGATGAGTTACTCGTAAGCTCGAAACATACTATCGGATGCGGCTTACGGACGCGACTGACAGCCGCGACCTAGACTATGAAAGTACACCGAGCCGTGCACACTATCGGACATAAGTCGCGGACGTCACCTTCGGACGTCCGAGAGCGATCTGGCACACCGGATGTCTTAAGACTGTGCACATTGCTAAGTCGCGACTGTCAGTGGCGTCCGTATGCCGCGTCCGATAGTATGTTTCCGGCTTTATTGTCGGAAATCGTCTTCGCTATATTTGTTGACGATGTCTTTGTAGAAACTTCATCAGTGGACGAATTTGTAGCAGTACAATACATTATAACTTTATTTTCTATAATATTATGTATTATAAATAACAAGCTTAAACTAGAAAATAATAAACAACAGTCCGATAAAATAATGGACGACCTTATCGCCTGCATCGATTTCTTCCAGGCAACCTTACCAGGTAGTACATGTTTTTGTCCACTGTCTAGAAAGATGAGAAACAATTGTGGACAACGCAATACAGCAATATGCAATACTGTACTGTAGCAACCTTTTTTAATAGTCCACTGCAGGACGTAGGCCTACCCACGAAGGGTGATTGGGCCATATCCATTACGCTGGCCCAGTGCTGGTTGGTGGATTCACATTCGCCATCGAATTTCTTCTACGGACGCATGCAGGTTGCCTCACGATGTTTTCCTTCACCGAAAAGCTCGTGGTGTGAAATTCCGTACATAAATTCCAAGGAATTCATTGGTACAAGACCGGGATTTTAACTCACGACCTCACGATTGTAAGCCGGGTGTCATTACCACTAGACCACCACGGCTCCACAGCACCACAAATTTGGGTTGTTTACCACTGCAAGTTGTAAACCCAAATTTTTATTTACTCGCTCCGCTCACGCACCGTGACGCCGGTAGCGGCCGTCACTTGCGAGAAGTGTCGCCGGCAGAGCATACAATTAGTCGACGTTTTGTGAAAATAATTATGTTATTTTATAATACATAATTATGCAATACAGCAATACGCAATACGGCAATACAGTAGGCGAGAGTTGGTACTCCGATAGAACTAAACCTTGTTAAACTTGTGTTATGGAAATAGTCCAGTAAGTGCCAGTTACCTAATTTATTTTAATAGCAGATCGAAAACATATGTTACTTAATATTGCTAAAAAGCAAAAAAAATTGTTGTCTGTGAAGTCGGATCACGGACGATAATTTTTGACCGACGAACCACCGGAGGAGGTATACAATTTGACGCGTATATATTTATTTTTTATGTATAACCACGCATAACTTATTTTATAGTAGTCCGATTTCAATAATTGTTTTTTTATTCGAAAGAATGTATATTCTTTCGAAATTGGTCCCATTTAAATTTAATCGAAATCGGCTAAGCCATTTTTGATAAATAATAATGTGAAAAATGCTACATCGATCCGTGCATAATATTTGCGATCTAGCGATGCGCCCCGGCTATGCACAGGTGTATTATACATATAAACATTTTTCTTGAATGTTTATCTATTAAAACAAACTGCATCAAAATCCGTTGCGTAGTTTTAAAGATATAAGCATATATGGGGGGACAGATAGCGAAAAGCGACTTTGTTTTATACTATGTGATGATTCCGTACACGGGTGAAGTCGGTCATGCTATTTTTTGCAAAAAATAATTATACCTGATAACGTCATAAATAAAAACATTGTTGAATCAACAACTGAAACAAGCCAAACGCTTAGGCCGATCGTGCCTCTCTATCGCTTGCTCCGCGCAACTCACTTGCACGCTTGGCTCATATGAAACGTGACACTTTTTTGTGCGTGTCGCCGCTGTTCATCGATTTATAAGACTGAACCTAAACCCGTACCCAATTTAGATAACCTATATTCTTATGCTAGACCTATTTTTAAATGATTAATTTCCATGATTAATAGCTTGCCGATATATGTGGCCATGTATGCTAAAGGTAGGATCCATTTAACTAAAATTATGTACCAATTTTCTGTTCAATCTAAATTAATATTTTGAGACTCTGTGCCTTGCGAAGTTTTTGGCCGGTCTGTTGTCTTGGTCTCCACTTAGCCACTAATGATCATGAAAAGTACCTATATCTTTTGGCCTTGAAAATTAACAAGGCCTGCTGAATTTCATGGACCGGAGACCTCGAGCGTGAAACGATCACAAATTTACAACCACAGATCTCGCGAAAGGAGCATGTTGTCTCAATCTAGCTGGGATTCGTTTTCGCACGAAGCTCTCTGCCTAAAATCACAACTACAACTAGGTAACGCCAATAATAAGTACATAATATATACAATACTGAGTACAATAGATGAGTAGAAAAGTAAGTAGGTACATAATTACTAATATATTATGATTAAAATTTCTCCGAAAAATTTTCCAGATAATTTCCCTTCTTTTTGACTGAAATACCTGCCCCCATCAAAAATCGCCAAAAACAATAAAATTCCATTAAATCACAGACCTCGTTTTGCTTCCGCTAATTACTTAAAGAGCATCATCGTTTGTTCCTCTTTCACGCAGCAACGGATTAACTTGATTTTTGACATGGATATAGTTCAAGGGCCGAAAAGTGACATAAGCTACTTTTTATCCCGATAAAAGGTTTCTGTGGGAAAGCACAAAAGTCAAAACACCAGGCGGGCGGAGCCGCGGGCAAAAGCTAGTAATAAATAAGTTTAAAAACTTAGTAAGTATAATATGCACTACACACATCGATCTGGCATTTTTTCTAACTACACACAACACTGCATTCCGTTGTGTATATTACGTTATTTTTCAAGATAGGATTATTTTAACGAACTTCAAACAATTACGAGTAGGTTCCCAATTCGACTCTCAATTTTTATGTACCTACATATCTATGTTACTTGATTACTTCTCCAATTATGAACTGATTGTGATGATATTTTTTTATACTGTACTGTACCAGCCTTTTTAATAGTCCACTGCAGGACGTAGGCCTACCCACGAAGGTTGATTAGGCCATTTCCACCATGCTGGCCGAATGCGGGTTGGTGGATTCACATACGCCATCGAATTTCTTCTCCGGACGTATGCAGGTTGCCTCACGATGTTTTCCTTCACCGAAAAGCCAGTGGTGTGAAATTCCGTACATAAGTTCCAAGGAACTCATTGGTACGGTATCGGGTTTTGAACCCACAACCTCACGATTACAAGGCGGGTGTCACTACCTCTAGACCACCACGGTTTTTTTTGTGGTATATCATAATTGGTCTTAATTATAAGTGGTCTTACTCAAATTTTGTCGAAAGCTTACAGCCTACACCATCACAAACCAACACTGCACACCACATCATCTGCAACAGAGTGGTTTACAACTGGAACAGTTGCCTGAGGATGTAATCTCAGCAAGGACTATAAACATAAACACATTTAAGAATAATAATAATAATAATAATTCTTTATTTGGCACAAAAACTTAGTTCTAAACAATTGAACGATACTACCTGCAGTAGTCAGAAAGACTGTGTCGCGGGCAGCATCGCCCACCTCCGGCAAAAGAATTTTAACAACATTATAAATTTGAGTACAAATAAAAGACCAAACCATAATCAAAACTGCATAATTTAGACAACAATTATAGTCGTTAGGATATTGTGTGTGCACGCGTGTGTGTATTGTGTGTGTGTGTGTGTATGTGTGCGCGCGCGCGTGTGTGTGTGTGTGTGTGATTGCAATCAAGTTATAACTGTAATTGTAATTAGAATAGACTGGACCTTTGGATAAAGAAGGGAAAAATTTCTTTGACAGATAAATACTAATTTTATTAGACTCTGCTTGATATAGGCACATCAGTTTATACTGCTCGCCTATAAATAAATAAATAAATCGGCTGAGTCATTTCTGAAATATCAACAATAATGTGAAAATTACTACATGGATGACACATCGATTCGTGCAAACTATTCGAATTCTGTATACAGTTGAAGTCGGTTTTGCTATTATTGCCAAAAAATAATTAATATGCAAAGGGCAAAGATAAAGTCTCTCTACACATCTATGTCTACAAGTTCTACAACGTTATGTTAACGGTTATTACAACAATGTACTTATAACATGAAAATTAATTCACCCAAACCTTTCCTTCTGTCTCTAAGATAACAAGTTCCGAGGTTATATTAAATTCCAAATGAAACTTCCAGAAGATAAGGGGGCATAATTTCATTTACGCCGTTTAAAACTTTAGCGTCTGCGAGTCTGATTAAATTTTTATAACAAAATCGTTAATTTATAGACGTGGAGTTTGAAAGTTTTTTTTTATTATACAGCGGTTTTGGGGCTAATTTTTATCGCCCAGTAAAGTTTATGAAGAAGGGGAACAATGTGAAAGTAGGCTACTAAAATTGTTCGTGATTGTATAAATTAGAATAAACCAGGTACTGCGGGGTGTAATTATTTTACGTCCTAGTTTGGTATCAAGATGTTTTAAAAATAATGATCAGCTGTTGTTGGAAAGGTGTTTTCTTTTAATTAGATTATATAGGTACTGGGTGTTTATTTATAGTAAACGACATATAATTATAATCTAGGACTACTTATATAAAGACTAACTCTTCCATACAAAGAAACCATCGACTTTCAACAGAATATACAGGGTTATTTCTAATCGATTAGCATCCTTTCAGGGGCTTATTTTGTACATTAAAACTAACAACTTTTGTTCTACGACTTTTATTAATTAAAAAAAAAATGTTTTTTCATAGAAAAATATCGTTCTCCCGTGACTAAATTTAAGGGAACAGCTGATTTTTTTTGAGTTTTGACAAAAGTCGCAGGTCAAAATTTGTTGATGTAAAGAATAAGCCCAGGTTGCCTGAAAGAAATCGCTTTAGGCGATAAGGCCGCCGGTTGTCGCACTATTTTAATTATATTGTATTCTTTTATTGTTATATTGTAAATTGTGTGAACAATAAAGCGTTTTCTATTGTATTCTAATAAGCCCCTGAAAGGATGCTAATTGATTAGAAATAACCCTGTATTGTAAATTTAACCATGGGGTCCGCCTAGTACAAGCCATAATGATATAGGTCATATACCGAGTACCTACTTACTTACTCGGACTCAGTTATCTAGCGAACTAGGTAGGTACCTACAAGCAAAATGAAAATTCAACTAAAATCATTCACATCAACTTAGGTAGAGATTACTTGTTATAGGTACTGCTGCGTTTTATACTTACCGCTGCTAATTTTATTCAAGTTATAAGTTGTTTAATTTTTAATCTCTTAAACGGGTTCGTATTGTCATGTACTTTTTAATTATATTGTATTCTTTTATTGTTATATTGTAAATTGTGTGAACAATAAAGCGTTTTCTATTGTATTCTAATAAGCCCCTGAAAGGATGCTAATTGATTAGAAATAACCCTGTATTGTAAATTTAACCATGGGGTCCGCCTAGTACAAGCCATAATGATATAGGTCATATACCGAGTACCTACTTACTTACTCGGACTCAGTTATCTAGCGAACTAGGTAGGTACCTACAAGCAAAATGAAAACTGTAACGCTATTCCTATTTATTAATTATCTATTTAATTATTTGGCCAAGATAAACGTGATCGTCTAGTTTTATAATGTGGTCGTCTAGAAAATATTTAACTCAAATGGACCCTTATACGTTGTGTAAAGTTTACGTTGTGTTTAGATAATAAAATTTGGATAAATAGTGAACCTTAATTTGTTTCAACACTAGCCTATATAAATCTATAAATAACCAGAATATAATAGGTGTTGCCAGTTCTTTGTATCATAAATAGATACAAAAGTAAAATTATAAAAAGGAGAACAAAACAAAATAAAAATAAGTTCAATGCGATTCAAATAAGATGCAGTTTCAGAATAACAAAGAAATACATTCGCCCAGCACATAAAACACATAATAAAATGAAATTAATTAAATTTGAGTACGACAAATTATTACGATGCATGTGACAATATGAAATAAAGAAAGTAGAGTTAAATAAAAGCATGCAACTTAGCTTGATTCCGGCTATCTGCGACTCCTTACAGCTACAGCGATCGGTGATCCGCAGTCTGTCCTTCTTCTCTCTTCGTGGCCAACTTTATGCTAAAAGAAATACTGATTAATGACATTAGTGCAGTAGGAATAATATTATCTGCTCCTCTGATCTGCTTCAAACTGCATCGCTGCTAACACCATCCTCTGGAAGGAAAACAGGTATGGAATATGGAGTTTAGATCTTTAAGATCTATAAATGGAAAACCTAAGCGAAATAGAATGTGGGGCTCCCTGCCATCCTTCACCCCACTCCAAAGCATTGCCAACAAATCCGTCAGGTTTAGCCCTAACCACGCCACTAAAGACACTAAATATTCAAACCTTCTTATCTCTTACTGATCATCATTCATTCATCTCTTAATCCAGTCATTCATCCAAACACTCCTTTAATAAGGTTAGAACCTAAGGTTCTCAAAGTTTGTTATTATTTGGTTCCCTAAGCTAGTTTTGTGACCAAGAGATTCCTTATGACTCGAAAGATCCCTACGGGAATATCACGGTCGTGTGGTGTGTGTACCTAGTGCATGTTCGGACATCCAGTTGCGAGATAGCAGCCGCTAGCAGGCCACTATTTCGGCCGGATGTCCTGTGTAATTCCCCCCCTCCTGGTGCGGCCGGCTTTAACCTGCTGAAAGGGGCGAGAGTCCATAGCGCCCGTCACGTAGATCCGCCGGCAAAAAAACTATGCCAGGCCCCTCATAAGAGTCAAATAGTGTGCAAGTGTGTAAGAAAATGATTTTTCATATTAAATTTTCATTTGGGGAAAAGAGACCTAATTCCAATAAGATTTTGTCCGCTTTGTGTTAGTTTATGATGAAAACTTTCGATAGCCAGATACCTTTGTCAATACATAATTATTATGTTGTATGTTTCACAATTTGAAACAAAATGATAGAGAGGAGGAAACGAGCTGTGCCGAACCCACCTAGTGGGATAAGGGCAAGATGATGATGATGATGTTTCGAATCTTGTACTGCATCCATGAAACATGAACTTGCAGTGAGAATGCATTAATATGTTGAGTCTCGTTCATTAGAGACGAACTCGGAACTCCTTAGGTAGATGTCTGATCTCCTTGCATAAATGTTTGTCCTCCTTATGGAGTGATGTACATGCTGTCATATTTTTATAACAGCACAATAATATATTATGTGCAGCACAATGTGTTTCACATATACAAATATCATGAGGATAAATCAGCTGATGTAGAAGGTCATTAGGTTATCAAAAGTTTTCATTCAAATATGTTATTATTTTGTTTGTACCGGAACTATAAAAACACAACCTAGCTACATGTAAATGAAATTAATGTTTAGTAGCGCTCATCCACTCAGCCTCTCCAAACATACATCACATGAGTCCTAACGTAAGGAAAACTAATAAATAGTCTACCCTTAGATGGCCCAAAACCAACGTAGTAGGCGCACTGCTTCTGAAAGAAAGGACATTACGCTACCACTATTGTAATCTATCTATCAATTAATCTGATAAGATGATGGAAAATAGACGGAGACTAAAGTATCGTACTCATAGTAAGTACCGCTATCTGAAAGTTAAACACTTTGGAAAATAAACCTGAAAATAAATACCTTGAAAGAATATTCATTAGTTCGAAATCCTTTTGAGACCTGAGGTAACGCAAAACTTTATCTTAGGTACGGAAGAACAGCAAGAAATAGCAATAAATTGATTACAATATTTATATGAAATATAACATCAACAAATATCTGATTTGTTCAAGCTAGCTATTAGGTACTGCAAAGATGAATCCTTGAAAGTCATCGCCAAAGGTCTCAAAGAGATTTATGATATATCACTTTCACAACACAAACACTATAGTATGCCTTAATCGACGAAGGCTTTCTGCTCACTTATACACTTGGGAAATGAGCGAAGCGAGCGAGCTCTAATTTCCAAATTTTCACACGCGTTATAATTTAACACCTGAACTATTTTCAAAACGAGTATCGTTTACCGCGGTCTAACCCGGACTGTCCCCAAAATCCTAGCTTTTCCCATACAAAATAATTGTAATCTCGACGAATTCCACGCCTGTCAAATACTTGAGAAATCAATTATAAAAATATTTATAGGTTTGTACAAAATGGACGAAAAAATTGAAACACTCGAAATCACTTTAGTTTTTGTAAAAATTTCTAGCGCTATAAATTATTTCTATTTCCAGTAAGTCAACTTGCTACAAATACAGAGTCTTCGACAGAAACAAACCTAATATGTAATTACTATCTAGTCATAGTACTCTATTTGTATTTCAGTACCTATATTAATAAGTGATTTGATTTTATATTGCTATAAGGTTATATTTACATAACAGTCCGCCGCCATACCTGTAAATACTTCATTTATTTCGTAAAACTATTTCAAACTTCTATCAATCAACACATAAGTAACCATAAATTATCATTATTTCATTAATTGAAAGTCATTTTCGCCATAAAATTTAATGCCCTATTAACATACCAAGTTGTCTTACTGTCTAAGTTTATACTGTCTCTACGCGACAGTTGCCACTCAAGTTTTTTTATGGCAGTCAATATGGATTGCATAAAGGACAACTAGGGTTAACACATTTATATTTTTGCCCAACTACCAAAAGAAGAGAGGTTCTCAATTTATACATACTTTCGCTTTCTTATAAATTTTCAAAATGTTATTAGAAAATAGTATAATTTACATACTCGTATTTAGAATAATACGTAAGATTGTAATTGTAGTGTCCGATGATTTTTACGTGACATAAAATAACATAACCAAGATTATAATGGTATATAACGAATGAAACTATTTTTATTATCGTTATCATATAAAGTTCAGACATTAATATTAATATTTTTAATTACTTTAATACAAAAATAGTATAGGAATAAGTAAAATGACCTAATGTCGAATGTATGTAAAACAACAGAAAACAATGATGCCCGAATCGTAACTTTCTCATATTCAAAATTTACTTCTTTACTCATTTAATACATCTCATTGAAATTAAATATAATTAAGTACATCTGAGACAGTGACAACCCTGTCCTCAGTGTTCGATTTTTACTCAAAACAATATTTCTGTTAACGCAGGAAATAAAAAGGGAAAAATATGACCTGCTAACATGTTCTAAAAAATTTTTAAGACCCCCGTACTTCAGGCACTTGAAAATGTAAGGTTTCCAATAATTTGCGATTGACCTGTGTCAGAGAATGGCAATTTTGAACTTTATTCTTTAGTGCTATAGATTCTCCAATAAATACTGAGCAGCAACCTGTCGTGGTATTCTTCCTAGAACTTCTCACGACTCAATTTTTTTTAAGAACAATAAATATTTCCAAACCCGCATTAGCATGAAAAGGACAGTGAATACAACAAATTTACAAAGGCTGAGAGAGACAGAAAATTTTAGTTAAAAATCTATAAGGTGTATAGTCAAAATATAGCATAGGTACATGGAACAGACGTTATGTGTATATATACATACATAACGGCGGTTACAGATCACCCCTTTGAGTTTAGACGGGTTTTTGATTTTCTTTTGAAAAGTGGAAACCCGGAGAAAATCACATAAAAGAAAAACCACTCATAAAACTACAACCTAGATAACGTTCCACCCTACACTACATAACCTTATCACCCCTTAGACGTTTAGCCATATACATAAAAAAACATCGATCGCAAAATCGTGGTAGTCAACGTTGTTCAACTATAAAACTACATCAACCCTTCACCCCTTAGATTTTTAGACGTTAAATACCTCAAAAGAAATTATTATCAATCACCCCTTTGAGAGAAGGACGGTAAACACTCTTAATAGCAATAAGGTAAAATCAATCCCCCCGTTTTATCATCATAAAATTTGTCAATGTGCAAAATATATTCATGTTATTTTATCTATTTGATAAAGTCATTGTAACCAAAAAAGCATTCTAATTGTTTACTTTATCAATGTTTCAACATATAAATAAAACAGAAAAATAATAATTAGGAATTCGCGAAAAAAATATAAATGTAATAACCAACCTCAGTCGCATATAGAATCTGCAAAGATCGCACGGATTGATATGGTAATTTTTGCATTATTGTTAATCTTCTTATAATTGCTCAGCCGGTTTTGATAAAATTTAAACAGACCGCCTGTCGGACCACGGAGATTAGTATAGTATGGTCTACCTATCAAAAAACAAATATTGAAATCTGGCTACTCTGCAAAATCCATGCGCCGTCATCCAAATAAATATATGTACATAATATACGCGTCGCATTGAGAACCTCCTACGTCTTCGTCAAAAAAAGAAAAGAAAAATTTAGTCAATATCATTTTTTTTTATAATGCCACTAAAATAAACAAATAATTATTTTATTCTGTTCCTACACCGGCTACATTGTTTTTTTTTATTTCAAAGACAAATCGCAAACTTCACATTACATGAAAACTTTATTTCCTAGTTTTAAAACAAGCACAAAATAATATAACTCATTTACCTAGCTAAAGTGTCCAACTAAAACTCTACTATCACTACCATATCTGTATTTTGATAATATTATAATTGTAATAAGAATTTTGTCTAAAGCGTAGCAAATCAACTTTCGCAAGTAAGCAAAATACAGAGAAACCCAAAAAAAAAGGTAACACATGTTATCCCTAAGGTCAAAATAAACTGATACTACAGAAACTGTTAGCTGGATGCAACTAACCATATGTTCGGCCACCTGTTCATTGACCTACATTTTTTTTTTCTCAAGTGCATTCCATCGTTTGTATCGTTCGTTGACCCCTTTTTTGTAAGTTCATCGACCCAAATTTTTTCTTACCCCTTAAGTGCCACATCTGCGACATTCCAAGATTCGTATCGTCTATTGACCTACATTTTTTTTGTACAAGTTGTAAATGTAATCCTTTTTTTTCAGTCTATTTAAATAAATAATTCTATTTACAACATTTATCAATATTTATTATATAGGTATGCAAAACCTGATGCGAGTGACACCAAAGCTGATACCTAGAGAGCAACTAAGCTCCGCTACAAAAGACGAAATGAAAAATGAATTCGTTCTGCCTATTCCAATAACTTAATTACATGTAACTAACAGAAGAACTATCTAGAATCTCTATCAACATCTAAATTCTCCAAAATCTCGATATTCACGAGATCCGAGTCTGAACAAACAATAAATAATTATAATTAGGACAATACAATCTAGAAAAATATGGCATACTAAAACTAGCCCTTCTTTAGTATTTAAACTAACGTTGAAACTACCTAAGATTTACAGAAAGAGAGAAAGCTGTGTGAAATAAAATAGTTGTATTTTGTCGAGTGTCTATTAATTTAACAAAACGAAAATTGATTCGAATTTAAAACTTACAAAAATACTGATTGAGAGAAAACAAATGTCTAAATCAGTAACTAAACTAAGCCATGTTGGATGCAAGCCGCTTCCAATCGATCCTATTGCTAATAATAATGATGGTAACTTTTGTTTCACACCTAATTTACCTAATATATACCTAATCAGCGATTTGCTGCTGATACTTCACCGGCCGCTACAGCGGTACGCTCGCTTCGCTCGTTCGGCTGGTGAGTTTTTTGTCATGTTCTAACGTAACATAGCTTATTATTTATTTTTCTAATCTTCAATGTGACAATATTCGCTGAAACTTTATTCGTCTAGTAGTTGTTTGGCCTCATGAAAGATTTGACAAATGGTAAAATGTTCGAAATGTTTTTTCTGTAAAAAGAAACTACTTTATTAAACGTTATACGGAATCGGCCAAATAATTTTCCTCGAAAAAGCAGGAAACCATATGAAAAATTATTATTACTGCAGCTCATAAAACCCTGCTCTTAAGTCGTAGTTAAACCCGACAAATAGTCACACACTAGAAAATCGCCCAACTATGATATATGTCACTCCGGTGTGCTCTGTTTTAAAGTAAATATTTGCATTAATTTACTACAGGGTATATAAACAACAAAATATGATATTTTATTCGAGCTACACTGTGACCTATTTGTGGAGGCCTATGTCCAGTAGTGGACGTCCAATCGCCATTAAACAAAAGACAAAAGAACTAATTTAGGAAACAAAATATAATGTCTTATTCGAACTACAATCTGATATATCTAGGGAGGCCTATGTCCGGTAGTGGACGTTCTATCGTTATCAAACAAACAAACAACAAAACAGTACCAGTAAAGAAATTTGGTTTCATATTTGAAATACAACCTGATCTATTTAAGGAGGCCTATGTAGTGGACATACTACCATTATCAAACAAACAAACAAAAAAAATACAATTTGAAAAATAAATGGCAACTACATATTAACCTGATAATGCAAAATACTAACATCGTCAAGCAAATAAGAAATTAGGCCTAAATTATAGTTCTAATCTAATATCACCTATTGCATATTATAAATTCAAGTTAACATAATAGTATTCATATTTATTAATTTGACTGACTAAGACAGACATTCTCATTTATTAACAATCTAATAACTTTTGCGACTTCATACATCTTATCATTCCTCTACTATTATGCGATTAGTTAAATAGTATAAGAATAATCTAGTAAAAACTTATTGGAAATGTAAAAGGATTTTCTTTATTTGAATTTGAATAAGATTCTTTAGTTGGAAGATTTGTTTTTGATACATTTTCTAACTACCATAGTAACTCAGGTATCTTTTAATGCGTATTTTAATCAAGTTAATTAAAATTTTAATGACGCAGATCCTGGTCGTCACGGCACCACTGTAACGCTATTCCTATTTATTAATTATCTATTTAATTATTTGGCCAAGATAAACGTGATCGTCTAGTTTTATAATGTGGTCGTCTAGAAAATATTTAACTCAAATGGACCCTTATACGTTGTGTAAAGTTTACGTTGTGTTTAGATAATAAAATTTGGATAAATAGTGAACCTTAATTTGTTTCAACACTAGCCTATATAAATCTATAAATAACCAGAATATAATAGGTGTTGCCAGTTCTTTGTATCATAAATAGATACAAAAGTAAAATTATAAAAAGGAGAACAAAACAAAATAAAAATAAGTTCAATGCGATTCAAATAAGATGCAGTTTCAGAATAACAAAGAAATACATTCGCCCAGCACATAAAACACATAATAAAATGAAATTAATTAAATTTGAGTACGACAAATTATTACGATGCATGTGACAATATGAAATAAAGAAAGTAGAGTTAAATAAAAGCATGCAACTTAGCTTGATTCCGGCTATCTGCGACTCCTTACAGCTACAGCGATCGGTGATCCGCAGTCTGTCCTTCTTCTCTCTTCGTGGCCAACTTTATGCTAAAAGAAATACTGATTAATGACATTAGTGCAGTAGGAATAATATTATCTGCTCCTCTGATCTGCTTCAAACTGCATCGCTGCTAACACCATCCTCTGGAAGGAAAACAGGTATGGAATATGGAGTTTAGATCTTTAAGATCTATAAATGGAAAACCTAAGCGAAATAGAATGTGGGGCTCCCTGCCATCCTTCACCCCACTCCAAAGCATTGCCAACAAATCCGTCAGGTTTAGCCCTAACCACGCCACTAAAGACACTAAATATTCAAACCTTCTTATCTCTTACTGATCATCATTCATTCATCTCTTAATCCAGTCATTCATCCAAACACTCCTTTAATAAGGTTAGAACCTAAGGTTCTCAAAGTTTGTTATTATTTGGTTCCCTAAGCTAGTTTTGTGACCAAGAGATTCCTTATGACTCGAAAGATCCCTACGGGAATATCACGGTCGTGTGGTGTGTGTACCTAGTGCATGTTCGGACATCCAGTTGCGAGATAGCAGCCGCTAGCAGGCCACTATTTCGGCCGGATGTCCTGTGTAATTCCCCCCCTCCTGGTGCGGCCGGCTTTAACCTGCTGAAAGGGGCGAGAGTCCATAGCGCCCGTCACGTAGATCCGCCGGCAAAAAAACTATGCCAGGCCCCTCATAAGAGTCAAATAGTGTGCAAGTGTGTAAGAATATGATTTTTCATATTAAATTTTCATTTGGGGAAAAGAGACCTAATTCCAATAAGATTTTGTCCGCTTTGTGTTAGTTTATGATGAAAACTTTCGATAGCCAGATACCTTTGTCAATACATAATTATTATGTTGTATGTTTCACAATTTGAAACAAAATGATAGAGAGGAGGAAACGAGCTGTGCCGAACCCACCTAGTGGGATAAGGGCAAGATGATGATGATGATGTTTCGAATCTTGTACTGCATCCATGAAACATGAACTTGCAGTGAGAATGCATTAATATGTTGAGTCTCGTTCATTAGAGACGAACTCGGAACTCCTTAGGTAGATGTCTGATCTCCTTGCATAAATGTTTGTCCTCCTTATGGAGTGATGTACATGCTGTCATATTTTTATAACAGCACAATAATATATTATGTGCAGCACAATGTGTTTCACATATACAAATATCATGAGGATAAATCAGCTGATGTAGAAGGTCATTAGGTTATCAAAAGTTTTCATTCAAATATGTTATTATTTTGTTTGTACCGGAACTATAAAAACACAACCTAGCTACATGTAAATGAAATTAATGTTTAGTAGCGCTCATCCACTCAGCCTCTCCAAACATACATCACATGAGTCCTAACGTAAGGAAAACTAATAAATAGTCTACCCTTAGATGGCCCAAAACCAACGTAGTAGGCGCACTGCTTCTGAAAGAAAGGACATTACGCTACCACTATTGTAATCTATCTATCAATTAATCTGATAAGATGATGGAAAATAGACGGAGACTAAAGTATCGTACTCATAGTAAGTACCGCTATCTGAAAGTTAAACACTTTGGAAAATAAACCTGAAAATAAATACCTTGAAAGAATATTCATTAGTTCGAAATCCTTTTGAGACCTGAGGTAACGCAAAACTTTATCTTAGGTACGGAAGAACAGCAAGAAATAGCAATAAATTGATTACAATATTTATATGAAATATAACATCAACAAATATCTGATTTGTTCAAGCTAGCTATTAGGTACTGCAAAGATGAATCCTTGAAAGTCATCGCCAAAGGTCTCAAAGAGATTTATGATATATCACTTTCACAACACAAACACTATAGTATGCCTTAATCGACGAAGGCTTTCTGCTCACTTATACACTTGGGAAATGAGCGAAGCGAGCGAGCTCTAATTTCCAAATTTTCACACGCGTTATAATTTAACACCTGAACTATTTTCAAAACGAGTATCGTTTACCGCGGTCTAACCCGGACTGTCCCCAAAATCCTAGCTTTTCCCATACAAAATAATTGTAATCTCGACGAATTCCACGCCTGTCAAATACTTGAGAAATCAATTATAAAAATATTTATAGGTTTGTACAAAATGGACGAAAAAATTGAAACACTCGAAATCACTTTAGTTTTTGTAAAAATTTCTAGCGCTATAACTTATTTCTATTTCCAGTAAGTCAACTTGCTACAAATACAGAGTCTTCGACAGAAACAAACCTAATATGTAATTACTATCTAGTCATAGTACTCTATTTGTATTTCAGTACCTATATTAATAAGTGATTTGATTTTATATTGCTATAAGGTTATATTTACATAACAGTCCGCCGCCATACCTGTAAATACTTCATTTATTTCGTAAAACTATTTCAAACTTCTATCAATCAACACATAAGTAACCATAAATTATCATTATTTCATTAATTGAAAGTCATTTTCGCCATAAAATTTAATGCCCTATTAACATACCAAGTTGTCTTACTGTCTAAGTTTATACTGTCTCTACGCGACAGTTGCCACTCAAGTTTTTTTATGGCAGTCAATATGGATTGCATAAAGGACAACTAGGGTTAACACATTTATATTTTTGCCCAACTACCAAAAGAAGAGAGGTTCTCAATTTATACATACTTTCGCTTTCTTATAAATTTTCAAAATGTTATTAGAAAATAGTATAATTTACATACTCGTATTTAGAATAATACGTAAGATTGTAATTGTAGTGTCCGATGATTTTTACGTGACATAAAATAACATAACCAAGATTATAATGGTATATAACGAATGAAACTATTTTTATTATCGTTATCATATAAAGTTCAGACATTAATATTAATATTTTTAATTACTTTAATACAAAAATAGTATAGGAATAAGTAAAATGACCTAATGTCGAATGTATGTAAAACAACAGAAAACAATGATGCCCGAATCGTAACTTTCTCATATTCAAAATTTACTTCTTTACTCATTTAATACATCTCATTGAAATTAAATATAATTAAGTACATCTGAGACAGTGACAACCCTGTCCTCAGTGTTCGATTTTTACTCAAAACAATATTTCTGTTAACGCAGGAAATAAAAAGGGAAAAATATGACCTGCTAACATGTTCTAAAAAATTTTTAAGACCCCCGTACTTCAGGCACTTGAAAATGTAAGGTTTCCAATAATTTGCGATTGAACTGTGTCAGAGAATGGCAATTTTGAACTTTATTCTTTAGTGCTATAGATTCTCCAATAAATACTGAGCAGCAACCTGTCGTGGTATTCTTCCTAGAACTTCTCACGACTCAATTTTTTTTAAGAACAATAAATATTTCCAAACCCGCATTAGCATGAAAAGGACAGTGAATACAACAAATTTACAAAGGCTGAGAGAGACAGAAAATTTTAGTTAAAAATCTATAAGGTGTATAGTCAAAATATAGCATAGGTACATGGAACAGACGTTATGTGTATATATACATACATAACGGCGGTTACAGGTCCGCCTAGTACAAGCCATAATGATATAGGTCATATACCGAGTACCTACTTACTTACTCGGACTCAGTTATCTAGCGAACTAGGTAGGTACCTACAAGCAAAATGAAAATTCAACTAAAATCATTCACATCAACTTAGGTAGAGATTACTTGTTATAGGTACTGCTGCGTTTTATACTTACCGCTGCTAATTTTATTCAAGTTATAAGTTGTTTAATTTTTAATCTCTTAAACGGGTTCGTATTGTCATGTACTTAGTCGCGTCAAAAGTGATTCAGTTTAGGTTACTCTCCATACCCTCCGTACTCTCCGGTACCGTAGGACAGCCCTTTATAATAACAGTACGTTCATGATGCGATTGACTATTTATAATAAATTGCCGAAGATTGTAAAAGACACAAATAATATTGACATTTTTAAATTAAGACTTAAGAAATTATTAATAGGCAAGACATATTATTCCATAGATGAGTTTTTGAATGATAAATCTTTGTGCAATTATAGTATTAGTATATGATTTAATCTCACAATATTTAATCTATAATTATGATAATATTATTCGTTTACCTTTAAAATTAAGAATGATAATTTTGCATGCCCTAATGCTAGAGCATGGTGCACATAATAATGTATCTTAACACCTACATATTACCCATGTCTCCGCAAAATAAATATTTTGACATTGACTTTGACTCTCCTTTAAATTGGCTAGCTATTTTCAGAAATCGTCAGTTTAATTTTAAAATCAAATTACAGAGCACTCGGAATCCACAAAGAGAAAGGCAATCAAAACAGACACACTATTAAATTAACTGGAGAGTTAGCAAAGCATGAGGTGTCCCGCAAGGGCCAGCATTTAGGGGCCCGCTGAAAAGCCGGAAAAGCGCTAATCCATCACCGAGAGTTACGAGGTCCCCGCAGTTATATACGAGCGCGGAACCCACGCGGTAGCGCGCTCCACTTGGAACTTGTATTTACTTCTGTGGAAGTGACGTGACCTTGATATAGACCAATAATAATAATTGAAAGCGAAAATGAAACGACTATACTCTGTAAAATTTAACTTGATCTCTGCGACAGTAACATTGACATAGAAGATTGACATTTTTAGAGTTGAGATAGTGGTGGTAAAAATCGATTTTCAAACAATGTTGTAATGAAATCGAATGAGTAGTTGGAGGTGAGAAATTGGATTTTATTTACTTACTATTATTTAAGATCAGGTATGTACACATGTAAATAATGTTATGATCTTAATTAAATACTCATAATAATGTAACGATAGTATTTATCGACGTTTTTCACTATTATCGATGCTAATGTAACATATAATTGGGTTTAATTTAATTACACATGTAAAAAATGTTACGATATTAAAATATAGGTACAATAAAATTAATGATAAATTAAGTTTTATTTAAAATATCGTCAGTATAAACTATCGATATTTTAATTAAAACTCTATCTAAAACTCTGTGGTCACGATCATTCGTCGCCCATCACTAATCGACATGCCCATAAAGTATGACATTGACAGGTACTGTCTGTACTATTAAGAAATTCAGGACTTCATAGGCGTGATTTTTCTGACAGCTGTCGCAGAGATCAAGTTAAATTTAATAGAGTAAAAACTGATTTTTACTTTTGGTATTTGCTGGTTTTTGTTTCGGTGGTTAGTTTGCTTGATTATTTGATTAACTTGGACTAAACTTAATTACAACAACGAGATGTGAGTAAGCAGTATTTCAGTTAGCTTATCATTCGAACAGATGTTTTGTGTTGTAAATATTAGCTATAATCCGGTATAAATTATGCTTAGAGTAAGTAGTTACTTAGCGTGCAATATAGATCAAAGAAAGCTAATTCGGAAAATTTCACAGACCTGCCGGGCTAGTATGCGCGCCACGAAATATTTCTTTCGTAGTGTCAAAACGAGACAGCATTATGGCTAAGTATATATCTGTCACTTTTTCACACATCGAAATTAGTTCTTTTCGTTGCTTTTCGTGGTCGCATGCTTGACTGGCTAGAGGGATTTATCTAATGCGTCGGGGTGATGAACACAGACACTGAATGCGCAGTTTACCGAACCATTACATTTCAAAAGTCTTCGTCTGATAAAGTTCGAAATCAATTTTGAATACCATTTACGCAGACGAGCGAAGTTTCAATCCACGCATTTTGTATTCCCAATTTTAAACTGGACATAAAATCCTTATCTCGGATATCTCCTGCTCTGACTGCCTCAGTGTCTCAGTGGTTAGTGATAACTTCTGGATCAAAGAGGCGTGGGTTCGATCCCCACCCAGGACAAATATTTATGTGATAAACATAAGTGTTTGCTCTTTGTCTCGGTTTTATTTAGTTACTATTTATATAAGTATGTATTTAAAAATACGTATAATATCTAGTATATCGGTCTCTGGCAGCCATATCACACGCTTTGCTTAGTTTGGGGTCAGAGGCCGTGTGTAAGATGTCCCAAAAATATTTATTTATATTAATTATCAGTTCTAAATGGAACAAGCTCCACCGTTACGAAGCTTGTTTACTCAAAGCGCAGAAAAGAAACAAGTTAGCGATTAGGTGTACGGAAACGGGACAAGTTTCCTAGCTCTGTGCCGCATTGTGGTAAACAAACGGACGATGTAGCTTATTAGGAAAATTGTTTTGACGGCTCTTTTCTTCAAGCTTTCATTGCACGTGGCTTGTGGTATCTATGTATCTTGCAGTATCAAGATATTTTTAAAAATACACCAAGCAAAGTCGGTTTTATTGTGATAAAGGGAACATTTGGGTATTTACAACGTATGTAGCCAATTTATCCCAAAATATTATATTTATAGGTATATGCACTCTAGCTTTGTATTGTGTGCTTGACCATCGTCAAGCTTCATCGTCTTCCCATTTCGTCACATGCGAAGGGTATCACAAAGTAGCAAAGTGTTAGAAACTACGCTTACACAAACTGTACGCTTACAATAACCAAAATTCAAATCAATGACTACGGTATCATACAACTGAATTTAAAAACTCCATTAGAATTATTTAAATTTAGAAAAAAACATAAATCAAATACAAAATATTAACAATGTTCTCTTCTGTTGTCATAAAAAAAAATGATGAAAAAAGTCGACCTTTTTATGAGCGAAATATGTTCTATTAATGTATATGTCATCTATTGCGCGATAAAAATTTGTGTACCTACTGAATAAAAAGTCATGCTGTATATGCTCCAAACTATATCGGAACAAAAGGGAAAGTTCGAATAAAAAGTCGAAACTCCATTCAACGACATTTTTTTTTAATGTAGTGTACCCTATATTTATTTTTGTTATACGTATTTTCCTTTCATAAAAATTAAAAGTACCTACATAATTTAAGTTGTAATAATAAGTTAAATTTTTTTTTCGTACAAACCTAAAACCTCTACCTACACCCATAAATGGAACGTTTAGTATTATAGCAGACTGCAAATTGCGTTATTCGTAAATAAATTCAATTGATTGACATCTGCAAGTATGCTCCAATAAAAGTAGAATGATATTGTACCTACTATCAATTACCCCATCAAAAACTTCTCAAGCAATAAACAAGCAGCGTCACGGTTGGACAACACAGAAGTAAACCATCAGAACTAGAGGGGAAACTTCGAGATGCGGTAAACAATCGCGAAATCTCATTAGGATAACACAACTTGGGGTTCTTTGTTTCGGTTCTGAGTAGATTAGGGGCTAATTTGTTAAATATCTTCTGGCTGTAACTATTTTGTGATTGGTTACTTGATCGACGAAAGTTTGGATTGGTGGTGGTGTACTTATCGCGCGTTTATAGATTCGCCAACATGAATACATGGTATAATAATTAAAACGTAAACGGACATAATGAATACAAGTTTGTCTTATTTTAAACGTCCATTTGGTTTGATATGTTCACAATATTAAGACACCCCATACAACTCGACGTTCAAAGACCTAACTGCGTCCTCTGCTGGACCTAACTGCGTCTTGTAGCGTCTTGTATCCACTGCGTTCCTGCCCATCCTACTATCTTCTATCATATGGTTGCTAGAGCATGATCTCCATTTGAAAACATTACAGCCCCATCGGATAATTGATATCAAGATATGTATGCCTATGTTTAAGTCTTTTGGAATTCTAATGTTGTGTAGGTACCTACAGTCTACGCGTTAAGTACATGCTTAAAGATCATACATAAACTTACTGACACATTAGTTTACTCTATCCTGGGCCTAATTTTAAATGCGCCATCATATATTTAATAGCAACGTCAAATATTGTTCTCTCTATCAAATGCATAATATCATATAGTGAAAAGGAGACAGGAATATTCTAAATTGCCAATAAAATTACGATGGTGCCTTTAAAATTGGGCTCGTACTGTATAGTAAAGATATTTAACTACAGAATTATGTGAAATATTACATCTGGATATATATATTTTTAAGGTTAAAATCCCAATTCTATTTTTCTTTATTAAATGTAAAAGGATATAATACAAAAGGTGGCAATTCGTATTCCTCAAGCGTCTACTTTTGCACTTTCATTTGAGAAATATGCTCAAGTTTTCTGTCTCCGTGAGATTATAAGACTTTTTTCCAAGGAACCCTGGAAGGTGATAATGTAAAGGCGTCTCATCTCGTCTGTGCCTAGGTACTTTAGCGGGACATTACCTACTATCTTATAAGTAATACATCAATTTCTTTTACTTTACTTTATTTTACAAAACCTAAAGACGAATGTTTTTGATAGTTGTGTGTTGCCATATGAAGCCGTGGTGGCTTAGAGGTAGTGACACCCGCCTTACAATCGTGAGGTCGTGGGTTCAAATCCCGGTCCCGTACCAATGAGTTCTTTGAAATTTATGTACGGAATTTCACACCACTGACTTTTCGGTGAAGGAAAACATCGTGAGACAAGCTGCATATGTCCGTAGAAGAAATTCGTTGGCGTACGTGAATCCACCAACCCGCACCGGGCCAGCGTGGTGGATATGGCCCACCCTTCGTGGGTAGGCCTACGTCCTGCAGTGGATTATTAAAAATGGCTGATACAGTACAGTATATGGAACTGAAACGTGGTTTTTACTGTGGATCTTATGAATAAGCTCAAGATAGCCTAACGTGCTATGGAGAGGGCTATGTTCGGTGTCTCTCTGCGAGATCGAATCAGAAATGTGGAGATCCGCAGACAAACCAAAGTTACCGACATAGCCCATCAAGTTGAAGAGGCAATGGGTAGGGCACATAGTTCGAAGAAGGAATGGCCGATGGGGCGTTAAAGTTATCGAATAGAGACCACGGACCAGCAAGCGCAACGTAGGACGTCCAGCTACTAGGTGAACTGACGATATAATAAATATCGCAGGAACGCGCTGGATACAGGCCGCTTCTAACCGGCCTTATTGGAAATCCATGGGGGAGGCCTATGTCCAGCAGTGGACGTCCTACGGCTGATGGATGGATGGATGATCTGTTATTTTAAATGGGGTTGTAGGTATTATTCTAAAATAGAGCTTATTTTTCAACAGATTATTCATCAAAAGGTAACTCTTTCTTCAAACTATATACAGTATTTATTGTCAGTCCTTTTGTTAATTTTAAAGCGGTTTTCGTCGATTCAATAGAAAAGTATACAATATAAAATAGGCTCAGATTTTCTCTATTACCATATAAGAAAACGTCTGAGAATTTCATAACAGTCTAGGTACACTAAAGCGAAGACTTTAGTAAAAATATAATTATTTCAGAAGATATTAACTTTACAAGTACAAAAATTTAAAATGTATAACAAAACCTTAGATAACAATAGCTGGATATAAATATTTTAAAATAGGCCACCAACGCAAATTTTGTTCTGAATTTAAAAGAAATTTGGCTAATAATTATAATAAATAAGTACTAAACTTTAAATTGTCGAAAATTGCCTTAAAAATATCAGAACAAAACGATATAGCTAGTTTGTAGTCTATAAAATTACTCCAAAGAATATCAATTTTTTTATTAATCTAATATAAAAATAGCGACTCTGTACTTTGTTACTCTGTACTCGTCTTAAAAACTCCAACGAGATCAATAAAGACAAAAGACGCACTAACATCTCCCAGACTCCACGTTTATTATGAAGGAGACGCTTAAAGTTATTATTACAGGAAAATTGTCCAGCACTTACTACACAAAGTATGGAAGTGTCAAACTAATAAGTGCGAAATTGTTTTGGTACATTGTCCCGTAGCGTCGCGACGTCGCTCGTTTCATAACGTTCCATAAACTTGAACGTAAAGTTAAGCAGCCGATAGGTGATGAGCGACAGCGGAGTATACAGGGTTTTTTCTAATCAATTAGCATCCTTTTAGGGGCTTGTTCTGTACATCAAAACTTTTGTTCTATGACTTTTGTCAAAACTCAAAAAAAATATCAGCTGTCCCATAAATTTTGTCGCGGGTGAACGATATTTTTCTATGGAACAACTAACTTTTTTTTGAGTTTTGACAAAAGTCATAGAACAAAAGTTGTTAGTTTTGATGTACAGAATAAGCCCCTGAAAGGATGCTAATTGATTAGAAATAACCCTGTATACACAATGGGACTCAATAATATTGGAGAAAAGACATATCAAGTTTTAAGCATAGTAATAAGGTTAAAGGTAAAATTTTAAAGGTATGTATGGTATGTTATGTAAAAAATAGTTGGATCTCCGTTTTGCTCACAACTATTCACGACTATGTTTTGTTGCTAAGAAAATATTAATACTTTATCCCGTGGATTTAGGAATTGCAACACCTTGACTCACTTGGTAGAGCGCTCCTAGGCTTTGACCATGTCGGTCTCTCTCTTTATTAACTTAAAAGTTTTACACATTCAAAAAATTTATTTGCTCGCTCCGCTCACGCACCGTGACGCCGGTAGCGGCCGTCACGTGCGAGAAGTGTCGCCGGCAGAGCATGCAATTAGTCGACGTTTTGTGAAAATAATTATGTTCTCGGAATTTGGCCCTCAGTTGGCGCCTTTCGACTCAACAAACGTCACAACACGGGAATTAGGTGGATTACCTTTTTGAAGAAGGGATGTTTTTGATTAACTTATTACAACACACCGTGAAGGTTAACAAAGGATCAAGATGGCATATTATTTCTGAGGCATTGTTGTTCTGTATGAAGTTTTTTTTTTTATTTGATGATATCGTGCTTGTGTGTCAATAACGCATGAAATGCAATCAAGTATTGTAACATTTTTTCCCACGTAATATTAAGACACTAATTTGGTCACATGGTATAAGGCCCATAACGTATATTTAACGTAACAATCCATATAACGTATTTTCAAGTTAAATTTTTCAATGCAGTACTCAAACAAGCTAAATACGAATTGACTACATCAATTCATAGGAACATTTAACGATCTAATTTGATTATTTTGACAATATAATTGAAATTTAAGAACAATAGGTAACTTTAAGACAAATAAATTGTACTGCTTTCTAAATGACATAAAACACTTGAAAAATGTGTCGCGTAGCATACACACTCGAAAAAACTGACTTCCTTTCGGACGCAGCTGAAAGCTCTGCATTCTGTCTTAGTAGGTTTTCAGTGTGCGGAACTAGGATTAAAGGGCGCGCCCGCTTTGTGAATGATCGATGAAAAAGATAACTTTGTGACGGTAATAGGGTCCTCTTTTGGTTAAACGGGTTAGCCTGAGGCTAAAGTGTTACCTCACGCTCTTGTGTCACACGCAATGGGCTGTGAGGCGTTCAAGGATCATTATTTTCTGGGGCACCGTGATGTTATCTGTTACTGAAGGGAGAGGTGTGATTTGCTGACATATCTAGGGCCTAGAGAAAATTGTATTTGTTGAATGAAGTTATTTGTTGAATAAGCTATTTCTTGACTTCTTATACACGTAATAACAAACACAGACAATGGTTGTAAATTTTGGTCATTGTGTTTCACATTATAATGACCAATTCTATTTTTTCATTTAATTTGTGTTTAAACTCGGTGCAAATGTAATTCGACTTCATAAATTCCTGAAATTCAAATATTAATTTGGAGTTGCGACATTGGGTCCGGGAGCTCATCTTGTTTTCAAAAGTCTTGTTGAGCGTCTGGAGTACGCGACGCGAGACTAAAATGCTGGTGTTTATTTGGCTCAACGTATAAGTATTGCCATTCAGCGTGGCAATGCTGCCAGCATGCTGAGCATGCTGCCAACTGCCACTGGGCTATCTAGTCTGCATTTGGGTTATCTTTAGACCTTCTAGGGTTTGTGGATAATCCAATTGCTTGTTATGTAGTTTAAGATTTTGTAGGTCTTGTATTTAGTTGTAGTTAATAAAGGTAAAAAAAATATTAAAAATATTTGATTTGATACACTATTTTATTAATATGAATTGTGTACTACTCAATAGTGATGTAAACTCTCAGTTCGCAGTTTATTGCATATTCCCAAATCAAAATTACAGGCACATGAAAACGTGATTAGAAGAAATAATCCGCCAATTGCGAGTTGGACTCACGCACGAAGGATTCCGTACTGCATGGAAGCCCCCTTAATATATTTTTGACCAACATACCACCGGAGGAGGTATACAAATCGACGTGTATATATATATTTTATGTATAACCACGCATATCTTTTTTCAAAGTAGTCTGATTTCAATAATATTTTTTTTATTGGAAAGAGTAGGTATACTTCGAAATTGGTCCCTATTTTTTTTAAATCGGTTGAGCCATTTTTGATAAATCAGCAATAAATTGAAAAATGCTACATCGATCCGTGCGAAATATTCGCGAATTCTGTACACGGGTGAAGTCGGTCATGCTATTTTTTGCAAAAAATAATCTTGTATTTTAAGTATTTATCTTTGAAGTGAATATACAACTAAACTGAATATATCAAGATTATCGACCGTCTGCCTGTTGTCGTTATTAATATCGAGTAAAAACACGTTTCTTGTATCTATACCCTAAAAATGAGATCTAAACCAATGTTATTCAAGGAAACGTAATCGGGATATCTCCTCCGCTCAATTACCTACTATCCATTACCTGCATTTTTTTATAAAATATAATGACAATACTACACTACTACTACATAGAAAGCAATTGGATCATCCACAGACCCTTGAAGGTCTAAAGATAATCCATGAAGACCGCTAATGCATTACGCTTATCTTTGCGCTGCAGTGCGCCGCGCGCCAGTTCGTGAAACGAAATTGAAAGTTTATTTTTAGGCACCGTCTTTAGCCTACTCATATTTTCAAACCGCTGCTCTAAATATGTCTGCGGAATATTATTACCGATTAAAACGTAATATACAAAAAAATCTAATTTTGGATCTGCACTAATTTTATTTCATTAAACCCAATCAAGATAACTGTTACTCCGCTCAGATACTTTTCATGCTCGAGTTTGAATAACCGACATTTTTGAGTTCCGAATTTCCATTTGTAGAAATAAAGTCAGTGCAACACAAAGCACACTACATTCATTCTAAGGCTCTGCCGGCTGCAATCGGCAAGCCGCCGGGGCGTGGCGCAGATAAGTCCCTGTTAGCTTTGTGCTGAAGACCGCTAATGCATTACGCTTATCTTTGCGCTGCAGTGCGCCGCGCGCCAGTTCGTGAAACGAAATTGAAAGTTTATTTTTAGGCACCGTCTTTAGCCTACTCATATTTTCAAACCGCTGCTCTAAATATGTCTGCGGAATATTATTACCGATTAAAACGTAATATACAAAAAAATCTAATTTTGGATCTGCACTAATTTTATTTCATTAAACCCAATCAAGATAACTGTTACTCCGCTCAGATACTTTTCATGCTCGAGTTTGAATAACCGACATTTTTGAGTTTCAAATTTCCATTTGTAGAAATAAAGTCAATGCTACACAAAGCACGCTACATTCATTCTATAAGCCTGTGCGGCTGCAATCGGCAAGCAGCCGGGGCGTGGCGCAGATAAGTCCCTGTTTGCTTTGTGCTGAAGACCGCTAATGCATCACGCTTATCTTTGCGCTGCAGTGCGCCGCGCGCCAGTTCGTGAAATGAAATTGAAAGTTTATTTTTAGGTCCCGTCTTTAGTCAGAACTCACTTTTTCAACCGCTGCTCTTAATATTTCTCCGGGAAAATAGTACATTGTCCACCGAGAGGAGAAAGTGACCGATTACCGTCGAGGGTGTCGTTTGAAGCCCGAGCCGTAGGCGAGGGCTTTAAACACCCGAGATCGGGAATTGCACTTTCTCTCGAGTGATACATAGTGCTTTATACTACACCTACGAGGAAAATAAATTTTACGAAAACTGAATCCTCAAACAACACACAAATTGAAAATGGCGCCAATGGCGTCTGCAATTTTCACATGTTCTTTTTTCAAATTGTTTGACACCATCCAACACACAGCTAGTGGCCATGTGGCTAGTGGTATTTTTTCCTTTACGATATAATTCCAAAAAAGATTCATCATTATTAATCTGCCTTACAACGTCCGCTGCTGTTGGAAGCGATCTGCATCTAGTTCTATCCTGCGATCTTTGTGAGGTCAATTTATTCACGTTGCGGTTGACATCCTACTCTGGATTTGCCGATAGGTTCAAGAATTTTGCAACCCCGCCAATCATGAAATTAGATTATATTTAAAGTTACAAGGGTAACATAAAAAGTATACAATGCAAATGGGGCGATGAAAAAATATAACGTTAAGCTAAAATGTATATTATTGTTCTATTCAGTAGCACCTGTATTATTTACAAATAAAAAAGCCCCTATTTCAAAATTATTTCCTGTAAAGGAACATAAAAGTTCAAACTAACCTGTAACAATATCGCAGCCAGCTTTTCAATCTACTTGGACCTTTCTTTTTGTAGTGAAATTCGACGTGTCTTCGATCACATTAAGTAAAAGCTTGTAAAATAGAAAGCAATCTAAAATACGTCTTTTGGTTGCTTCAAGCGTCTAGACATGTCCTTTGTATTCCTACCAGAGGTCGGACCAATGTTGGTTACCGTATACGCTATAAAAAGAGGTACCAATATGTCCCTTTTGACTGTGAATAAAATGGACGAGCATTCAATGTAAAATAGACGTATTATATCTTATCCTACTAATATTATAAACGCGAAAGTTTGTGAGTTTGTGAGGATGGATGAATGGACGGATGTTTGTTACTCTTTCACGCAAAAACTACTGGACGGATTGAGATGAAACTTTGCAATAATAATATAACTTATATATCAGAATAACACATAGGCTATAAATTATAATAATATTGCGTATTTTTTATAAGGATAAGTGTTAAGTTAGTAGGAAAAATTCTGCTATCCGAGAATTCTGAAAAGCTAGAAATGTCAAAAAAAAAACAACTGTCGAATCGAACAACCGTCAAATTGTTTTTTGTTTTATTTTTTTGACTAGTTTTTACCCGCGGCTTCGCCCGCATGATATTTTGATTTTTGTGCTATCTCATAGGAACCCTTTATTTATCCGGGATAAAAAGTAGACTATGTCACGTTCCGTCTTTCAAACCCGATCCAAAAAATTAAACAAAAAATGATTTGACGGTTGTTCGATTCGACAGTTGATTTTTTTGACATTTCTTGAAGCGCACTCTAGAATAGTTCTCAGAGTTCTCAGATCTTACATAACACTTATCGTTATATTTATATTATGAAGAATTTAAGCAATATCATTATAATTTATAGCCTATGTGTTATTCTGATATGTAAGCTATATTATTGCAAAGTTTCATCTCAATCCGTTCAGTAGTTTTTGCATGAAAGAGTAACAAACATCCATACATCCATCCATCCATCCTCACAAACTTTCGCGTTTATAATATTAGTAGGACAGGATAGGATTTTCCACCTCCTTTATTAAGGGCGATAAGGTAGGGCCTCGGGTTTGAAAGACGGAACGTGACATAGTCTACTTTTTATCCCAGATAAATAAAGGGTTCCCATGGGATAGCACAAAAATCAAAATATCATGCGGGCGAGGCCGCGGGTAAAAACTAGTTATAATATTGCTTCTATGCTTAAAATCGAGTAAGATGTGGTCAAACGCAAGCTAAAAATAAAATAAAAAAATTGATGTATAGGGAGGTACCCTAAGAATTTACATAACACTAAATTATTTAATGGCAGAAACAATACAATTAAGGAATTGAATACATCATTATTTTGTTCTTACAGAAATGTTTCGGTAACTTAAAACCAGTAAAATTAATAAACTAATTAATCAGGGAGAATATAAGACGTAGTTTCCAACCGTAACAATTACATACAGTGGTTATTTAATTAAATACCTATAAATAAGTACCTACTTTTATCTCATAAATTAATCATACTTCCGTGACGTCCACAAGTGGTATATTATTCAGAAAAAAATCGAACCAAGATGATATATACATAATTTGAAAGCTTGATTTATGGGCTTCTCAAAAATATTTAATTTAGATTTTTTTATCCCTCCATTTTTTTTAATGAGAAAAATAAATTGTACGGAAAACAATAATACAGCTATGTATTTTTTCTAGTTTAGCAATAATAAAGTGCTTCTTTCGTTATTTTACTTGTATTCGTAGCTGATTCTTCCACATTCATCTCTTAATTTGCTAAAATTAAAAATTATAACCTACCAGTGTGACCAGTTAGTAGGTACAATGTGACAAATAAACACTTAAAAACTGTGTCTAATTGGTAAAAATGCTTTTATTCAACAATTTGGAGGTTACTTAATCAGTGTTGATAGAGATCAACTACCTATTGAGCCAAATATGTTTATTTATCCTAATAGATAGAAAATTAATTTTAAAAAACGGAGGGCTCTTTTATATTTTTAACTGATGTAAAAGACTCAGAAAAATATGAACTTTCTCGAAATGTAACGAGTGTTGTGGTTAGAATTTTTGATTATTATTATACCAGCCTCCATACATTTTGTGGACATGTCCTTTCTCGAAGATTTTCTATGTAATTAATAGATACTTAGATCAGATTTAGAATTATACAGAATTTACAAATTCATCCATTCCTTATACATAAAAAGTGATATGATTACACCGAAATTACTATTTATAGATTAACTGAAAATGGCTCACGCGTAGGCCCTTAATTTATGAGTGGATATTAATATCTGCTGGCTTAATCGATGATTGGATTCGGTCCCGTATCGTAAATCAAATCTAGGTAATAATGCTCTTATCTTACAATATCGATATTACGAGCACCAATAATACTCGTATATTGGGGTAATATAATGGAAAATCGGAATAATCGCCGATTATTGATATTGAGCGTCTTTGTCGTACCGAACAATATTGGCTTGACGAGAATCGAGACAGGGCTGGATTTAGAAGATGTAGTCCGTTCCATAACCGCTGCGATTGAACCAGCTGAGATCAATAATATCAACAACATATTAAATAATTTGGCACAAGTCGTAAAAATAATACATAATTTTTACATATTTTCAGCTCACATTTATTGTGTTTTAAAAACTATCAAAATAATTATAGTGATATTTTAAGCAAACCTATTATACTCTACAAAATTTAACTTGATCTCTGCGACAGTGACATTGACATAGAAGATTGACATTTTTGGGAGTTGAGATAGTGGTGGAAAAAATTGATTTTCAAGCAATGTTGTAATGAAATCGAATGAGTAGTTGAAGGTGAGAAATTGGATTTTATTTACTTAAGTACTATTATTTAAGATCAAGTATGTACACATGTAAATAATGTTATGATATTAATAAAATACTCATAAAAATGTAACGATAGTATTTATCGACGTTTTTGACTATTATCGATGCTAATGTAAAATATAATTGGGTTTAATTTAATTACACAAGTAAAAAATGTAATGATATTAAAATACGCAATAAAATTAATGATAAATTAAGTTTTATTTAAAATATCGTCAGTTGAAACTATCAATATTTTGATTAAAACTCTATCTAAAACTCTGACACGATCATTCGTCGCCCATCACTAATCGGCACGCCCATAAAGTATGACATTGACAGGTACTGTCTGTACTATTAAGAAATTCAGGACTTCATTGGCGTGATTTTTCTGACAGCTGTCGCAGAGATCAAGTTAAATAGAGTATAAGTAATCATATTCGTTAAAAATCGTCGCGACCCTAGGTCTCAGCGGTTATGGAACGGACTATAGTATAATTCTATTTTTGTAGCATACCTATTAGTTAATATTATAAATCTAAAAATGTTTGAAATAGTCTTGGCGGCCTATTGGTACTAACACTCGCCTATCATTCAGGAGGTCGTGGGTTCTAATCCCGGTCCCGTACAAATGAGTTTATTTGGAACGTATGTACCTACAGAATTGCACAGTACTGGCTTTTCGATGAAGGAAAAAATCGTGAGGCAACTTGCATGCGGCCGTAGAAGAAATTCGATGGCGTACCTATGTGAACCCACCAACCCGCACTGAGCCTGCGTGGTGGATTTGGCCCAATCAGCCTTCATGGATAGGCCTACGTCCTGCAGTGTAGTATTAAAAAGGGCTGGTACGGGAAAATGTTTATTCGTGCTAGGTTTGTTTGTTACTCATTCACGCAGCAACGAAACGACAGATGGGATTTGCTTTATGGTATGAATACAGTTTATGGATAGATGAGTGTCACTGACTTTTATTTACCGCGTGGGAAGCCGCGGGTAAAAACTAGTAATTTCATAAGACGTAATAGTGAAGCTTGAAATTCACGCTGAAAAACGATATCTTACTAACTTATTACGTACCTATGTACTACCAACTTACTAAATTATAGTTTTTACCAAAGTAGTATATTTTTAACGTTGCCATAGACATTAATTTTCTGGGAACCTGATTTCAACCCTGATTGTAGGTTGGAACGATATTTGCGAGAGAGGTGCTTGATTTGTGTCCAAAATTGGGAGATGAAACGCAATGTTCGATGTTAATGAAATATAGGTTAGTGCTGGTTGCGCCCCGCAGTTTCACCTGTATCGATAATTTCATGTAAACGGCTCGAAATTGTCTTGAATGGACTTTATTTATACTACAGAGTACTAAACTGATAAGAGGTGACAAACATTTTTTTATAAACATTGTCAGAAT
This sequence comes from Hypomecis punctinalis, assembly GCA_949316475.1. Taxonomy (NCBI): domain Eukaryota; kingdom Metazoa; phylum Arthropoda; class Insecta; order Lepidoptera; family Geometridae; genus Hypomecis; species Hypomecis punctinalis. Next base: position 3,171,778 of record OX438807.1, read on the forward strand.
TAATAAATAATTATTTATTCATTCATTATAAATTATATACCAATTAAAATTAGAACTAGTTATTCAAAAAATTTATTAGAAGAAGATTTTTTAACTGGATTATACGAGTACTTATACTTACTACCGGTATTATGTGCTTCATCATCGTTATTTAATATTTTCATTCTTTTATATTCAATTGTTATAGTATTTTAAACTACTTCCAAATAGTAAAAGCTTTTATTTTAGTCGGTATGTATTTTTAGCGTATGTTCATCGATATTTTAGCCAATTGTGAACTGATTAAAAATATATTATAGGTTCGAAAGGGAATACTCCTGAAGTGGTCTCGATTAAATTTTATCGAACTCGGCTGAGCCGTTTTCGAAAAATAAACAATAATGTAAAAAAATATACCTACAATCGAACTAACTATATAGAGCAAAAACTATTAGAATTTTGTACACGACTGAAATCAGTTGTGCAATTTTTCCAAAAAAAATATGTTTTAATTTAGGTTTGGAGATTTGCCATGACATTTTCCTAGAACGCCAAATTTGTCAGCCTCAATGGCCCAACGCCATGCACTAAATCTGTTCTTGCCTTCGTCCAGGCTAGTGTCAGGATTTCAGAAATGTCCTCGGTGTCCGGAGACAGCGACATCCGACACTCAACACCGCAGCCGACATCTCGGGTGATTTCGTTCCTATCCATTTCATTTCACTTGTCTGGGGCAGCGTGTTTGTTGGGCAATTCTCGACACACATGTAGAGAGTTTAGCAAACATTATGCTCATCATATTTTCTATTATTACTAGCTGACCCGGTTAACTTCGTCTCTCCATCTGCTGTCAATTGTCAATGACACTCAGAAACCTTCTTTGGCTCATGCACAACAACTTTGCTAAAGATCATCACATGATCAAATGCATAGTTTACGATTCTGTAGAGGACATACTGAAAAACATTTATTATCATAAATAGATTTTGGAAATAAATAACAGAGATCTGTTCTACAGTCTCTCAAACTGCTCTATTTAGAAGTAGGTATATCAAAACAAGAAATATATATTTTGCAATATTATTACAATACACATTACACATGTAATTCAAAAACAGGCGCGCCAATAGTGTAGCTCGAATAACTTTCACCAAAACTGAAATAGTTAAAATTCAGCTGTTTCCTGCTAGCCCATCGTCTTAGTATTTTTTTAGTGCTAGCCATTACCACAAAGCTTTTACCGACGGATTGAATTTGAGTGCGCAATGCACGGACTCAGCTCAAATACCGATACCACGAGCATCGATTTCCAACAATTCGAATCGATTTTCCAAACTAAAGCAGCTCAGTTTGAGGTATCTTCGCTGCAAATAAGGTGCAATCATCTTACAGCAGTAAAGGCTACATTTATGACTGGTTCGAAAACGTAAAGGTATCAGCCATAGAACGTCAACTGCTGGACATAAGCCTCCCCTATAGATCTCCAATAAGACCGGTTGGTAGCGGCTTGCATCCAGCGCGATCCTGCGTTTTTACCGCAGGTATTTCCGTCCACCTTGTGGGTGGACGTCCTACGATGCGCTTGCCAGCACGTGGACTCCTCAGTCCTCCGCGCTATGTGCCCCGCCCATTGCAACTTCAACCTGCCAATCCGTTGGGCTGTGTCGGTAACTTTGGTTCTTCTACGTATCTCCTTATTCCTGATTCGATCTCGCAGAGATACTCCGAGCATAGCCCGCACCATAGCTCGTTGTGCTACTTGGAGCTTATTAATAAGGCCCATAGTTAGAGACCACGTTTCAGTGCCACAAGTCATCACTGGCAACACACACTGGTCGAACACTTTCGACTTGAGGCACTGAGGGATGTCGGACGAGAAGAAGTCACGCAATTTTCCGAACGTTACCCAACCGAGATGGATTCGGCGAATGGCCTCTTTCTATACCTTATAATGTACCTATCAATAAAGATATATTTATTGCAACAAACTTAAATAACATTGGAAAAACTATTATTTACAGCTATCTACATAATTCAAAATAAACTTATACTAAAATCACTAAAACTAATATATATACAAAATTAAATTTATAACATATAAAACTTAATCTAAAAGCCCCTTTGTAGAAGAAATCGTGGCCAGAATGCTAGCAGCATTGCCTCGCTGAATGGCAATGCTGAGCTTTTGACCAAAGTAGACGCCAGCATTCTGGTCTCGCGTCACTTCTACTAACCGCCATGTACCAATTAAATATTATCAACTAACCAATACTCGTGAACCCCGCCACCAGTGAGTGCAGCGTTTAATTACGATGCCACTCGGCCTCCACTGATAAACGACTCTCCAGCTGACATGTTTTAAGCCGCGATAACAGCGCTCAACATCATTATTGGTTCAGCAACCGCGCCGAATCTAATTAGCGAGTAATTGAATGACCCGCTCCCGTGATCCGTATTTAGGCCTGTGAACGGTAAACACATACATACTTCCACAGATGGAGTGGGGTCACGAGGGTTGAACATACCTTTTACGAGGTGTCAGTTATAGTTGTTGCAAACGAAGAGCGTACCGCGACCTTTATAACTACACAGTATTATAATAATAATACTGTACATAATTCACATTGCTTGATGGAATGATGAGTCGTACACACACTTGTATACAAGTTTACACACAGTACACAGTTTATAGCCCATGGAGGTAAGCGCAAAAAATTGCAACTACTTTCTAAAAGCTGATTTTTTGGTATAACGTTGTCTTCGTGGCGTACAATTCCGAATTCAGTCAGCTTAGCTTAGCGCTTGGAAAGGATACACGTTTGATTTTTTAAAATAAATGAGTATTTTGCATCTACTTTTAAAAGCTGAAAATTGGTGTACGATTAGAAAAAACCACAAAAAATTACCTGAAACAAGTAACAAGGGCTATCAGTCAGGGCTTAAAGTAGCGCCGCCGGGTATCCCCACCATACGCTAAGCATCCCAGCTGACTGAATCCGGGATATTTTTGTACACTACCATGGCAACGTAATACCAAAAATTCAGCATTTAGAAAGTAGTTGCAATTTTTTGCGTTTACCTCCCGGGCTATAATCCTACTATTTCCTACTGATATTATAAACGTGAAAGTTTGTGAGTAGGGCAGACGCCCCGGTTGTGGCCACTTTAAGAAATTTCAATTTTCAAAAATTCGTCAAAAATACAAAAAAATTGTGACATGGGATTTTAAAAATTCTTATGATAGAGTAGACATTTATCTATTATTTTTTACATATAAATACTATGAGAAAAAAAATCTTTTTTTTCTACAAGTATTTCAATGATGTGATGATGAATGGCTGTGGCCGCGCCGGTGTGCCGGTTGTGGCTACTTTACATTTTAAACAAATTAGTATAAAATCTTTGAAACTTAGAAGTTTTTGTCTCAAGTTTATGTGACAAATGATTGTTGCAAGTATTTTGTTGCCAGTATTGTCGCGAATTTCTTTTGCCAAGATTTTTAGCGCCAATTTTTATTGCAAGATTGATAGAGTAGGCACGTTTGCAAGATTTTAGCATAAGTTGTTACGGTAAGTGATGACTTAGAGATGATTAATATTAGACTGGGCCGGACACAGGCCGTGCTCCGTCTGAGACCCGTCCGGGCCCCGTCCGGGCCGAGGCCGGGTCACTAATGTTAGACGTTGCATACATTTCGTATGAAACTATTTTTATTACAACTTGGCGTAGACGTGGCCTATTAGGGCCCGGACGTGCCCCGTCCGAGCTATCGTTAGGTCACTAATGTGAGACGTTGCATACATTTTGTATTAAACTGTTTATATTATAACGTGGCATAGACGTTCCCCGTCCGGGCCCAGCCCGATCTAATGTAAATCATGCCTTATGGCACTGAAACGAGGTTTTTTACTATGGGCGTTATTAATATTCTCCAAGTAGCTCAACGAGCTAAGGAGAGAGCTATGCTCGGAATTTCTCTGCGAGATCGAATCAGAAATGGAGAGATCCGTAGAAAAACTAAAGTTACCGACATAGACCAATGAATTGGGAGGTTAAAATGGCAGTTAGCAGGGCACATAGCGCGGAAGACTGATTACTGATGGAATCGAATTTCGAGTAGAGACCATGTACTGGCAAGCGCAGAGTAGGACATCTACCCACGTGGTGGACGGAGACGGAGATGCAAGCCGCTTTCTATGCTTGCTATGTTTTATAAAGTACAAAAATTAAACTATGTATGATTGTTTGTCACTTCTAAAAATATCATGTGCACAATGTTACATAATTGTTTCCAAATATATTACTCACATAAACCGGAAACGAATCCAAACACTCAAAAAGCCAGTTCATGTTAATCCACACCTAATCATTTATCTCCGCTCTTCAGTTCCAATGCATGATGAATTGGGAGGGCAAAGGGGGTCAAAAAAGGGAGGAGGCACGCATACCATCCGATGCTATTAGAGCACGCAGCCAGCGGAACGATTTAATTGATTTATTTATCCCGTACCCAATTAATTTGATTCCGAAAATATTTATAAAGTTCATTGAATCTTCAAACGACTTTTAAAATGGTGACATTATCGATAGTAGATTGAAATGAACTGAAGTACATTGTAGATACTGAAAAAGACGAGATTATTTAAAACTGTAAAAAGATTTCAAAAAAAAAAGCTGTGGCAAAGTGTAAAACGGCACAGCCTTCGGCAGATTTCGATAAAGTTTAAATGGGATCACCTTGGAAGTATTCTATATTCTTTCGAACTAAAATATCCATGAACACGTACAAAAACATACATACACACGAACATAGTACCTCCTTTATTTTTGGAAGTCGTAAAAACTAAATTTACACCTACATCTACAGTAAATGTAGAGTTTTTCTTTTTTTGAGGGCTAAACTGAAAACTGTGAATATGACGAATAAACGGTAGATCTACAGTTACAACAGCAGGCAATGAATATGCTATGTGTATCAAGTGGAGTGCATGGAATATTGTACATAGTTGGCTAATAGTACCTACATGTTTTTTTTATTCCTTGTAGGTTTGCGTTTGACTACAAACTGCCTGATGTTGAGCAGATATGCGGTCTAGGATGTAGCACACGTGCGTTGTGGGTTAGGAATATATTATGAAAATCAGTATGCTTTCAAAAGTACCACAATATTTGGAAGAGATTACTTCCAATGATAAGTCTGTCGCGTGTTTCAACATCTCTTTCAAATGTTTAAAAAATAATTTAGCTTGTAGTGTGAAATAAGAAGATTTTTCTGTCCATCAATGAAAATTTTACTGGCTTATTTAACACTAGCTAGACTAGCTGGCCCGGTTTCATCTCAATCTGTTCAATCGTTTGTGCGTGAAAGAGGAACAAATATCCGTACATACAAACTTTCGCGTTTATAATATTAATAGAATTAAAGATTAAACAATCGCTGTGTAAAAAAAGCCGTGGTGGTCTAGTGGTAATGACACCCGCCCTACAATCGTAAGGTCAAGGGTTCAAACCCGGACCCGTACCAATGAATTCCTTGGAATTTATGTACGGAATTTCACACCACTGGTTTTTTGGTGAAGGAAAACATCGTGAGGCAACCTGCATATGTCCAAGAAAGAATTTCCATGGCGTATGTGAATCCACCAATCCGCACTGGGCCAGCGTGGTGGATATGTCCCAATCACCCTTCATGGGTAGACCAACGTCCTGCAGTTGACTATTAAAAAAGGCTGGTACAGTACAGTACAGTACAATAGCGTGTCTGCGATCATTTCTACATCTTGTGAGAGAAGTTCTGCTGTTCTGTGAGTCTGTAGTATCAATTTAAAATTTGTAGAAATGTTTCCATTTTTTTACAAAACGTATTTTGTTCGTAAACGTTGTTTCATTATAACACCATTTTCTTTATAAAAATAATAATAGGTATGATGTTTAAAAATATGTAATAAGCTTGCGTGTCAAACGCAAGCTTATTAGATAATGCCTGATGTTTAGAAAGATGCAACAGTCCAAGATGTAGTCATACATAAAAGTATTGTTATAACGCTCAATTGCACTTTTAATACGTATTGATGTAACAATGTACCTACCTAGAAATTTCTGCGTCTAATATTTTTATGCGATGTACCGCGACTATTTATTACTTTTTTTTTCTTTTGCATGGCAGTGGAAGTTTGTAATTGATGTTTGTAATGGATGTTTGTATTTAAGTAAATTTACTCAGGCTGTTAACATCCTCAATATTCCAAATAGTTTTTTTTCTCAATCTTCTTCTTCTTATATAAAAATAAATCGTGGTTGTTGTTAGTCTCGATTAATCTCGAGAACGGCTGAACCGATTTGGCTAATTTTAGTTTTGAAATATTTGTCCAGGGAAGGGAAGAAGATACGGTGAGAAAATATAAAAATGTAGCGAGTAAAATAATAAAAACATTAATTTAATTTTCTCGTACAAAATGTTCCTGCATGTAAAAGTTGTCATTGACAGTTGACAGATGGTGAGATGAAGTTCACCGGGTCAGCTAGTATTAATATCACAGAGCTATTACAACGAGAGAAACAGCGCTGTTGTCGCTTGAGGCAATTCTCAACCGCAAAAATGTATGGAATGGACAATCACTATCACTTGTTTTCAACTGTCAAATATATGTATTGGAATTTGACAAGAATTTGACACTATCGGGACAAAAACACTACAACTAGCCGCTGAATCGAGTTAACTTTCAAGTCTCTTTCTAACTCTGTACTGTATCAGCCTTTTTAATAGTCCACTGCAGGACATAGGCCTACCCACGAAGGGTGTTTGGGCCATATTCACCACGCTGGCCCAGTGCGGGTTGGTGGATTCACATACGCCATCGAATTTCTTCTATTGACATATGCAGGTTGCCTCACGATGTTTTCCTTCAACGAAAAGCCAGCGGTGTTAAATTCCGTACATAAATTCCAAAGAACTCATTGGTACTGGACCGGGATTTGAAACCACGACCTCACGATTGTAAGGCGGGTGTCTCTACCACTAGACCACCACGGCTTTTTTAAACAGCTATTGTTTAATCTTTAATCCTTCTAACATTATAAGCGCGAACGTTTGTTTGTATGGTTTGTATGTTTGTTCCTCTTTCACGCACAAACTACTGAACAGATTGAGATGAAACTTTGCAATAGCAAACTTTTCCTTCTTGCGGCGGCATCATGTGCCGGGTCGCTCTCTTCCCTCAAATACGGTCGAGGAGAGCGATGGCTGGCACATGTGTCACACTCGTGATCGGGTGCTGCTTGCGGGTCGCCGGTCTGCTCGTGGCATTCACGCATTGCACCAACTAACTAACTTAGGCTAAAATTTCAAGTACCTACTAACTCTCTTTGTACAGTATCATCTAACAATTGTAATTTTAGTTAACAAAGGGCACAGACCCTGGAGTCTGTGGTTTGTAAAATTTTCAATAAAAAAAAAAAAAAAAAAAATAGCAAACTTTGCTTTCTAACTCATGGCATATTAAATCAATGCATCTCTTTCTTTCTTTTCTCGATCGATCACATTATCCTCTGGTACCTAAGTGATTAATAAAATAAAATAAAATTGCACTGCAATTTTAGAACAATCTGAACTATTAGGTACGTCATAACTTGCTGTAACCTCGAGCACTAGGTTACCTAACGTCTTAATTAATTAGTTCGCCCCAGTTAAATAACCAGAATCAAAGGGTGCAGGCACACGTATTGTATCGGAGTCCGTGTGGTTTCCTTTGAAACAGTTCATTGGGTTTCTTGTACTGAATTAGTCGAAACTTCGAAGGACGGAGGTTTCATTTCAAGTTTACTCATCGTGCGAGTAATAAAACCTTTCTGGTGAGCGAGTTGGTTAATGTGATCGTGTTGATTGGTAGCAGAGTTATATATGCCCACAGACTACTATAGATACTACGTATTATATGTCTAACCACATTACGTAACCAATTTTGATTTGACCTCTCCAATGCGTACCTTATAATATAAGCGTCCACGTTTCATAGTTTGCCTGCTATAGAATTATTCATTTTATGTAAATTAGCTATTTATACCTAAGTGCGAGTAAACCAAATCAATTAAAAAGCCATTAACGTAGCATTTTCGATGTCTTGAAAAAAATTACTTAGCGGAATCCATCTATAGAGAGTTAACTCAAAAAATTTGCAGATGAAAAGGTTTTTTTTAAATTATTAAAGTAAAAATAGTTATATTCAGATGATTTCAATTGCCACTTGGATATAATTCGATTTCATTAGATATTCATAGACATATTCGACTTTGAATTATGAGTCAACAAAACAGAGTTAACTACAAATCAAATAAAAAAATCAATAATACGGCAACAACTCAAAATAAAATTAAATAAAGAAATAACTCTGCCAGCTACATGGGTTCAACTCAAAATGCTACATTGATTTACTCAGCACTAAATATCTATAAGGCGACAACTCAAAATAAAACTGCTTAAAACTTCAACAATAGAGTTACAACTCAAAATAACTAACGTTTTGTTCACGACGACCACGTGCTCTCCGCTTGCGACTCAAGATGTCGCCGTTTTGGTGAGAGGGGAGCGGGGCTCGCTCGTTCAAAAAAGGGATACTTAGCGCCATCTAGTAGCGATGGGTGGGATTTATTTTAAATCTGTTTTATTGGTCGATAGGTTTACGCATAAGATATTCAATGGTGTGCATAACTCAAAAACGTAGATTTTTGAGTTAACTCCCTTTAGATCTAGGTGTGCGATGCGATATGTGTATAATAGACTGGCTCAAAGAAAATTATTTATGAAATAGAATAGAATAGAAACGCTTTATTGTTTACACAATCGACAATTTAACAATAAAAGAGTATAATATTTATAATTATTTTTTTGCAAAAAATAACATGACCGACTTCACCCGTGTACAGAATCATTACATAGTATAAAACAAAGTCGCTTTCCGCTGTCAGTCCCCATGTATAAACTTTAAAACTACGCAACGGATTTTGATGCAGTTTGTTTTAATAGATAGAGTAATTCAATAGAAATGTTTATATGTATATTACATCTGTGCGAAGCCGGGGCGCATCGCTAGAACGCAAATATTATGCACAGATCGATGTAGCATTTTTCACATTATTGGTGATTTATCAAAAATGGCTCAGCTGATTTCGATAAAATTTAAATGAAACCAATTCCAAAAAGTCCTGTTTCTAATAAAAAAAGAATTATTGAAATCGGACTACTATAAAAAAAGTTATGCGTGGTTATACATAATAAAAAACATATATATACGCGTCGAATTGTATACCTCCTCCGGTGGTTCGTCGGTCAAAAATAGTGCGACAATCGGCGGCCTTCTCGCTTGGAGCGATTTCTTCCAGGCAACCTGATTGAGAGAGGAAAGGATTATAATTCTATAATTATAGAGGAAGGTAAGGGACGGAATGTACAATAATGGCGAATTCATTTAAACAAAATGAATAAAGACTTGACTAAAGAGTCATAAATTACCATAGTATGGATATCGAAGAGCGGGGTCTTCTGACACAGGTATTTTTATACCTAATAGAAGGCTCCAATCTACATTAATTTAAGTATTATTTATTTATAAATATACAAATGTATAAGTACATAACAATACACTCATGTACATTATAATAAGTACAACAATAATAATGCATAAAAAACATACTAATGTACTGTACTGTACTGTACCAGCCTTTTTAATAGTCCACTGCAGGACGTAGGCCTACCCACGAAGGGTGTTTGGGCCATATCCACCAAGCTGGCCCAGTGCGGGTTGATGGATTCACATACGCCATTGAATTTCTTCTACGAACGTATGCAGGTTGCCTCACGATGTTTCCCTTCACCGAAAAGCCAGTGGTGTGAAAACATACTATTATTTAAATAAAAAAAAACTAAACACAAATTTATAATTAATTAATATTATATTTGGATTATTAAGTAAGTAAGTAAGTTCGTATAGGCCGGGTGGCTAGCCCTGGTGTCAGAGTTTTTAGGCCGCCCGAAGGCCTCTGACATGGCTAAACGGTTAAAACAACCGGGACCTACAATTTAACGTGTCATCCGAGCCACGGTAGCGCTCAGTTGGAAAATGCCACCCGCGGTCACCCATCCAAATACTGACCGTGCGGAACGTTGCTTTGGATTATTTATCTTTATAGTCGTACCTAACTATGACAGGTAAGCCGTGGTGGACGTAGTGGTCTAGAGGTAGTGACACCTGCTTCAAAATCGTGAGGTGGTGGGTTCAAATCCCAGTCCCGGACCAATGAGTTTTTTGGAATTTATGTACGGAATTTGACACCACTGACTTTTCGGTGAAGGAAAAAATTGTAAGGCAACCAGCATACGTCCGTAGACTAAATTCAATAGCGTATGTAAATCCACGCAACCGCACTGGGCCAGCGTGGTGGATATTGCCCAATCACCCTTCGTGGGTATGCCTACGTCCTGCAGTGGACTATTAAAAAGGCTGGTACAGGTATAGGTATGACCTCAATCTCATTCTATGAATAACTGACCATGAATAACATTTTTTAATACACGCTCCTATACCTAACAATGTACTAAGTGTGATACTTGAACACATGGAACGTCCCAACGTTCTTAATATCTACTTAGTTTACAACAACGTTCGCACAAGCAAAATTATTGGTATTGAATCTTTCATATAGTAACATTATTAATTCTATGCTGAATACAGGGACCAAGCCATCAGCGCCTTCTTAAATTATATTTTCTACCATAGACGAATATGGTTCGTCTATGTTTCTAATGAAGTATTTTTGAAATCTAGTAGACTAGTGTACCTACATTGTTCCCTCAATATTTCCCTCAATAATCCCTCAATATGCCTAGAAACAACATTGAGCTTTAAGCCGTGAACAAAAAAAAACCAGAACCTAATCCATTATTATTATATACTACGGGACTAATCGCGCACTAAGATTACGAGATAAATAAATACCTCCTCATCCCTACGTTTCGGCCGAGTTGCATCGACCGTGGTCACGGGTAGACTCGTTATTTTAGTGCGCGATTAGTCTCGTAGTATATAATAATAATGTGTTCAAATCGCAAAAGTATAAAAACAACCTAATCCATCTTTCAGATTCTAAAAACATCAAACTAAATTCAAATCTAAGCGCCCCATTCAACATTTTAATTTCCGTAGTCATAAATATTAACCCTTCGCTGTACAAAAAAGGGTTTTTACCCCAAAATGAATGCCCTCTATCATTAAGTCGCGCCGTAATGTGAGTTTACAGAACCAACTGACTTTAATCTCGCTCCTGATCTTGATATGACATTTTGCTGGTTATGACATGAAAATTAATGCTAATGCTATTTCATTTTAATAATTGCTCGAAATTGCTTCACACTTTTACACACAATTTAACAGATTTTTTGTGAGAAAATAAGTAAGTATTCATAAATACGATACGTTCTTTCTTAGACGGTCATGGTTCGTTATAGTGGGTAGACAGACACAGAAAAATCCTACTAATATTATAAACGCGAAAGTTTGTGAGAATGGATGGATGGATGGATGTTTGTTACTCTTTCATACAAAAACTACTGAACCGATTGAGATGAAACTTTGCAATAATATCCTACTATCCTACTAATATTATAAACGCGAAAGTTTGTGAGGATGGATGGATTGATGTTTGTTACTCTTTCACGCAAAAACTACTGAACCGATTGAGATGAAACTATGCAGTAATATAGCTTATAAATCAGAATAACACATAGGCTATAAATTATAATGATATTGCGTCAAAAATCAAAATAACATGCGGGCGAAGCCGCAGGTAAGAACTAGTTAGTTATAAATTCAAATTCAAAAAAATTCAAAATTCTTTATTTCGTTCAAAAAAAACATAAGGTAACAAATAACAAAGAAACGATGCTACCCGCAGTAGTCAGGAAGACTGTGTCGCAGATAGCAACGCCCACCTCCAGCAAAGAATTGTACAAAAAAGGTATACGAGTATATATACATAATACATAAATAAATTATTAATATTAATGTTTAGCAATGTTCTACTGAATCTCTTGATGTTATTTACACATTCTAAAAGTTGTTTACATCTGCCAAAAACATCTCTCCATTTTACAGTAAAATATTTTTAAGTTAAGAAAAACGAAAATATTTTAAAGAAAACCCAATTATCAAGAGACGCTGGTCAAACAATTTCATTAACAAAACTCTGTTTTGACTTGTTTGAGTGCACAAAAGACGGTGAAAGTATATAATTTGAGCGTGCCCCTTGAATAACTAAGGAGTTGAAGTCCATCTTGAGTGGGGACGAAATGTCACGTAGCTCATTAAGGGTTAAGCATTGTACAGAGGCCTACCAAAAACTCTTTACAATTTGTCTACCACTAACAAGATACATGTCTTGACATTTTGAGCATTCAAGCAAAAACATCGTCTTGCGATGATGTTACCTCATTCTCTTACATTTATATTTTGTAATACATGTTAGCTTTATCTGTGGATTCCTACGAGATATTTCAATTTTTGCAGGATAAAATGTTGCAATTACACTCTCTAACCTCTTAAACTACATACTACATGTAACTTATAGTAGTTATGAATAAATGAATATGAATATGAAGGATGGTTGAGAATAGCAATGAAATTGGTATGCGTATTGTTTGTAATCAACTGCTTGTGGATGGCGATCGCATTGTTTATCTAGGTACTTGTAACGATTTATTAATTTATCATTATTATTTAGCTGTGGGTGTCGGTATTTTCGTTCAAACGTCTAAACTTCGAAAATACAAATATATAATTTGCTGGTACCTACGTGGTTACCATCTTAGAACCATGCCACCTCTTTAACCTTCAGTGTTAAATGCATTTTCCTTGATAAGTTACAAATTAAATGACAAACATGTACATACGAGTAGTAAGCTAGCTCACCTGGCGAGCTTCGTTTCACGCCATATATTTATATATTATAGCCTATCTGTTATTCCAATGTATAAATAAGCATTACTATAGCATTATTATTAATCCCTTTAGTAGTTTTTGCGTGAAAGAGGAACAAACATCCAAACATACAAGTTTTCGCTTTATTATATAAAAAACCGTAAATAATTTACACATTAATTATATTCTGTTAAATAGTGATAATTATTTTTTGCAAAAAATATTATGACCGACTTCACCCGTGTACAGAATCATTACATAGTATAAAACAAAGTCGCTTTCCGCTGTCTGTCCCCATGTATGCTTATATCTTTAAAACTACGCAACGGATTTTGATGCAGTTTATTTTAATATAGAGTAATTTAAGAGAAATGTTTATATGTATAATACACCTGTGCGAAGCCGGGGCGCATCGCTAGAACGCAAATACATATTATGCACGGATCGATGTAACATTTTTCACATTATTGTTGATTCATCAAAAATGGCTCAGCCAATTTCAATAAAATTTAAATGAGACTAATTTCAAAGTATATTTTTTCCAATAAAAAAAGAATTATTGAAATCGGACTACTACGAAAAAAGTGATGCGTGGTTAATTGGTTATACATAAAAAATATATATACGCGTCGAATTGTATACCTCCTCCGGTGGTTCGTCGGTCCAAAACGTCACTAAAATACGAATAGGCTGACGAGTTAATAACAAGTTCACAGTATGCCCCTAGATGTTTGTTTGCACTCGCCATTCTTTTGTTTTCCTTGTTAGTCTAGTTAAACAAGTTGCATTTACAAAGTTCACTTTCCAAGGCAGCATCAAACTTAGGGAAAACTAGGACGGACGGGCAGAATAATTGTATTTGTGTTATTTTATTGTTTTGTACTGGGTTTGCACATGTATTAATTCAAGAGAAACAATGTTTACCTTTGTTTTCTATAGTTATTCTTGGTTCTGGAAAAAATAGATACGTTGGTGAAAAATTCTTAATGTTATTACTAAATTTTGTACTATAATAAAACTTATAAATTTAAACTTTTACATGTCTTTCTCACATGTTTTTATGACGGTTTCATTTTGCCATAGATACTATTTGAGAATTTCAAAACTGATATTTTATATTTAGATTATTTAAAAATATACACAGCGGAGTAAAAATGAGTACTTTAAATGGCTCAAAATAAGAACAATAAAAATAAATCGGAGTCTCCATATTGGTGAAAATAAATAAGATAAAATTACAGATACATTTTACTGGTTGTAATGTAGGTAGATACTCTTATAATAAATATTTAAGTTTAGTATGAATTATCAGTACAGAGCTTTTAATACCACATTCTACATTTAGGATCGCGGTGGATGCAAGCCGCTACAAATTATTGGAGATCTATCAGGCCTATGTCCAGCAGTGGGCGTCCTATAGCTGAAACGACGCAACGAATACATTTACTTTTGGATATAACCACGTCACACAGAAATGTTGTTCTCGTAGAAGTCTCGTAGTAATGGTGTAGAAGTCTTGTAGCTATTTCGTAGTTTCGTAGTACGCCCGTAGCACCCGTAGCAAATAGAAAAAATTACGTGCTACGTGCCTACCGGTCGTTTTACCTACACGGGCAATTCCAGCAGTAAATAATAGGGCGCGCCACGATCGCTCGCCGGGGCATCCGGCCACAGAGTGGCTTTATTAGCAGGACAGAAGGGGAACATTAGGTTTTTTTATATTAGTAACTAGATGCCAGCCCCGGCTTCGCCCGGCTACGAATTAATTATAACTATAAACTTTCTGACTAAAAAACGTGTTAATGTATAAAAAATGTGTAACATACTCGTAGTAGATCTATGCGGATAGACTCAGCAGAAACACACAGCAGAGACTCAAAAAGACAACTTTAAACATGTACGAGTATAATTATGTAGTAATGAAAGGAATGCTAAGTAAAATTAGAAAAAACTAAGTTTCCTCTAATTTTACGTTTTTTTTAAGTAGGTAGTGAAAAAATATAACCATTTCGCCTTAAACCTAGTTGTACCGTGCTTTAAAAAATAGCAAAAAAAAATGGTCCACAAAATATGGGCATTTTATGGGCATATTTTGGGTGCCAGGTGGCTCTTTTAAAGGGCAGACTTTTAATCTATGTTTCTTCTTCCGTGCCTCGCTAACAAGACTGCAGCCCGTCTCGGTGCATTCCTTAAATGTACCCAACCTACTGGGCGCTTCATCAGGAGATGAGCCCTGAAAAGCGGCAATGAATAAAATTGAATGGAATGGATGGAGTGTCACTTATTGTCATAATACATTCATACATCTTTTACTTAGAGTAAAAAAGTTAATATACTTAAGCGGTTCTACTAGGGACTGGTCATGGAGTGGACATTTACAGTAATTTTGTTTAATGTATCTACCTTCACAAAAAGAAAAGTATAGCTTACATAACATCAGAGAAACGACAAAAGCAATCTGCCTTGGATCCCTCTGAGCTTCGTCGTAGTACACCAGCACCTCTACGGATACTACCCCTTTGCCACGACTAGGCGAAGACCCAAGGAAAGAGAGCAGTGGTCTCGAACGACAAAATGTGAGATTGGTAGAATCTGTCTAAATATCGGTATATGTAAGCCAAAAATCGTCATGTCAGGATTTTTAGGTTTAAACCTATATATGAGTCCAGTTCCAGTGAGGGGGATCCCGAGTGGAGCCTGATCGCCACCATAACGTCCTTTGTCATCTAGCTTCTTGGAAACTTCAGAATTTGGTCCAATACACAATAATTCTTCTAAAAATTGGTACAATTCGAGAGATATCTACCGATCTTAGAAATCGTTGAAAAATTGCTTCATTTCGGTATTTCGGTAGAAAAGGTGCCAAATCGGGAGAAATGCCAAAAAATCGGTAGGTTCGAGACCAAAGAGAACTCATCGTACTGCCCCAACTACGGTGGAACTATTACCCGCCGCGCGTCGGAAAATTGAAAAGTTAACGAGCCTGTTCCACCATGCTCGCGTTTCGCCCGACCACCTTTTGTTTCGCTGAACCTCTCTTATTAGAGGAAATTGCTTGCAGAAACATGAAAGGTATACCAACTGTCGATAGCCTAATTCTTGGGCTCTAATAAGTTTGGTAATTAGTTTATATTATAAGTATTACGACAGCTTTTGCCCGCGGCTTTATACAGGGTCATTTCTAATCAATTAGCATCCTTTTAGGGTTCTGCGACTTTTGTCAAAAGTCAAAAAAAAATCAGCTGTTCCATACATTTTGTCGAGGATCAACAACAACTTTTTTCTGAGAATTAATAAAAGACGTAGAACAAAGTTAGTTTTGATGTACAGAACAAGCCCCTAAAATGATGCTAATTGGTTAGAAATAATCCTCTATTTTGGCTTGTAGTTAATCTATCCCATTGGAATCTTTCGTTTTTCCGAGACCAAACGCTGCCAAAGTCACTTTCCAACCTTTGCACTGTATTCATGCTAAAACAGTTGCTTTGTAGCTGCGAGAAAGAGTAAAAATCTGACAAACACTTTCGGTTTTATAATATTGGTAAAGATAGACTAATTTGCTCTTAAACAGCGCTAAGCATATCCTGATCAAAATAGCATAAAAAGTATAATTTCTACATCGTAGAATGTTTGTTTGCCATTGTCTAAAGAAGAAACCTGTCTTATTAAATTGTTTGTAAGAACATGAAGTGTGTACCGACTGTCAAATATTATTTTTGGGTTCTAATGAATTCTTGCGAGCGACCTCGAAGAATCAACACGTCCTGAAGATGCCTCGTTGAGAGGCGAAACACGTGTCGAACAGAGTGTAGTGCAGTGAGAATAAGGGTGTTATTTATTAGTGAGTGTTTTCAATATTTTGTCATATTATTGATCTATTTTTAAAATTAAGTTTTTAAATGTATAATTATTGTAAAATTTAATAATTGTGTATTTTTTTTAAATGCCCTTAAACTTATTTGCTTACAACAAGATAGCGGAAATACACTAAATGTTTATTCAAAACAAAGATTTCAAATGAACTTTGAGTTTGATAATTAGCTCGCGTAGTTTGCAATATTATCTAATTGTATTGATGTTAGACAATTTGCACATAAATTGCCACATAAAAATTCGATGGTGCAGTGATTAAACAGTTGTTAAAATAGAAGTGACAGCATTCAAAATATGCGGTACCTACGCAGAACTGATGGTCAATGGGCCTCAACAAAGTTTTCTAATGATAACACACACAGCAAGATCGATATCAACCGAGACAGATAACAAACGATTTCATTAGAAACATCGCCTTAGATTAGAAAACTGCGTCGCCTTTTAGCGTCGTTGTGATAGGTGACAGTTTTGCTAACGCAAGATTTTGTCCTATCCAACGGGAATTATGCAATTTTCGGGATAAAATGTAGCCTATGTCCTTTCTCAGGCTCTTGACTATCTGTGTACCAAATTTCATTGAGATCGGTTCATTAGTTTTGGCGTGAAAGCGCGACAGACAGACAGATAGACAGACAGACAGAGTTACTTTCGCATTTATGATATTAAAATAGTAAGGATAATATATTATCAGTATGGTGATATCGAAGGACTGCTCGTCGATTGATTTGACAGATATTCGATCGATAGTTGTTTATTTTGACATTCTTGCAGCGCACGCTCAGTAGCTCGCAGATGGCAGAATTTTCCTACTTACTCAACATTTATCGTTATATTTTGGACAATTCACAAAATATCTTTATAAATTGTAGCCTACACTGAGAAAAAAATCGCCACTAAATATTACAAAAGTCTTTTGTATTTGGCAAAAACACTAAATTTTAGTATAATTTAGCAAAGTTTTGCTGTATCTGCAATTTTTATTATTTTTTACTAACAGTTTTGTTTTTGTAATTGTAATTCCTAAAATACGATTTTAGTAAATGCAGATATTGCAAAAGTTTAATATTTATTACAAATTTATAGTAAATATTGTTAAAGTTTTGTAAATTCCGCAAATTTGATTACTATTTTCAAGAAAAGGTAGTTGTGTTTCTAACAGTTTATCTATTTTGTAATTTTAAGTAATACTTTTAATGAATTTTAAAAAACGTTTGTAATTTTAAGAATCAACTATAGTTGATACAACAAAAATATTTAGTTTTACTTTTTTGTAATTCCAAGCAACACGCTTTATTTATTTCAACACGGGTTTGTAATTTTTAGAAAATATAAAATTATTGGTACAAGAAAAGATTTAGTTTTTACATTTTGTAATTCCAAGCATCTGTTTTATTGATTTCAACACGCATTAGTAATTGTTAGAATGAACTTTAATTGGTACAACAAAAATATTTTGTTTTACCCTTTTTGTAATTCCAAGTAACATGCTTTTTTAATTTTAATACACGTTTGTGATTTTTAGAAAGAACTTTAATTGGTACAACAAAAATATTTAGTTTTTCCCTTTTTGTAATTCCAAGTAACACGCTTTATTAATTTCAACACTCGTTTGTAATTATTAGAAATAACTTTAATTGGTACAACAATAATATTTAGTTTTCCCTTTTTTGTAATTCCAAAGAGCCATGCTTTATTAATTTCAATACACGTTTGTGATTTTTAGAAAGAACTTTAATTGGTACAACAAGAATATTTTGTTTTACCCTTTTTGTAATTCCAAGCATGTTGTTTTATTAATTTCAACACCCGTTTGTAAATATTAAAAATAACTTTAATTGGTACAACAAAAATATTTAATATTTCCCTTTTTGTAATAACAAGCAACACGTTTAATTAATTTCAACACTAGTTTGTAATTATTAGAAATAGCTTTAACTGGTACAACAATAATATTTAGTGTTTCCGTTATTGTAATTCCAAGCAACATGCTTTATTAATTTCAACACGCGTTTGTAAATATTAGAAATAACTTTAATTGGTACAACAATAATATTTAGTTTTCCCCTTTTTGTAATTCCAAAGAACATGCTTTATTAATTTTTCACACACGTTTGTGAAATTTATAAAGAACTTTGACTGAGTAAAGTTGATACAACATAATTATTTAGTTTTTCCCGTAAGCGTCAACACACGTTTGTAAAATTTAGCAAGAACTTTATTTGGTACAACAAATATCCCTTTTTGTAATTCCAAGGAACACGCTTTATTTATTATAAGCTTTTAGCGGCTTCGTCCGCGTTGCCTACATGAATCAAAATATGACGTACTGTTTTTTCAGAAACAAACATTATAAGCGCTCTTACGATAATAATCTCAATTGAAATTACAAGATGACATAATTCCCAAACAAAGCATTATTGCTTTTCAACAACAAACAAAGTTATAAAATTAACAAAACTAGCCGTAAAACGTAAACTTATCGCCTATAACAATAGCAAATATTAGATCATAAGTAGTAGTAAGTAACAATAGTTTTCCCAGAACAAATTATAATAAAATGATTTTACGCTATGGTCTTGAGTCAAGAGTAAAAAAATGAAGAATAAGCATAGCTGCTGGATTCTAAACGCTTACAAATAAAAAGCAAATTTTTGCCTTTAAAATTTAATAAGGTATGGTTAAATATATGAAGCTATTAAACGGAAACGGAAAAAAGTTTACGTTTACTATCAAAAGTCATGGTAAGGGCACTGAAGTTACTGGAATAATATACGAGATAAGTTTACACTTTAATACTCGAAAAATCTCAAATTAATACTTATGCATTAATTCTAATTGCATTAATTGGCATTAATATTTTTTCTGATGCCGCGTTTTCTGTTCCCGCCAACGTCGTTGAAATATTCTTATTTGACGGCTTTGGCTTTGGTTTCAGTAGTTCAGTACACTAAGTATCATACGAGTACTTCGTAGGGTTTGACATGCTTAGGCGATTAGTACTATGTACTTACAAAAAAAATCCACCGCGTTGGTACCTAGATAGGTACTGGTATAGACAAGTATTGGTATCTGATTGGTTTGGAAGATGAAAAAAAAATGTTTTACCTTGTTTTGTAATTACAAGCGTGGGTTTAATCATTTTCAAAACACGATTGTCATTTGTATTGAAAGGAAGAATAATTTCAAACATGAGGCTTTACTAATTTCAAGACACTATTGTAATTTTACTACAATACTTTAGTTAATGCAACAGAAACGTTTAGTTTTTGGTCTATTTTGTAAATCCAGCAATAAGCTAAGTAATTTTAACGAAATGTTTTGTTATTTCCAGTAAAGTGTCCGGTGTATTTTGCTTTATGAATACGATCCCGCCTTTTCAGCAGCCATTTCGTAGTTGCTTGCAGTAGAGTAAACATGGAGAATGAAGCTCAGTGCGTACCAACTAACTGTGTTTAATAGTGTAGTGTCATAAGTACAGATTAACCAGTGTAAGTGAAAATTGACAATTTTACCCAGAATCTACGGAGTAACTGGGTTTCTCCGTGAATACATTATACTCGCCGGCAATGTAAATTATGTTTTATTGTACATGTGGCTGTTTCGTGTGTTATATTATAAATGTGTAATACTTAATAAATATATAATATGACTTCACTTGAATCTTTATTTTTATGTTTGCAATTATTATTCACCTTGTAACTTACATTTAGATTTTTTAATTTATAACCTTAGATTCGTTTTGTAAGATATGTAACTCAAGTAGTTTCAATAGCTTAATTTTGTATTATCTAGTTGGTTTTTGTAATGTCTAGTTTAGTTCTGTGATATCTACTTAATAAACCCTTTCCATAAAAAAGTTATAAAACACTTCAAATTGAAATATTTAAAACTGTATACTTATAGGTAATTGTTATAAATAGGTATACAGTTTTTAATATTTCAACTTGAAGTGATAAAACATCACTTTTTCTTGAATAGGGTTTACTAAATTGATAACACAGAACTAAACTAGACATTACAAAAATCAACTAGATAATACAAAATTAAGCTATTGAAACTACTAGACTTTTACTAGATAATACTGAACTAAACTTTCGAAAGTACTAAGGCTTACTAAATATTACAAAACTAATCTATCAAAATTACTAGGTGTTTACTAGATGATACAGAACTAAACTTTCGAAAGTACTAAGGCTTACTAGATATTACAAAACTATTCTATTAAAATTACTAGGGGTTTATAGATAATACAAAACTATAATTTCGAAATTACTAGGACTTTACTAGATATTACAAAACTAATCTATTGGATCTACTGGGGCCTTACTACATGTAACAAAACAGGTATTAATAATTCCTACTAAATATCAATTTGTATTTTTTACAGGGCATTTGTTGTCCTCGGAATTAGTAAAATCTTTAGTATTCTTTACTAAGATTTTACTTTGACTTTGCTAGCTATAACAAAACAGGTATTAGTAATACCTACTAAATATCGATTTGTATTTTTAACAGGGCATTTGTTGTCTTCGGGATTAGTAACATTTTAGTAAAAAGTACTATGGACTTTACTAGATATTACAAAGCTAATCTATTGAAACTACTGGGACCTTACTACATATAACAGAACTGATATTGTAATACCTACTAATTGCATTAACAAAAATCGATTTGTATTTATTACAGGTCATTTGTTGTCCTCGGATTTAGTAAAATTTTAGTTAAAATTACTATTTTTTTGTTAGTTTTTCTCTCAGTGTATGTGTTATTCTGATGTATAAGCTATATTATTACAAAGTTTCATCTCAATCCGTTCAGTAGTTTTTGCGTGAAAGAGTAACAAACATCCATACATCCATCCATCCATCCATCCATCCATCCATCCATCCATCCTCACAAACTTTCGCGTTTATAATATTAGTAGGAAGTAGGATGGAGTAGACGCTTAAAGAAGACCGTGTTGCAGTTATTGCGTTGCATCGTTGCGGTTACGCGCCAATTAAAATTTTTGACTTACTGAAAAATTTGAATATAACCAAAAGATTCGTTTATTGTACCATTAAACGATACAATAAAGACTCTAGTGTAGATGACAGGTCAAGAAGTGGTCGCCCTCGGTCTGTTAGGACTCCAGCAGTGATAAAAGCTGTGAAGGCGCGAATTCAAAGAAATCCCAAACGTAAGCAGAAACTGTTGGCCCTTCAGATGGGGTTAAGCAAAACCACGGTGAAAAGGGTGTTAAATGAAGACTTAGGGCTTCGGGCATATCGAAGAAAAACATGACATCGTTTAAATGCTCGTCTAATGGACCTGAGACTAAAGAGATGCCGCGCTTTGTTGAAGCGGTACGCGGGAAAAAAATATCGGGAAATTCTTTTTTCGGATCAAAAAATGTTTACCGTAGAAGAGAGCTACAACAAACAAAATGATAAGGTGTACGCACACAGTAGTGAAGAAGCGAGCAACCGTATTCCGCTTGTCCAACGAGGTCATTTTCCATCCTCGCTCATGGTATGGTTGGGAGTTTCTTATTGGGGCTTAACATAGGTACATTTTTGTGAGAAAGGTGTAAAAACGAATGCAGTTGTGTATCAAAATACAGTCCTGACAAACCTTGTGGAACCTGTTTCTCATACCATGTTCAATAATAGGCACTGGGTATTCCAACAAGATTCGGCGCCAGCTCATAGAGCGAATAGCACACAAGACTGGCTGACGGCGCGTGAAATCGACTTCATCCGGCACGAAGACTGGCCCTCCTCCAGTCCAGATTTGAGTCCGTTAGATTACAAGATATGGCAACACTTGGAGGAAAAGGCGTGCTCAAAGCCTCATCCCAATTTGGAGTCACTCAAGACATCCAGGACCTCGTTCGTGCTGCGATAGACGACTGGACGCGTAGATTAAAGGCCTGTATTCAAAATCACGGAGGAATAAACATAAAATAAATAGGAATATTTTGAATAAACTTTATTGTCATAAGAATTTATGTTTTGTTAAGTTCATTTTGGTATATAAATGGTTACATAATGAATGAACTTGTTTAAATTATTTTATATTAACCATTGACAGAATTTATTACCTGACTGTGTATAATATCAGTTTTTTCCATAATATATCGGCATATTGGGAAGGGATTGGGGAAGCCTGTGGATCTCCCACAGCTTATGAAGCGATACCAGTTATTACATATTCTATGGAAAGAAAAATTAATATTAAAATCTAAAACATATCTGAATACGATCCTAAACTTTAACCATCCATCTACATAGTCGGGTAAAAATCAAAAAGCTGTTAGCTCGTTTAAAGCTTCACTGAAACTTTATAAACTTCATATATCGCGAAAACATGTACAACATCACATTACAGCGTACGGCATGTAGGGTTACCAGATGGAATATTTAAGTTCGGAGAATAAGCATGATTTTTCACAGAAAAATCCTGAGATTTGTATCGACATATCAACCTTACAACGTCCACTTCTGGACATATGCCTCTCCTATGTACTGCCATTATAACCGGTTTGAAGCAAATTTAATACTAATAACTTTTGGTTCAATAAAGCATATATTGCTTTATTGAACCAAAAGATTAAAAACTGTACAATAATTTGATTTACAAAAATATGTTGACGCTTATAAAATGAGAGACAAGCTAGGTACAAATTCTTGTTTGTATTAATGACTGGCTGGCGTCCGTACTAGTAACGAAACTGTGTTACAGGCGCCAGAACCCTCCATTGTGTTCTCAAATATTTAGGTCGTATTCATTATATTCTGGAATTTAGCAGTTCAAATTTAAATATAAACTATTAGCAGCCGAAACAATATTAATATCTAACAATTTTTTTTTTACAGTTATGTTAATAATAGAATTAACAGTGTTAAATAAATAGGTACTCTGTACCCGAATAATAATAAATTCTATTAAATTTTCGTACATATATAATAATCGCAAACAATCATTTATCAAGTAGTTAAAGTTTCATTCATAGATATCGTATTTAAATTAAATTCAAACTCTTCGTTTCTTCGTGTATGCTGAAAAGCGTGTGCGTGCGTGTGTGCGAGTGTGTGTATGTGGGTGTGTGTGCGTGTAAGGTCTATAATTATTTAGGTCTAATTAGGTCGTCAGTCTATCTTGTGGGTGACGATATCCTGTAGGTAAGTGGTCCTCAGTCGAGAACTTTTCGACTATCAGTCAGCAATCTTCCGTGTCATGTTATCTCCCAATTTCCAAATCTTCACAAAATATATCGTGTTCTCCATAGAAATCTAGATAATGTAAAAGTAGCTAACGCAATGAAGGAACCCGTGAAGTTTATAGAAAATAAAATCTCATTATTTAGAGACTTTAAAAATCTCGATATCTGTGGACAAATTTAAATATGGTAACCCTAGCTGCACGAGAAATAGCTAGCCATGAAAATGCACGTCGGTCTATTACACGCTTTATTTGATAAAGCGCCCGCGTATACCTATAAAATAAACGAAATAGGTGTTCTATCCGTAAGTCCGTAAGAGGATTGTTTGGTACAAATAAAAGATAAGCCAATATCTCTTTTCCGGTGTTTTCTTTCATAGTTTTGAAAGTTAGATAAAGTTTGTTTTTTTTTCTGTAATACTCATTTTGAAAATACGTATTGACCTTACACCTCTGACATCACACATTTATATTCTGGGTGAGTACAAAAATAAGAAGTAATTTTATCCAACTTCGGGACTACTTCCCGCGCAAGTACCCACAAAATAATAAGATAAAAGTAATCTCGAGAATTAAGTTTTTTTAAATTTAATTAAAAATGAAAAATTCTATCACTTTATCTTAACATTATGACGTTTCTGCAGTGGGATCTTAGACTACTAGGATTGCAGGTGACTAAGATTACAGGTAGCTATGAATATTCACGTCAGTCTATTACACGCTTAATTTGATAACGCGCTCGGGTATAACTATGTGCATATTTAAACTAAATATAAACGAATTATGTATACCTATATAAATGAAATAGATCTGTCCGTAAGAAGATTTTTCGATACAAATAAAAAATAAGCCAATAATTTCCGCGTGTCTTTGCCGGGGTTTTATTTTGCTGTTTCGAAAGTTAGAGGTTTATATAAAACTTTTTTTCTTTGATAAGATAGGAATATGTGACAATTCTGAGAAAGCTATAATTATGCAGGTACTTATTTTGAACCTGCTTCTGAGCACGACTACATCGTTGTCATTTAACTGTTCTCTCTCACTGCCGTCCGATTTCTTAAAGACCGCTAAGTGACATTTTTGCGATTTTGACTTTTATACACTACTAAAATCAGAATTTTTTCCTCTATTTTCTAGTCTGGGTCTTATTTTTTCTTTTTATTAGTTGCTGAGTTACGGACACCATGTGCACAGTTAACTACGTACTTTTTGGTATTTTACAATTCTTAAACACAGTTTTCCCATTTTACAGCACTAAAATACAATTAAGTGCGCATACACTTGGTTTGAAGTTTTAAATTCATTCTGTATTGCAATTTTAGAAAACGTCTAAGTATCTTTGCGATACTATTTAACCGTTACCCAACTGAACAGTGTTTTTTTACCATTCTACAAAACAGTTAACTCAACGTAACCGAATAATCGTTGTTAAACCATTATGCATATTTATAATTTACAATTCTAAAAGACGGTGACTGTTCTTCAGCTGCGACTGGCTCCTAATGCAGGCCGGTAAAAACAATGTTAGAAAACAGTTAAGCGACGTTTCCACGCTATAAAGCGTTTAAGTGAGAAGACGTCCGCGCAGCTGCACGGCCCGATTGCGCACCCGTACTTCGTCGCCAAGACGCCGCAAGAGGAAAACGAGCGTGTGTGGAAGTTCCCGCTAAACTAGACGCGGGATCGGAGTAATGTATATTATTCAATAAGGTATACTGCCTATATTTTACTAAGGCATAATTATTTCATAATATTGTTAACCACAACATCACACCAATAATAACAATGGCGCCTGTAATTCATTGTGTATACTTACTCGCGTGAATTTGGCAAAAACGTTGCATTACGCGGACTAACGACGTACCCAATTCTACACACAGTTGCCACAACCGCGCTTGGCCGCAGAATTTTCTGCCATTGGCACAGAATGCTGAAAAGTATTTGTTAGTCCAGTCTTCTAAAAATGTCATGTATAACATTTAAATGTCTCATTATCACACCCTAAATGCGAAAGTTTGTGTCGTAAGTATGATCGTTTATTTCACGCTGGAACGTCTGAATTAGATTTGAAATACGAAATAATGGTTGATGATACCCTAAGTTGATACACATGGTTAAGAAGATGGCACTACAGCGTTGATCGAGATATTAGAAAAGATTAAAAGGTTCTATGGACAGCTATACGTTTCAGTGGCTAAGCCTGTTAGCAGTGCGGCCAAAATCTAAGAGCCAAGTTGACCCGACACTTCACCGAAGACATCCCAGACATCAGTTTGTGCGAGATTAGAATGACCCTGAATCAGCTTAAGAACAACAAGGCGCCGGGCGAAGACGGTGCCACATAAAAGCTTCTGAAAGCGGATGGAACACTGATACTAAAAGTCTTTCAGAAGCATTTCAACACCATCGTCCTTGAGGGCATAACGTTAGAAGCATGGAACAGAGGTTTGGTGGTGCTGTTCTTAAAAAAAAAGTGATAACGCTTAATGGTAGAATTACAAACCTATTTTACTTCTGAGCTATGTTTATAAGTTGTTTTCAAGGGTCATTACAAACCGGCTCGAGTACAGGTTCGATGACTTTCAAACTTCTGAACAAGCCGGGTTTCAAAAAGGCTATAGCACCGTAGACCACATTCATACCCTGCGGCAAGTTATACAGAAGACCGAAGTGTATAACTGGCCACTTTGCTTAGCGTTTGTGGACTATGAGAAAGCCATTGATTTGGTCGAGACTTGGGTTGTGCTTGAGTCTCTCCAGCAATGCCGTATTAAATATCGATCTATCGATGTCAGCCCAAGTACACGAAGAGAGCTCCAAGACGATGCCTTTAAAAAGAAGCAATATCACTGAAACTTTTTACTGTCACTTTGGAAAATGCCTTCAAGCTTCTAGAATGGAAATGATTTGGCATCAATATCATTTCTGAATACATCACTCATCTTCAGTTTTCCGACGATATTGTAATCATAGCAAAATCGATAGTAGAACTCAACACGATGCTCTAAGGCCTCAATCGGTTCTCTAAACAGATGGATATTAAAGTAAACATAGACAATATGAAGGTCAAATTGTATAGTTCATAATTCCCATGCATCCACCTAAATTTTAGTTAAGAACTCTGATCTTGAAGTCCTTGACTTGTCTATCTGAGATACATAAGTAGTCCCGTTAAGTAGGTACAAATTTAAGAAAGAGGTAAATCGCCACATCCAACTCGGCTGGGCAGCGTCCGGAAAATTACGTAACATCGTCTCGTCTGACATACCTAAGTGTCTCATGTCGAAAGTTCTCGACCAGTGCGTGTAGTCAGTGATGACTTATAGCACAGAACATGAATGCAAACAGCTTCCGATTAGTATTATTGGAGATTAATAGAGGAGGCATATGTACAGCAGTGGACGTCATATGGCTAATGGATAGATGGGTGACACACATGTCAAGATTAATCATCACTATGATCGACATTTTGCTGAGAGGTAAGATGCTGCTAGTAAGAAGAAAAAAAATTTGCACTTTGCCGCTAATGTGACATTATTTTAACATCATCGGGACTAATATTAACTACACTAGAAAACAGTTTTTTTTTTTTTTTTTTTTTTTTTTTTTTTTTTTTCGAATAGGTTTGCGTTTGACTACACACTGCCTGATGTTAAGCAGATGTGCGGTCTAGGGTGTAGCACGCTTACCTAGAAGATACCTATTTACTCGGGATTTGAAGACACTCACGTTGTACTTTAACGGAAAGACAGACCCAGGCAAAGCATTCCACATTCCGGCTGTTCGTATGAGGAATGAGGATTCGAAACGCTTGGTTCTAACGCGCGGAATGTCCACCATAAAAGGGTGGCGCTTTGGTCGCGTCCGTCTAGCCGTACGATAGAAAAAAGGGGCAGGGGGGACCAGATTGTGCAACTCCTGGGCGCACTCTCCGAAGTGTATCCGGTAAAAGACCGACAAACACGCTACCTTGCGACGATGCTCAAGACTTTGCAGCTGCGTCTTAGTCAAGGTGTCGTTGTCAATCAGCCTCTTGGCTCGCCTCTCAATCGACTCCAGAGCCTCCAGTTGATATTTGGCAGAGCCATCCCAAAGGTGAGAGCAGTATTCCATGCAAGACCTGACTTGTGCTTTATAAAGACAAAGCAGTTGCTCAGGTGTGAAATACCGTCTCACCTTAGAGAGAACACCAAGTTTTTTGGAGGCTAATTGGGCTTTGGACTCTATGTAAGAGCCAAAGTTAAGAGAAGATGAGAGTGAAACGCCTAATAGTTCCAAGCTGTCAGTTACCGGAACAGAGACATCACGGAAAGCGGGAGACAATTGAAAGGGTCTCTTTTTGGCCGAAAACAGACAGCCCTGAGTCTTTGTGGCATTAAACTTGACCAGGTTAGCATCACCCCAGTCGGATACCAGTTATCGAAAATCTTGTCTCCAAAACTGTGTTTAAGTTCAGACATTATGACAAATCTTAATTTAATGTGTATTTGAATAAGCCGTTAAAAACACTTAACATTTATTGATGGAGTAGTGCATTTTAAATAGCGTAGTATTTACAACATAAAAAAGCGGCTAAGTGACGTAACTGTTATTTATGTTGGCATTTTTTTAAAACTGTAGCTTCCATCCAAATCATCACACAGTTACAACGTGTTACAACTCTATAAAACGGTTGCATTTCAGCCAACCGCTTTTTAGTGGAGCAAATGTACACAGATTCGATTAGGATAACTCAACTAAAATACAAAAAATGCGATTTCTAAGCAAGAATAATACCTAGAAGCCTTCTGTACTCATACAAAAAAAGTAAATAATGAAAGAAAAATAACGGTCTAGACAAAATAACGATACTTCTTGTCAATTTCTAGAAATATCATTTCTCACCTTTTTGGCCATATCTCAAAATTTGGTAAAATCACTTAGCCGTTTTTTAGAAATCGGACGGCAGCTCATGTTCCATGTCTAAACACTGTACTGTGCCAGCTTTTTTAATAGTCCACTGCAGGACGTAGGCCTAACCACGAAGAGTGATTGGTCCATACCCACCACGCTGGCCCAGTGTGGGTTGGTGAATTCACATACGCCATATATAGAAATACAAGACAACATATAAATTAGTTATTATATGTACTACTAGGATTTAACATACACTAGTAATTTTATTGTGCATAAAATTGTTATTTTTATGTTGAATAAAGAATATTTGAAATTGAAATTGAATTGATACGCCATATAATTTATTCTAAGGACGTATGCAGGTCGCCTCACAATGTTTTCCTTCACCGAAAAGGCAGTGGCGTGAAATTCCGTACATAAATTCCAAGGAATTCATTTTTACGGGACTGGGTTTTGAACCCACCACCTCACAATTGTAAAGTGTGTGTCAGTACCACTAGATCACTACAGTTATTTAAAGAAACTAAACATAACCAGTACTATTAGTTGCAAAAAAGCTAATACTGAAATAAGATTCCCAAAAATGCTAGTATAGCTCACTATTATATAGGTAGGTATACCTATTCCATATAACGTTATCCGAGGAATTAATTAATTTTATAAAAAAACGAAACTGACGAAAAAAACAAAAAAAAATTAAGCAAAAATGCGACCAAAAATATTAACAAAAGCACTGGTGAAGCGCCCGACTACATTCCACATTCAGATGCCGGTCTGTATTAACACAGACCGAGGGATAATGAAATATCCAACGTTAAATTTTCCTCTTGCATCGTGCGGATGTTTTACATTGCATTAAACCAAGGAATTGAAAAAATGTCGTTTGTTCATACCTGCTCCCATTAGATACGAAATTAAATTATAGCACAATAATCTAGTGATAATCATCATAATAACCATAGGTCCCCAACTCTAGATCGCTGATGACATCGTTTGCTAGCGGTTTTTGTCCAGCAATATTGTTAATGAATTTTCTAAAAAACAAGCGTAAAAACTATACCTAACATCTACAAATATGTACCTACATAATATGTGCATGAGTATAATTAAGATAAGATAAAATAATTAAGATAAGATAATTTTTTATTCATAAATAAATACCTAACCTAAGAACACCAAACAATAAATATTCAATTTTAAGTACTTATTATCTAAATGAAATATTTTTTTACAATTCAGATAGGTACATGGACAAGAAGTAAAGCACTAACTGAAATTCACAAATTTACCGGAGTTGGAAGGTAGGTACTTAATAGCCATTAACATCGTCTTGTATTGCTAGTGGGCCCCAAACTAGGCTAAGCCTGTGTCTTGGTGACCCAAACCGTGAGGTAACGAATAGAATTTCGCGCGATTACGTAGACATGTTAGTTGGTAGGTATATAAATACAGTATGCCTATTCTGTACATTTGTTATGTGTAGCGTGCCTGTATGTAATGCATGTTTTTGTTTGTCAGTATGTTTGATGTATGAGAGGGTGTGCATGTGCGTGCGTGTGCATGTGTGAGTGTGTGTCTGACTGAACACTGCAATACGCAAGATATCATGAGAGTCAGGGTTTGCAGTGTGCATGAGTGTGTGTCTATGTGTGTGTATGTGTGTGACGTAGGTATGCATTTGAGACTTATTTGCGCATCTGTATACAAAATAAAGAAAAGTATAAATTGTTACAGCAAAAATCTAGCAATTTTTTCTGAAAATACTTAAAACTTAACACTAGGGCACTTAGGTACATATTTACAATAGCATAATACATAGAAGTAATAGTATAAATAACAAGCTGAGCCGGCGAATTTCGTTTCACGCAATACCTTTATAATCTATAATCTATGTATTCTTCTGATGTATAAGCATTACTATTGCAAAGTTTCATCTCAATCCGTTCCGTAGTTTTTGAGTGAAAGTGGAACTAACAAACTTACGCGTTTATATATATTGTCATACCATTCCAGGCTTGCTGTCGTATTATTTACTAATAATTATTAAGCCTAAGTGTATCTTAATTTCAATACTTCCATCGTCTTGGTATACACATTACACATGTACATATTTACCATGTTTTATTTAAATAAAAATCTTATTTACTTGGTAAAAAATAAGTTTGCTAAACAAACTTTTTGTTTCTACAATAAAAAGTTTATTATTTCTCAGAAACCACATTACCTCGTTATTGTTGGAGTTAAACGTATTTTCGTCGCTTTATTAAAATAATTAATGTCATAAAAAATCAAAACGAATAATTATTTTTTCTTCTATAAAGTTAAACTGTAACATAAAAATTTTTAATCCGCAAAAAAAGAAAAGGAGAAACTTTACTGCATCCACTATAAAATAAAAACAAAAATATATTTATAAACTTCGCGTTCAAATGTGGGTCACATGTGGTAGTTAAAACATTTTGGCATAGACAGACTAGACAGATATGGAATGAAAGCCAAAAAAAGGATGTCGATGGCTATTGTCCATGATAGTTGTAGTCCAGTTAGGTAGGTTTGACTTCAAGAAAGAGGCCAATCGCCGAATCCAACTCGGCTGGGCAGCGTTCGAAAAATTGCATAGCGTCTTCTCGTTCGACATACCTAAGTATCAAGTCGAAAGTTTTCGACCAGTGTGTGTTGCCAGTGATGACTTATGGCACAAAAACGTGGTCTCTCACTATGGTCCTTATTAGTAAGCTCCATGTAGCCCAACGAGCTATGGAGAGGGCTATGCTCGGAGTCTCTCTGCGAGATCGAATCAAAAATGAGGAGATCCGTAGAAGAACCAAAGTTACCGACATAGCCCAATAGATTGGCAAGTTGAAATGGCAATGGGCAGGGCACATAGCGCGGAGGACTGATGACCGGTGGCGATGGGGTCGAAAAGTTCTCGAATGGAGACCACGTTCCGGCAAGCGCAGCGTAGGATGTCCACCCACAAAGTGGACGAATGACCTCGTTAAGACCGCAGGATCGCCCTGGATGCAAGCCGCTTCCAACCGTTCTTATTGGAGATCCAAGGGGGGGAGATCCAAGGGGGGAGGCCTATATCCAGCAGTGGACTGCTTATGGCTGATAGATGGATGGCTATTGTCCAAACACGCTTTCAAATGTGTATAATATTTCAAATTATACTTTCTAAAACACGCCGGTGGTGTAGTGGTAAGTAACACCCACCCTACAATCTTGAGGTCGGAAGACCAATTCACAGATCCGCCCCAATGAGTTCTTAGGAATTTCTCGCCCATGCACGTTCGTAGAATGTAAATCCACGAGCCCACACTGGGCCAACATGGTGACCACCACCTTTAGTGAAAGGCCTATATTGAACAGCGGCCTATTAAAAAAGACTTGTACAGTTATACAAACGGCACATATTTGAACTTCATTTGGAAATTACAGAAGTGCCTGCTTCATGGTATAAGACCGGGGGCTCCGGATTAGAAATCTATCTTTCTCCGACTAAATCCCATAAATTATTCATTCACGTAGATTTTTAACAAATAAATGTATGGAGCCATAAATATTGTTCCGTATACCAAACACTTTCAGGTGGAGAACGTAATGCAAAACCGCTGCAGTAAATCATTCGTGCCGCGTAGATTTAAATAGCTTACTTAATTTAAATTTTATAATAATCTCCGCTTTTGAAATGGCCCGGTATAAGCCCCGTGGCTTTTGGGTGACTCTAACAGGAGCTCTTAGTGTGCTCATTCGAATTTAAAATTTAAATTGCGTTTTGCTTACTGCGGGCAAAAAATATTACTGTCGGTTGTCAGAGGTTGTTTTGAAACAATTGTGCCGATTACTTTATTTGATTCTTACACATTTTATAAGTAACTTACTCGTAAGTGAGAGAACTCACTTTTGCTGCCAATCAGACATGCAAAACATAATTGTTTTACGCAAAAAACCGCTACATCGGCTTCCACCATGTTCAGAATTCGAATAATTTGCTGGAATCGATGTGACATCTATGTACATTTTTATTGACTTATCAAAAACGGCTCAGCTGCCTTCGATAAAATTTAAAAAGGACTACCTCGAAAGTATACTTTTTAGAAATACAAAAAATTGTTTTAAATCAATTCACAATTGGCGAAAATATCGATGAACATACGCAAATAAAATACATACAGACGAACATAGTACCTACTCCATTTTGGAAGTCGGTAAAAAATACCTAAAAGAGACATCGCAGTACTGTATACTCAGAGCTTACTTAATGACATTGTACCGTACCCGAAAATTAGCTTTATTTTATTTGTAAAATATTTTTTTCATTTAGTTTTAGGTATAGGATAGGAAAATATTTTCCGATCATATTATTATGACTTTCCTCGAATCCATCATAGTTCATCGTTTCACTACTTTACGTTTTTTGAAGCACGGTACGTAGTCTGCATCTACTGGGTCTACCAATTTTTTTCTTAAATGAGGTAGGTAATAAATATGTAAATCGGTTTTACAACTCACGGGTTGCCCCGGATCTTTGAAGGGCATTAATGGGGCCGAAACCAACATCAAGAGGCCCTTTTACAATCATTAAGTAAAAAAATACAGTTTTTGTGTGATAGGAAAAGGGAAACTATTGTAAAGACGGGGGATAGGTACTTCTTGGGCTATTTTAATGAATTTTTAAGGGATTATAAGCTGGTCTATGGAATGAGGTGCGGCACCCGCCAAGTAATGCCTCATTTCAAAATATTTAGGCGGGTGGTGACTTGCCATCTACTAAATGGGCCCCCCATAAAGGCGTACCGTAATTTGGCGCCGGAAGGGCAACATTGGTGTGGACGGCTTAGGGTGTCGAGAGGTGTGCTGCGCTTTCACTAGACGCTACTCGCGGCGTTATGCCCTTTGACACTTCCACCCTGGAGCTTAAGTTCTTAGCTCTTGCGGTTTCCACTCCAAGCCGGCCGGTTAAGGCAAGAGAGGAGTCAGGGGTCTCATTTAGCCCCAGGGAATCAGGGTTCGCGGTGTCGCCACTCACCGACGACTCGCCACAAAGTCGCCCCTGCGTAAATATGTTATTATTAAAATAAATATTTTATTAATCTAGTTAAAACAGCAATCGCGTACATTCGCCATAGTGAAGATATAATCAAGTCTCTCAGAATTGTATTCCATAACAGTTCATTAAACGAAAAATACTATCCAAACATGTCTTCAGCCGATTTTTAAGATATTGAAAACCGAAATATACTACTTAATGTGCATAATTGACACCACTGGCTTTTCGGTGAAGGAAAACATCGTGAGGCAACCTGCATACGTCCGTAGAAGAAATTCGATGGCGTATGTAAATCCATCAACCCGCACTGGGCCAGCGTGGTGGACATGGCCCAATCACCCTTCGTGGGTAGGCCTACGTTCTGCAGTGGACTATTAAAAAAAGGCTGGTACAGTACAGTGCATAATTACCTATATGATCAACAAATGCCTCGTATAGTTTTTGGGAATTCACATGTTGTGAATTTTTATGTTTATTGATGTTAAATCGAGAGAACAAGACCTATTTTATTCGGCATAACATTGGTCGTTAAGTACAGATAATTAATTGAAATTCCAAAATTCTATTACCCTCTGCATAACTTTCATAAATGCCAAAATTTAAAATTCCCAGCCGGTAAATATAAATCCCTTGTCAAATAAATCAAGGAGGTATTTCAAAAATGAGCGGTGTAGTTGTTAATGAAGGACCCGGTGGATAAACACCCTCTTTTACCTCCATCTTTTAAGAAGATGGCATATTTAAGTGGAATTTGGTTAGAAATCAGTAAATAGCAGTTTCAGAATGAAAACGATTAAATCTGCAGTTTAATTGTATTAGTCATATCATAGGATTTCTATATCTGAAGACTAAATAATTTTGAGTATTAAGGCACACAAGACCTTGAAAATTTTAGGTGCGAATATTTTATTTCCTCTAACCAATTACTATAGAGTAGATGGGCCGGTTGTCGCCATTTTGTTGCTATTTTTGGCCATTTTGAATTTTAATGATTGTATAGTATTAATTTTAATGTTAAAATAATCTTTAAAGAATTTTCAAACGACGACATTCACTCAAGCAATATTTATGTTAATTGTCTATAATCTATATGAAGGGACTAGGGGTCCATCATCATCATCATCATTAGTTTGATGCGCATACGCGCGTGGGTTATTTCGTGGGCGAGGACATATAACTTGCTTCCAACACTGTATCACGGCCACCATCACTTTATAATAATCCGTAACTGTAACTGTGTTATATCCGTAAGCGATCCGCCGAGCACGAGATGCCTTTTTCGGGACTCGCTCCACTGTACGTGGCACAGTGTTTGATAGCCCTCAAAAAATTTCCCTATGCTGTTTATTGCATTTATCGATGAAGAAATGCATTTTAAATGCAAGAGTAGAACACCCACGTGTCAATTTCCAATACTTTTTTTTATAAAAAATATTTTTCATTATGTGACCTTGACCTAAAAAAATGATTAAATAAATTCTGTAGGCGTATTTAATCAAGATATATTTTTTTGATTAATGTAGTTTGATGAAGGACATTTAAGTGCATATTTTCCAGTTTTTATTTTTGGAGAATCATCTCTGGTTACTAAGTTATTATTATTTTTTTAGATTTTGGTTTACATTTTTTTTCTTCCAAAAAACGCAAAAGTGCGGCTTGTGAGTAGTATTAAAATATTTATCTTAATTTGATCTATTAGTGATAAAAAAATCACGTTCCAGATTTGCGCCGTTTACGAGTTATCGAATTTTAAAGTTTTGTGTTAGGGTTGTCACCTAATGTGACCTTTCATTTTAATTAGCTATAATATTTTTTTCCTTAATTACAACAATATACTTTATTTACACATAAAATATATCTCATGCATACAATATTTTTCATATGCATTTTTATTTCTATTTGCAATTTACATACACAAATAAGTTCTCAAGTTCGTGTCGAGACACGTGTATGATAGGCTTCCTTAGATGGTGACGATGATTATAAAAACCATTTTTTGCGATGTCTTTAAACGGTTGACTACTAGAAAAACGTAATAAAGTATGAAATATGTTTGTGAGGTCAATGACCTTTGAGCTACGTGCATGTTTTAAAATTTAAAATTTTCCTTTATTACTCAAAAAGTTATGATCCCAGTGCTCATTTTTTGCCGCACGCTCGCGGAAAGGTAAGTACAGTCATTCAACTGGCACCCAATGACTAACGGTACACAAAATTTTAGTACACGGTAAAGAGATCATAGAATCATGTTCTCTTCCTGTCGGCATGCTATCAGAGCAAGCGGCCGAATCGCGGAATAAATTTTGGCGCTCAGATAGAGAACACCATTGCCGAAAAATGAATAGGAAAAAAACTATGATTGACCTCTTTCATCGTGCACTGGAATCATCGAATCCGTATGTGTCTATGGCACACTACAGACACCGCCAAAGGTCATCCAATAGGATTTGTCTGCCAGAAGCTGTTCGTGAACTTTTGAAGCCAATTCATGAAGAAAACTTGCAGGCGGCGGAGGTTGATGACGAAGTTCCAAGATTACATAGATCTTCATCAGATGATGATGATGAAGATTCATTAAATGTTGACGACAGCATGGTGATACTCGAAAATGAGAATGATTTCTATGAGTCTTAGAGTTTTCTATTGATCACAAGTATTATAATATTTGTTGACCTCAGTGACAACCCTAAAATACACCATTTGACCTTTATCCATAACTCCCAAACGGCGCGTTGGTGAAACGTGATTTTTTTATCACTCATAGATCAAGTTAAGATAAATCTTTTAATACTAGTCCCTAGCCGCACTTTTTTTTAGGTCAAGGTCACATAATGAAAAATATTTTTTATAAAAAAAAGTATTGGAAATTGACACGTGGGTGTTCTACTCTTGCATTTAAAATGCATTTCTTCATCGATAAATGCAATAAACAGCATAGGGAAAATTTTTGAGGGCTATCAAACACTGTGCGTGGATACAAGTCCGCCCGTGGTTCTCGTAACACTGCTGGCCGGGCGTTCCGCTAGAGTGGTTCATCACTCTCAATGCACTAGATGGCGCTACAGTCGATGCCCTGACATATATTTATTTTGACATCAAATGACCACAACAATACTGTACTGTACTGTACTGTATCAGCCTTTTAATAGTCCACTGCAGGACGTAGGTCTACCCACGAAGGGTGATTGGGCCATATCCACCACGCTGGCCCAGTGCGGGTTGGTGGATTCGCATACGCCATCGAATTTCTTCTACGGAAGTATGCAGGTTGCTTCACGATGTTTTTCTTCACCGAAAAGCCAGTGGTGTGAAATTCCGACAGTAAATACAACAATACTACACATTAATTATTACAATTAAACATTGGAAGGGTGAAACAGCTGAAAAATAGGAAACCCGAATGTCGTAGACGTGTTCTTTACGTTCTCAAAACAGTGTGAAATTTTTTTATCAGAGCGCGGTGGACTTCTGCCAACTCATTGAACCCGGAACCCACAGTTTGTACGATGCGTGAAGTCCACATTCAATACTAATATTTTTGATAGGTACAAACCTACGTGTTTACTCAACATACTAAAAATTTATATATACTACAAGTATATAAGTTTTTAGTAGTTTAGAACTTGATTCAAACTTCCTAACCTAGCTGAAAACTTGTTCCGAGACCTATCGCTACGTAAAATAAACCATACCTATAACTTTCCAGACACATCAATGACTTCAGTGGGTATCCCAGAGAAGGGAGGGTTGGCAAATTAATGAAGTTGTTCATTAAGCTTAAGTAGGATCGACGTTAATGTCCGAACCACAGATCTACAGAGATGGGCTTACGCTTTGCTTTAGCGAAAACCTGTCACACAAAATTGTGCAGTAAAAATCATAACTAAGCGTAAATGATAATTACGGACCACATACTCATACTCATATATTTGATTAAAAAAAAACAATTTACAAGTCAAAACAATAAAAAAAAACATTAACGATTAAAAATAATCAATAAAACAGATTTCATTTGCAACATTAATTAAATAAATTAATCAATCATTGTATCATCGAAGAATTAACTTAAATCGTAATAGCAGCGCTTAATAAGCCAGCGCTGGAGGCGGAATTTGAAGCTGTTCAGCGTTGGTGCTGAAATTATTGAGCCTGGCAATTTTTTGTACACAAATGTACCCATGGCATGTGTGAGTTTTTTAGACTTCACTTCACCAAGGATATTTTTAACTACAATATGATACAATACTACTTTATATGCTAAAACTACCTACACTATTACTACATAGAAAGCAATTGGATCATCCACAGACCCTTGAAGGTCTAAAGATAATCCAAGTGCTCAAGCCCACTGCCAGTTGGCAGCGTGCCCAGCATGTATTATTAAAGTATTATTAAAAAAAATTGAAAAAAAACAGGATATTTTTTTATTTAGGTTGTAGTTATTGGTCTCATTAGTTCGTGTATATATAGCTATTTGCAATAGGACTATCGAATCATGTAACCAACTGCTAAACAGTTCATCCGCACATATTACATAGATTTATAAACTATTTACTGATGCACACCAGATATAACATACATACTTAGAGAAAGCTTAAAACCAATGTTTCACTTCGGTAGGCTGATCAGTAAAAGTTATTTTTGTGGCGTAGGTATGAGTGGTTCAGTGTCAGTTTATTTATACGACAAATGGATGTCAAAGATACTTAAAACACAGAGAATAAAAATAATCCACGCGTACTTATTTATATAACTTAAAAAACATAGAAATTAAATTCTTAACTACCTATATAAATATATCCTAACTATATACAAAAAAAGGCTAAAAATCGAAAGAAATACTGTGTCCGTGTGGTAGGGTGCCAAGAACGCTGGCTGCATTCCCACGCTGAATGGTTAAAGAGATTCTCTGTGCGAGGAATGAGCCAGCTCTCTTGTCACCAGCAGCGTCAACAAGCTTTGGCGAAATTGTCTTGAAGATTTTTTTTAGGGCTGGACCCTACGGACCAAAAGTTTCGACGCCATGCGGCGAAAATACATATTCATGCAAATAAATACATAGTGATGCGTATTTGCGTCGCTTAGCGTCTTCTGCGGCCTCCGCCGCGGCTCCGGCTCTTTGAGTTGTCCTACTGAGGCGAGAAGGGGGCAAGGTATCGACGCATGTTGCGTCCCATACCAGCGCCCTTCCACGCTCCCAGGGGATCAATGTTAAGCCGTCAGGGCGCTTACCATCATCCCAAGCTATGCCAGCTGGCTCTAAAATAGCTGGGATGTTGATAGTGGCAAGCGCCCTTTTAATGATGTCATTTAAAGAGGTACGAGCGTACTTAGGTATCTACTATAGTGTCCGCAGCAGAGGATGTATCCAAAGTGTCTCGCGCGATGTCTTGGATATATCCTCTTTATTGATCTCTATGGTTCAAACCAAATAAAAAATGACGTAACAGCCGGCGAACCCCAAAAATGAACAGAATTAATTGACAAAATTAACGCATGAAGGGAACCCCGACATCGAGGGGAAGTAATCCGGTGACAATGGCAATACTCTGAAATACCCCGAATTGGTGTAATACTGAATTTCAATTTTGTATTTCCAATTTTTTGATGAGGTATCTTACGACTGGGACATCAAAAAGGCAGTGAAATGGAGGTGCGGGAATTAGAATTTTAAAATTAAAAAAATTGTAAGTATTCTATATTAAAAGAATATAATTTTACGGTACCTACAAAAAAAATATATTATTATTTTATTTTTAGTGTTTTGATCTTTTTAAGTCACAGTCATTATGGTATACTATAGGTAAAGGTACAGGTTTTGTGTTTTTAAATAGCTTGTATTAAGACCCTGACTAACAAAAGAGAAGCTATGAAGAGTGTAGCTAAACGGATATAAAACCATACAACCACTGTACAAGCTTTAATATGTTACCAGAATAATTTATTTTGTCATTAGACTTTACCTTATGGATAGTAATTCTAATTACTATTTACTCATTCAAACACATAGTTAACTTTAGTGTAAGAAAGCCATCGGTTCTACAATACATGTTACACAGTTTCTATACATGAAACGGACCTAACGGGTTGTTAGTCATTGGTATATTGCCTCGAGTCAAGATCAAAGAACACCGTGATTAAATCAACTATTGTTTGTTTTCGACGATAAACAAGCTGATTTTACCGTTTCTAAACAATATTAATGCCAGAATCGAATTACCTATTGCTTTAGATGACGGTTAAATTTAATTGTGTTCGGATTAAGTTCCCGAAATAAAGGGTCGGATTGGAGTTACGAAGTTAGTTTATTTAGCGAAGATTATTAGTTCTTCGTAATTTTACTAGGTCTTAGAAATTTAAAAATTAAATGAAATTGTACACTAAATAAATATGTAAATATTTTCTAAGATTGTTTGATTCCAGAAAATTCTAGCAACCTACTTTTCTAGAAAATGGTTAAAATGATAGAATAGAATAGAAAACACTTTATTGCACACAGTAAAATATAAGACAACAGTAATACATGAAAAACTTATTAGTATAGCTCAAGGCGGCTTTATCGCTGGAAGCGATATCTTCCAGGCAACCTATGTGAGCAAGTCTATCGCCCAGGAAGGATTTTTAATGCGAATAAAGCTGAAAACATACTATCGGACGCGGCTGACGGATGCGACTGATAGCGGCGACTTAGCAATGTGCACAGTCTTAAAACATCCAGTGTGCCAGATCGCTCTCGGACGTCCGAACGCTCAAGGTCGTCCGAAGGTGACGTCCGCGACTGATGTCCGATAGTGTGCACGGCTCAGTGTACTTTCATAGTCTAGATACCTCGATATCGCGTCCGATTGTATGTTTCCAGTGTAAGTCGGCTCTTGGACGCCACCTCGCCTGATGATACGACGTTGTGGTCGAAAATGAAGCATGCAGACGTAGAAGATTCCTATTCACTCTAATCTTGAAAAGCTTTAGACATCTCATAGAAAAAAATAGCTGGCAGGCTGTTCCATTCCCTGGCGGTACGAATCAGAAATGTTGAGTCTAACCGCTTAGTACGTAGCGAAGAAAAATTGATAGTGTATGGGTGGTAGTCAGGCGTCTTTTTTAAATGGGCCAGCCGTTATTTACCACACCTAAATACAGTGAAACACTATGTAAATAATTGTTCATCACATCTACTCGAAAAAGACTACTTGGTTTGCCTTTAAGTGCGCCCAAAGGTGGTGTTTGCTATAAGAAATTTTATAAGTGCGCCGGAATTATCTTTTCATCATATCTATTCGAAAAGGACTACTTGGTTCGCCTTTAAGTGCGCCCAAAGGAGGTGTTTTCTATAAGGAACTTTATAAGTACGCCGGAATTATCTTTGCCGCGCACTTTTTGAATTTGGGACAAGTAGGTGCAGTAGGTTAAGCGCCAAGAAAATGAATGAAAATAATGTAAATATAAGTTCCTATTTGTTTTATTATTAGATACCATTTAATTTCAATTTAGTTGTTACTCTAAGTTTTATTAAATAATAATGTTATAGTAAAATATGAGGCGCCTTTTATTTTGTCATAGAGGTGATAAAAAGTAGAGTGTACCATTCGGGCGCAAAATATATTTTTGGCTCGGGCGACGTACTTTGAATCC
This sequence comes from Hypomecis punctinalis, assembly GCA_949316475.1. Lineage (NCBI taxonomy): Eukaryota > Metazoa > Arthropoda > Insecta > Lepidoptera > Geometridae > Hypomecis > Hypomecis punctinalis. The sequence goes on from OX438807.1 coordinate 3,213,382, forward strand.
CTCGCTACGTTCAGGATTCTACTAAAGAATCCCTCACTTTGCTCTGAATTCAAAAAAGCGCCCTCGTCATAAAAAATATTATTATGCTCCTATATGATACAATCTACTATTAATTTGACTTTTTATCAATATAAAATCATATTATTATATTGATTTCTAATTAAATTTCCGATTCAGTTAAGTAAAGCCATAACGCGACTAGCCACTTATCAGACATCAACAAGGTCGGATATGTCGGCAAACTCAATGATATTAAGCCAAACGCTAGCATGCAAGCAGCATGATAATTAGCGCCCCAAATACACGGTATACCATCGTTATTAACACTCAGGGGCTTACGTGAATATACAAGTCCCGGTGCTTGTCGAAGATATTTATAAGAATAGACACCACTCTCTGACCCTACTGCTCCATCTATCTCTGACTCTTATCAATTCGACATTTTATTGATGATTTTTATCCATATCAAGTAAAATATTAGTGAACTCCTAAGCACTCGATTAGTTAGAAACGTAACTTTAAGCACCATTTATTTAAACTAAGCCGAGGTGGACAAAGGATGACAGTACCTACTTTTCTCAAAAGTAGGTACTGTCACAACATTGTAGGTTGAGTAAGTTCCTAACTAGTGATCCACAAATAAACTAGTAGATGCAGTAAATTGTTGTTACTTTTAACACCACTGGAAACCTTGGGAGTTTTCAACCTCAACATTTTGAAATGTCTCTAAATCTTTAACGCCATTGATTACGTTACATAATAGAAGCAAAGATTCACGCTATACATAATATTCTGGTATTTTGAGAACATGTCAGCGTAGTTAAAATTGTTTATCCCCTTGTGAGGTTCTTGATCTAAAATGTGCATGTCCACCACCGAGTGGTGGCCAAGATTAGTACGGCGAAATCCAGACCGAGATAAGGAGACAAGTGGACCGAAAATAGATTGGGTCAAAATACAAAAATACAAAATAACTTTATTTGCCTTAAAACACTATTTCATTTACCCATATTCACTTGTCCATTGACTCTGAACTGGTTAATAACTGGTCAACGATATTAAACGAACAGTAGGCATCAAATAGAAGGAATTGGCAAGAGATAGAAGTAAATGTGAACTACTGGATCAAAGAGGCGTGGGTCGATTTCCACCCAGGGCAAATATTTATGTGATAAACATAGGTGTTTGCTTCTGTTTGCTTGTGTCTGGTTGTTATTTGTAATTATCTATATAGTATGTATTTAAAATTATGTATAAGTACTTAGTATATTCAGTCTCTGGCAGCAATATGACAAGCTTTGCTTAGTTTGGGGTCAAAGACCGTGTGTAAGATGTCCCCTAATTTTTTTTTTTATTTAATGGTATTAGCAAAACGAGGTTTATGCCCTGCAAGGGATTACCAAAGGTTGATGACGATGATGATGAATATAATTCGTACGAGCGCGCTGGCGGTATCTTTTCTTATGTATATCTGTTGAGTCCAACGTTTTAGTTCGTAAGCTAATGGCTTGGCGTGCTCGGTTGTTTTGATAAGCTTTGTTTGTAAGATCTAGATTCAACACTACAGCTTTATTATGTTATCAAGTCTTACGTAAACTAGGCCAGAAAGTTAAAAGAGAACGTAAACAAAAGCTAAGCAAAGAACAATTAAAGGCATAAACTCAGAAAAATTGGAAATTTTATTTTTCTTACCAAGTAAGTAACTAGGTATGCAATAAAATAAGTAAATAGCTTTTACCCGCAGCTTCATCCACGTGATTTGTTGTTTATGGTCTCACACCACAGAAACATTTTATTTCATCAGAATTAGAATTAGAATCATTTATTGACGTATTGAGCTTACTAAAATTAAATATACAACAGTAATTAGAATAATTAGTACCGCAAAATATATCTCGTCATTCAAAAATACACAATCGCAAAAATTAAAATTAAAAATAACTATCTACTTCAGCAACAAGATTAAATGCTGTAGAAAGGCAACCAAATACAAAATTAAAAAATGTCGGAACAATACAAAATATCAAAAGTACAATGTAAATATCATAGATTATAGAAGTAGGTCAATTAAAATGTCATGGATTTTCGTCAATACATAATTACAAAATTAAATTTAAAATAGAAATAGACTACAAAATTAATTTTAAAACAGAATAGACACTATAATATATAATTATGATACTCTCTAATTTTTAAGTAGGTATATCCTTAGAAAAAATCGATTTAGTCGATCTCTCTCACTGTTGCAATGTGAAAGAGTAACAAAGAAATCAATGTCACATTTCCGGATTTATTAAATACTAGTTTTTGCCTGCAGCTTTGCTTATGTCATTTTTAGGGATCCGTAGTAAAGAACCCATATGACTTCGTTGTGACCGTCTGTCCGTCCGTCAGTCCGAACAAAGACATCAATTTTAAAAACTTAAAAAAAAAAACAGAATTGTGTATTTGAAGGGTAGCTCCCATGCATGTAAAGTGGGGGTGAAATTTTCAACCCCACCCCCTCTTGTGGGGTATTGTTAAATACGGTTTTTGAAATAAATGTGAAGTTTTATAAACGTTTTTGTTTCATGTACCATTTGTGAGATATAAGCCGCCAAAGTTGAAAAACAGTGTGTGTGCGTGTTAATTTCTAAAGTATAAGAAGATAAAATCTTGAAACTTCCTAAAATTATAGAGCATATCAAAGACTTTCTCTGAAAATTATTTTGAACACTGTGGAATTACAACTCATTGAGTTATAAAAGAAAACTTAATTTCTTAAATTTTCACACAGCTCAAAGGTCATTCACCTCACAAACATATTTCTTAGTCACATTTTTTTAGCAGTCAACCATCTAATGACACCATAAAACTTTGCTTTTATCATCATCATAATCATCGTCACCATCTATGGAAGCCTATCTACGCGTGTCTTGACACGAACTTGACAAATTATTTGACTTTTATACTATCACATTTACGAGTTTTATTTGCAGATGATTATGTGCTATTAATTATTTATCAACTTTAATGGCTTATTTTGATTTTATCCGAATTAAACAAGTAATAATTTTATTAAACGTCTGATATTACGCCTTATGAGCCACACTCATTGTGTGGCAAAATAAATGAGGGCGAGGAAGCGATGCATAACACACGTCATCTTCATAAAGAACCTTTACATGAGTAATTAAACATAACACACGTCATCTTCATAAAGAACCTTTACATGAGAAATTAAACATAACACACGTCATCTTCATAAAGAACCTTTAAATGAGAAATTAAACATAACACACGTCATCTTCATAAAGAACCTTTACATCAGAAATTAAACCTAACAAACTTCATACTCATGATTTTTCAGAAAGAAAAGTTGGAAATGTGAAGCACTCAAAAGAACACCGAGAACCATGCGCTAAAAAATCCACTTTCTAAAAAATAGATCTATTCTACAAAAACCAAGCCTTATCTCAACTGCATACATATCAGATTCCATAAAACCTAAACACCACCTTCATCATCATGGACATCCGCAATCTCAGCAAATATCAGTGCCCTACCAATAAAAAAGGTCCTAACGGCCACGTTTCCTATATTAATAGTAATAACTTATCACAATCGACCTACCACTATGGAAGTATGGAGGTGATTCCCTATTAAAGGTCGTCCAATATGTTCAGGGGATAATAGGGACTGACGTAAATGGGACTTAGTGACCTTTCCTACTTTCGGACTTTGGATTCGGGAGCTCGTGAAGTGCAGTGATTAAGATCAGTATAGAACTCAGATAAGGAAGTACTTAAGTATTTTTTTGGGCTGTTACTTAAACAATTAGAAAGTTACTATGATCAGTTGAAATAATGAATAATAATTTTTTTATTTGGGCGGCTAATGAGACAGTTAAACATGGGGCCTGATTTTTCAACTTCGCACGGTTTGGTCGTGTACGGAACTTGAATGGGGCATTCGCAACTTCCATGGACAATATAGAGTGTTTTCATACAATCTGTCAAAATTACAAAAAACGTTCCAAAGCGTTAGAACTTGAAAAATAAGGCCTCTGGACTGACATATGATGGGTTTAGGGGACCTACGATTGACTAAAACGACTGATGAAATGGGATTAAGTTTATTAACTACAATATTATGATACAAAATGGCTGAAGGCACACACTATTTAATTTAATCGATAACGATATACAACGTAATACGAGTACGGTCACAGGAGTAAAGAGAGCGAAACGTCAAAACGTCAGAACTTTTATAATAAGACCACAGAGTATACAATCATAGAGTAATAAAGGCTCGCACTCATGGGCAGGTACAAATCTAAAGAGGGACATTCACAATCCACAACAATATAAAAACAGTATTTTTTGTTAATCTATTTTTTAATTGTATAGTGTTTTTCCACGCTATGTTAATCTATTTCATTTATTTCTAGGTATTAATATTTTTTTGTTTAGGTAATGCATGCTAGAATGTTAGTGCAAAAAATACATAAGCAGTCCAGTAAATAGATAGCTGGTAAAAAAATATCAAATGGGCAGTTTGAGTTGGGTAGTTGGCAAGGAGCGGAGAAACTGGAACGTCGCAATTAATTGTTACAAATTCAGTAAAATCTCGTGTTTTTTACACTTGTAAAAAGTGTGTGACCTTAACTACTACACAGATAACAGTACACTGGTTTAAGCCCTGCCCGCCATAACAGTAATAAGGATTTGGCTTTGGATACGCAATTAAGGGGGCGAAACTTTTAATAACCGCGAATTTTATAGGTTCAGAGATAAAGGAATTGACGCGGGGATGATGTAGATTTGTTTTACCGCCATTTTGTTGATAGGAAGTATGATAATGGCGGATGTTCAAGTGCTTGGGGTTGTGAAGTGAGAGTATTATTACGTAGTTTTATTATTGTCTGGATATTAAAGCCATTTTATATTACAACTAGATGAGAACCCGGCTTCGCTCGGGTGAAATGGGATCCATAATACACGCACACTCATCATAATTTTACTGTTACTCGATCACCATCTTTACGAAGAACCCTCCGCTGCATCATTTTTTCACAATTATGACAATGATTACCAAATGCAAGGAGCATGGATAAAGGATAAGTCTTCGCTTCGCACGGCGTGAGGACCTATCCTTCATGTATGGCAAGGAGATTAGGCTGATAACAAAATGATGTAGGTATCATCAAGCAAAACAATGATGAAAGACCAATGAACGACATTCATTTTAAGAAATAGGTAGGTATTTTCGGTATGATGTGTATCACAGAACAGCAGAACTGGATTATCTCTACTGTCCTGTGATGTGTGTAAACAATATCCCAAAGTAATTGCTCAAAATTAAAATTACAAACTAAGTTTTGGCGGGAACGCGGAAAAATCAAGTCGCCTCATTGTACTATTATTTTGTTAAGCTTGTGTTTTTATTAGTGATAATTAGTGAAACACTTTGATATTTCGTTGATTATGAGTGCATAAGTGTAGGCCAATGATATAATGTGACGTATCATGTGTTGTTACCAAAACTCTCTATATAGACGCCTCTAGTAAAGTATCCACTGCTTTACTGAGGTATGACTTGAACAATGTTTGGACTTGGCCGTGACTTTATTGAACTTTAACGTGACTACGATAGTGACTATTTTGATAAAATATGATCAACAATTATTAAAACCTAATGCTTGACACTGGCAAATGCACAACAATGCGACGAAACGAGTCTACCGTACCCCTTGACGAAATTATTAATATAGATGCGCCAAGCACAGAATAGGCCCTATTACACAAGGCGCTGGCGCTAAGATGGGTGACCGGGTGGTATTTAGAATAAAACGCGAGCGTGGCTTTGGTGACGGGTTAAATTGTAGGTTCTGCCTGTTTTGACCGTTTAGCTAGGTTAAAAATCTTCAGGTCAGTTAAATCCTCTGACACCAGGACCAGGGCACTCGGCTCATACTTAGCCGAAGTTCACAAAAATCAAAACCTACAGGGTACTTTCCCGTTGACATAGAACTATGAAATTTGGCGAGAAGCATTGTCTCAGAGTACACATATAGGAATAAATCTGAAAACTGTACATTTTTATTTTAATCACATAAAAATAAGGCCTCAAAATACACAAAATATGGGTTCAAAATTCAAAGTGAGTTAAGCATATCATGTAAGGTATCATATAAAATAACTTCATTAGCACATGCTAAAACAGGTTTTTAATTATTTTAACAATATGTTAGTACGAAACCCTCGATGTGCGCGCCTGACTCGCACTTGTCCGGTTTTTTTAATTATTTTGAATTGAAAGAGAACTAACTATAAACAAACAGAAAAGTGTTATTATACGGAAAACTATAAACTGAACGTGACTGCAGTCTAATAAAATTTTAATTCACGTGTCAATAAAACTAATTGCAAAATATCGTTAAGTTTGCTCTCCTTAAAAAGCTGGAAGTCGACGAGCGCTCGTTGCGTGACTTTCCATTTCTTGAGGGTATTAGTTCAACACTTTAACATTATTCAATATGCTTGGAGACAACAAACTTTATGAAGTCTTCAAAGCTAAGCTGACGTTGCAATTGTGGAAGCTGCTTCGAAAGTATTAAAGTTTATTTTTATAGCGTAAACTTATGAGTTGGTGGCTCTGGCTGCAGCTCTGCCATATTATATAGAAAATGCTGGTATATTTTTATTTTTTACCGAAAAATAAGGAGGAGGTACTAAGTTCGTCTGCATGTATTTTTTGTTTATGTTCATCGATGTTTTCGCCAATAGTGAACCAATTTTTAATAAAAAGTAGTTCTAAAGAGTATACTTTCGAGTCCTATTTAAATTTCATCTGAATCAGCTGAGCCGTTTTTGATAAATCAACAAAAATGTACAAGGATGTCACATCGATTCGTGCAAATTATTAGAATTCTGTACACAGTGCAAGTCAGTGTCGCGATTTTTTCCAAAAAATAATTATTACTTGGTCTTGCCAATGTTGGCGGTATGAGTGAGATGTGTCTAAGATATTGTCAAAATTGCGAGTCGGCATAACACCGAGGCAGACGGTATAATATTTTAAATATCACAAAGTATTCTATAGGTTAGTAAAAGAAAGACTTACAGGTACAGTGCAGTGCGGAAGAAAAGGATGTAGGTAGACGATTAAAATGATTTATTCTTTTTAAACTTTCGCGATTTGAACACATTATTATTATATACTACGGGACTAATCGCGCACTAAAATTACGATCAGTCTACCCGCGACCACGGTCGATGCAACTTGGCCGAATCGTCGGGATGAGGAGGTATTTATTGATCTCGTAATTTTAGTGCGCGATTAGTCCCGTAGTATATAATAATAATGATTTATTCTTCCAAAGCTTGCAAGTTTTTACAGATATTTTCCGTCACCGAATATCCGGTAGATTAAAAGCCGTAAGTAGATAGGTAGAAGAGATTCTTGGACATTCACTGTTTGTCTCATATGGAATGTCATAATCATTTGAGATAACGATACATGTGAATTGTTTTCAGTCTCTATTACCAAATTGCATCTTATTTTTACAGCATCTAGTCACTTCTTTTAACCGACTTCCAAAAAGGAGGAGGTTCTATGTTCGTCTGTGTGTGTTCATCGACAATTTCGATATTCGATTAGTTCGAAAGGGTATATAGGTAAGCTCGAAATATACTATCGGACGCGGCTCACGGACGCGACTGACAGCCACGACCGATAGGTATCTAGACTATGAAAATGCACTGAGCCGTGCACACTATCGGACATAAGTCGCGGACGTCACCTTCGGACGACCTTGAGCGTTCGGACGTCCGAGAGCGATCTGGCACACCGGGTGTTTTAAGACTGTGCACATTGCTAAGTCGCGGCTGTCAGCCGCGTCCGTCAGCCGCGTCCGATAGTATGTTTCCGGCTTATACTCCCGAGGTGGTTCCATTTAAATTTTAAAGTAATCGACTGAAAAGTCTACAAAAATGTAAACAATTCAAGCGAAATTTTAGAATTTTGTACGCGGTTTTGCCATTTTTTGCGGAAAAATAATTATTTAGCTTTCAATCGTGATATAAAATAGTTCCACTGCTAAAAAATCTGGCTGTTATAAACTAGTGGGAGTGATAAGCCGAGTGTTTCCGATGAGGCTCCTTAATTGGGTCACATCACATCGGATCGTATCGTGCAGATTGAAACCAAACAGAGCCTGAAATGGGACCGGAAACTGATTTCTATTAACGCTCTGGCCAATGAAAGAACTCTTTGCATCGACCTCGCATTTTTTTCTTTCTTTATTGATGACTCTTTGGTAGTCATTTAAAAAGATCAAAGACTTTTTATCATTATTATGTAGGTACTACGGGACTAATCGCGCACTCAAATTACGAGATAAATAAATACCTCATCAGTAGATCTTGCTACCTACACTACGCGATTTACACTTGTTGACAACAGGATTCCACGACGCCGATAACTTGAATCCATCCTCCCGGTTGAAGTTGTTATGTTTTATGATTTCCACCGCTTCAGGAACTATTCTTTAAAAATAGTGTCGATCAGTGGAGAGGACTTTTGGGTCGCGGAGCTCGATCCAATGACCAGTACCTCCGTCAAGCAAAAGCTCAGCTATAGCAGACTTCTGTATCTGGCGGTTTTTGACTGCCGCGATATTTTCTTTGATCCGTTCTTCTCGTAATTTGAGTGCGCGATTAGTTCCGTAGTAGATAACAATAATGTGTTGTCAAATCGCTAAAGTTTAAAAACAACATTCAAAGACTTTTCTTGTCCCTAGTAAGTATCTATCTTGAATTGATTGGCATCAAATTGTCAATCATTGCGACAACCACAGGCAACAACGGACAGCAACAAAAATAAAGAATTAAATTATTTAAGCACGGTTCGGCGTTTTGACGTTTGCACGTAAGTAACATTTTTATAGATACAACTAACGACTCGCCCTGGCTTCGCACTGGTGTATTACACATACAAACCTTCCTTTACAATTCCACTCTATCTATTTAAAAAGAAAACGGTTTCAAAATCCGTTGCGTAGTTTTAAAGATATAACTTTGTTTTATACTATGTAGTGATGAGGCCAATTCTAAAGACGCCATCGTAAATTTAGCAACTGAAAATATTGCTGTTTCTTTTTTACTGTTTAATTCGAAAGAGAGAACAATATTTTAAGTTGCTAATATAAAATTGGCCACAGTAGAGCAACTAATTCTCCTGATGAATTCCTGAAAGCGATGTTGTGGCTGAAAATGGAGTATGTAAAACTAGAAGACATTAACTTTTGCCTTAAATATATCCAAACTGTAATTAAAGTTGCTGCAGCATCTTAAATACTGTAACATCAGTGCTAGGCACTCAGCCCATATGAATTTACTTTTTGTATATATTCCGTGGTAACTTCGTGGTTATGTGCGGCGTGAGTACGTCAAACACGTTATTTTGATCTAAACAACAGAAAAAACAACAGTCTCTCAAAACAACATAAATTAAACTAAAGTTAGCCGAACAAAGCTGAAACTGTCCTTTTTCACGTGCGAGCGTGTGACGTAATTAGGGGTCCGCAGCGTTGATAATTAAGCCGTATTTTGGAACAAAGCATGGCCAAGTTTGCACATTAACGGACGCCTAGGCGCGTCGACTGATTTTGTCGCTTTTATAGTAAAGCAGTTAAAATAGATTTACTGTGAGATTGTTGGGTAAAGATTTATCGAGTGGAAATTTCTCTTTATTGTAGAGTATTGTAGTGCATAAAGTTTAACGATCATTTTCGTACCTACTCTATTTAAACAATTTTTATTTCGTTTCACAATAAACTTTTAAATTACAGTATATTGGGGATTCTTTTTAAGCAAAGGTTTGCCTGTATCAGGAATCCCCGCTCCTCCAAAATATACAACATCAAAATAATTAATTTAGTGCATGTATGCGTGCGTGCGTGTGTGTGTGTGTGTGCGTGCGTGTATATGTGTGTGTGCGCGTGCGTGTGTGTATTTAATTATCTTGTGTGATTATATAATTTATAAAATTAATTAACGGTGCAGATTCGATACGTAACATTTATATTGTTTTGAGAAATGAATACTATCGAAAAATTAAATTATTTACATCATATCTTTTGTCTATCAGAAATAATTAATCAAAAGTATGTATTACATTTAGTCTTTACAAAATATCTTAGCACCTATTTATAATGCCTAAGCATTCGTGCTTATCTAATAATTACTGCATTGATTTAAATACCTTTATCTACTAACTAGCGAACCGCCCCGGCATCGCACAGGTATATTATACATATAAACCTTCCTCTTGAATCATTCTATCTATTAAAAAAAAACCTCCATCAAAATCCGTTGCGTAGTTTTAAAGATATAAGTATACATAGGGACAGACAGACAGCGGGAAGCGACTTTGTTTTATACTATGTAGTGATCATAGGAGATATGTTGAACGTAATCAGCTACTTGACAAATTACAGTCATCTCAAACTTAAATGGAGCAAAAGTCTTCAACCGAGTCGCAAACAAATAAGAAAATAAGAAAGTAAAGGACAACAACATCACAAATCACTCTGAAGCGGAACTCGAAACTATCCGATAGAAAACGTTTTGTCACCCGAAGGGAGATATCAGCTTATCGTCCAGCGAACTATACTGAAACTGCACTCCGAGCTATTTGTCAAACTTTCACCAACGACGAAAACATAAGCCTTCAACAACCAGTTTCATCTGAGCTAGATAAACCAACGAACACAACCCGTTCCTTCCCAGTTTTATTCTCGCAGAACGGGGGTGGGAGCTCAGGTTAAACTGGTCGTCATATGCGACAGATTGGGAGTATCATCTCATGTATAATTCACAAAAGACAAGTTTGGATCTAGATCGCACCAACTTGTACAATAATGCATTTTAGTGTTGTCCCATATGAGAGATTGCAGCGCATAAATGAATATTGTACGGAACTCGGGACGTTTGCGTAAGCGTTTTAGTTTTATGACTTCCAGTTTGTTACACGCTCAAATAAGGATATTTGTCGGAACATTTTTTCAGTATACTTTTGATTCACGCATTTATGACTCAATTTTTCATATGTATTTATTTTTTTGGAGTACCTACTGTACTGTACTGTACCAGCCTTTTTAATAGTCCCCTGCTGGACGTAGGCCTACCCACGAGGGGTGATTGGGCCATATCCACCACGCTGGCCCAGTGCGGATTGGTGGATTCACATACGCCATCGAATTTCTTCTACGGACGTATGTAGGTTGCCTCACGAAGTTTTCCTTCACCGAAAAGCCAGTGGTGTGAAATTCCTTACATAAATTCCAAGGAATTCATTGGTACGGGACCGGGATTTAAACCCGCGACCTCACGATCGTAAGGCGAGTATCATTATCACTAGACCACCGTGGCATTTTTTGGAGTAACCATAAATAATTATGGTGTTATGTTATAAATGATATTGAAGTCAATGCTGACGTGTCAGTGTCACGTGATACATCTTATAATTGCATCAATGAATAGAGTCGAAATTAAAAACTGTAGCTTACTTAAGTACCTAAATGAATAATGTGGCAAAGTATTAATTTATAAACATCGTATTTAACAATCAAAGATTTAATTTTGGAATATAAAATTAAAGATATGAGTCGACTGAGAGACAATTTAGAGAGAATTTTTTTACACAATATTAGTAGTAACTGCCTCGGTGGCTCAGTGTTAGTGACCCTAACTTCTGGATCAAAGAGGCGTGGGTTCGATCCCCACCCAGGGCAAATATTTATGTGATGAACATAAGTATTTGCTCTGTGTCTGGGTGTTATTTGTTGTAGTTACTATCTATACAAGTATGTATTTAAAAATAAGTATATGTAGTATATCAGTCTCTGGCAGCCATATGTCAGGCTTTGCTTAGTTTGGGGTTAGAGGCCGTGTGTAAGATGTCCCAAAAATATTTATTTATTATTATTTTTGTGCTTAGATATAAGCTTAGATAGCTCTGAATGCAAGCAACTTTTAACCGGTCTTATTGAACTTCTATAGATTAGAGAGGCCTATGTACAGCAGTTGACGTCCTTTGACTAAAACGACGATAATGAGGTCCAATTTTCATTGTCACTATAATTTACAAATTAATTACATTACAAGGTTCATTTTTCGTTGTCGCTATTTTTGAGCAAAAATTTATTCCACCAAAGTTAATAAACAAAAAATATAAGGGTCCCTATTCCGCTCATCGTTTACTTAAAACCATCTGTCTTTACCAAAAATCAGGAGAGCATTCATCCCCTGGCCTCTGTCCAAACTTCCTAATGGAATTTCGTTCGCCTCTGACCGACCACTTCACTGCCCGGGGTTGCTCGATGGAAAAATTATGCGTTCCACTAAAATATACATTTAATTTAATTAGGAACATGAGGTTGGAATGAGTGTGTGGTTAGGGTTAAGGAAGATTTGGTTGTCTATGGTGGTAGAAAGCATTTTCTGCATTTTACTCGATAGGAAATTGGTATACTTAATTACTCCAATACAATTTTATAAAATTCTCTGTCTTGATTTAGTAGTTACAAAAAAGTCAATGAAGCTGTTTGGAAATTGTTAGCATAGTTTTCAATATCTTCTTTTTTTATATTGGAAAATTACAAACCACAGACTCCAGGGTCTGTGCCTTTTGTTAACTAAAATATTCAATTATTCGATTTTACTGTACAAAAAGTACAATAGATATGGGTTAGTTTAAATTTTTTTTAAGTTTTCGAGTAAACAGTTGTGTTGTGTATATTTTTAGAGTTCTAAGTTCGAGTGCTTCATCTACTAGCAGAACGTCGCTTAACAGAAATAAACACTATATTTAGTATATGCGATCGAATTTGCCTTAGTTGTTTTTTTTCTCTGACCCCATACTAAACATAGCTTGTGATATGGCTGCGAGAGACTGATATACTACATATATATATTTTAAATACATACTTATATAAATAGTACCTAAATAACACCCAGACACAGAGCAAACACCTTATGTTCATCACTTAAATGCTTGCCCTGGGTGGGGATCAAACCCACGCCTCTTTGATCCAGAAGTCAGGGTCACTAACCACTGAGCCACCGAGGCAGTCAACCAGACTGACTGACTGACTGACTGTTTATAGGTAACGGTAAAATCTTACCATTAGAAGGCATGACAGCTTGCCTCCGTTTTATTACATAAAAAAATTTGATGCCTTCAAGCAATTAAACTATTATAAATTCTACATGATAGACATAGGTACTTGAAACATTTTTACGCAGGTAGAGTAAACCGTAGGAAAAACAAAGCACAATTTAGTAAACTTTACAAACGCAAATATTATTACTTCCATTACACTTTTCATAATAATTCTAGAAAATGGATAGAAAAATATGCTCCGAGCAATAAACTTCGCTTAATTAAAAACCTATCTCAGGTTTAAAACGAGAAAAACTTTTATACTCACTAACTAACCATTTTTCACGATCAACTTAGTACGACGTTTGTTTGAACCCTAAAGGGTTGCAATAAGGATCAAAATTGATGGATTGTAACTGTTGTGTATGAGGCGTATGGTAGAACCAGAGAGGTTGTAGGAAGAAATGATTAGGTATATTTTATAGTTTATTTATGGGGCTTGCGAAAATTATTTGTTACAATTTATTAAACGATGTACCTAAATCTTGTGAACAACCTCTCATAACCAAGTAGTTCCATCATGGAACTGATAGTGGTACTAGTGGCGACGAACCACTAACTAGCGACTTTAAGCCAACCGTGGGCCTACAGTACACTGTTAAAATTTATATGAACACCGGATACAACTCACGATTATTTGAGCGGTCGAACCGCTATGCGTCCGACCGGTTTCAGAGTAGTTAGTACTCTTTCTTCAGGGAATACGCGCGCCCCCGACAACGGACGCCCGCGCACTGGAGTCAGCGACGGCCGTGAGCTGGGCGGCGGCTCGCGCCTCCCGCGCCACTGCCCTCGCCGCTCGCGCCTCCGCAGCGCGCGATCGGCTACTCGTCCCGGCCGTCGCTGACTCCAGTGCGCGGGCGTCAGTTGTCGGGGGCGCGCGTATTCCCTGAAGAAAGAGTACTAACTACTCTGAAACCGGTCGGACGCATAGCGATTCGACCGCTCGAATAATCGTGAGTTGTATCCGGTGTTCATATAAATTTTAATAATGAATCCTCACGCTAGTTTTAATGAAGTAATAACAGTACACTGATCTTCGCGAATTGTTATTGTTTTCATTGCTAAGTGTATTACGCTGCGCTGCCTGTGTCGCCGCGTGATCTCTGAACCTCAGAGCAAATAAAAAAATCAAGAGAGAACGTCGTTGAACAGTCAAGCGAGGCCGGTTTTTTATACATGTGTCAGTGCGTCGTTGTTGCGCCGTCATAGTTCGACTGACAAGCCAAGGCGTAGTTTCGTTGTACTTGGATGTGTGTGTAATTGTCTGTACACGGCGAGGCGTAGTTTTGGTTGGCTTCAATTGTTTGTTCACAACTTTCTCTCTTGATTTTTTATTTGCTCTGAGCTCTGAACTTAAAAAAATCTAAGATAGTGGTAGGTATTATCGCATAAAGATAAATTTAATATTACTCATTCATTGAAAAAAGGAGTAACTGGTCGCAAGTTAGCTAAAAATAAAAAGACAACTCGCTTTTTTCATTAATTCGATAATCCGAATTTTCGATTATCGGAATGATCAACGACACGAAGTCGGGTTAATCGAGGTTCTACAGTAGGTGAAAAATATAGGGTGGGCACCGAACATCCCTGCTCTACTCCCTAACTAAGATATTCTCTACAACATAGAAAAAAGTAATAATCATAAGAAGTAGTATTTTTACATTCTCTTAGCATAATATGTTAAGAAAGCCTCAAGGAAGAATTGTGCCAGCTCTGCACTATACCACCACGACTTGAGCCATGTGTAATGAGTCGAGCAGTCATTAACGTCGCTGCTCAACACAGAGCTATTACAACCATAGGGATAATGTGGTCGATCGAAAAAATCTGAAGGAGATGCATTGATTTAATATGGCATGAGTTAGAAAGAGACATGAAAAATATCTCGATTCAGTGGCTGTTGCCGTGTTTTTCTCCCGATAGTGTCAAATTCCAATTCATATTTGGCAGTTTGAACAGCTCTGGACAAGATTTTCATACAGTTTTAGGGTTCCGTACCTCAAACGGAAAAAACAGAACCCTTATAGGATCACCTTGTTATCCGTCTGTCCGTCTGTCCGTCTGTCCGTCTGTCCGTATGTCAATACTCTTTATCTCGGGAACGCGTAAATATATCGAGTTGAAATTTAAACTGTATACGTATATCTATGGTCTCTTGCACTTGTGTAAAAGAAAAACTTCTCTGTTATTTTTTAAAAAAGTTAGAGCCGTTTATGGCGTAAAAAACCGCATATTTCGATACTCACAAAAATCAAATCCTACAGGGTACTTCCCGTTGACACAGAACTATGAAATTTGGCGAAAAGCATTGTCTTAGAGTACACATATAGGAATAAATCTGAAAACAGTAGATTTTTATTTCAATCACAAAAAATAGGGCCTCAAAATTTACAAAATATGGGTTCGAAATTCAAAGTGAAATCGTATCAAATAAGGTATCATATAAAAGAACTTCATTAGCACGTGCTAAAACAGGTTTTTAATTATTTTAACTGTGTTATTTTCGATGTATGATGAAAAGTGAAAAATAAAAAAACTTTTTTGTTGATGGTTATGATAAAGAGATATTAACAACTTACTTCCCAATATTGTGAAATTTTCTGGATTTGTACGGAACCCTCGATGTGCGAGCCAGATTTGCACTTGTCCAGTTTTTTTTTATGGTTGAGAATAGCTTCAAGCGAAAACAGCGTTATTTCTCTGGTCGTATTAGCTCTGTACTGCTCAAGATTACAAAGGACATGTCCACAAAATGTATGGAGGCTGGTATAATAATAATCAAAAATTCGAACCACAACACTCGTTACATTTCGAAAAAGTTCATATTTTTCTGAGTCTATTACATCAGTTAAAACCAAAAAAGAGCCCTCCGTTTTTTGTTAAATTAATTTTGAATCTGTCAGGATAAATAAATATATTTGGCTCAATAGGTAGTTTATCTCTATCAAACCTGGTTAAGTAACCTCCATTATTGTTAAACGGAAGCATTATTACCAATTAGACACAGTTTTTTAGTGTTTTTTGTCACATTGTACCTACTAACTGGTCACACTGATAGGTTATGATTTTTAATTTTAGCAAATTAAGATATGAATGTGGAAGAATCAGCTACGAATGCAAGTAAAATAACGATAGAAGCACTTTATCATTGCTAAACTAGAAAAAGTAATAAGCTGTATTGTTATTTTCCATACAATTTATTTTTCGCATTTAAAAAATAAATGGAGGGGTGAAAAAATCTAAATTAAATATTTTTGGGAAGCCCATAAAACAAGCTTTCAAATAATGTATATATCATCTTGGTTCGAATTTACTCTGAATAAAATACCACTTGTGGACGTCACCTTTAACGAGAGTCATTTTCATGGGTCAGCTCCGTGCGCTCTCTATCCATGAATAAACATAAGATCTATATAAACATAATAAAATAAAATAAACTTGTTGCTTATACATTAGCTACGCTAACTTTTCACTCTGTGATACTTGTCGCCATTTTAATTTAGTGGGAACATTACCTTCATTGAAGAATAGTGTAACTTATAAAAATACAATAAGTAAGATCCATGATGACGGTCAGCTGAACCAAAAAAAATCCAATTAAGTATATGCTAAAAATGCATTAAAACATGTTACGTCATGCCAGCTCTGCACTTTAGCTCCGCGGTTTGAGCCACGTGTAATGAGTCGAGCTGTCATTAGCCTCGCTGCTCAAGATTGAAAATTTAACGAGAGTCATTTTCCTGATAGTCTCCGCCCATAAAACAAACAAAACGTGTGTTTGTTTTTGGAATTTTGTCCTGCTAGTGATCATCATCTTCTTCTTTAGCCGTAAGACCTCTAATATTTTGGTTAGATAATATAAATTACAGATTTTTTTAGAATTGTTTGGAAGCGGCTTGTAAACAGTGACATGTGATCTTTATTGACCGAAGTGAAGCGAAGGTATCTGCTTCATCTAGACAATTTTGCTTTCGTCTGTCCGGATATTGATTTTTCTCTACAGGACATTTTTTTCTACTAATCTCGATGAAACTTGGTACACGGGGGGATTATTTCCCTCAAAAAGAGGGGAAATTTGCTGTCGCGCTGATTATCGGCCAATTTCGATAATACTTTTTAAAAACATTTAGTTTGCGAGTATTATCAAAATCAGTCAAGAACGAGTAGAGATAATTATAGGCTTATGAACTTCAGTTAAAGAGATGTACCGGTAATATACTATTCGGAACACTACCAGCAAAATTGCAATTGAAAGTTTGTCTTTCAAGCTTTGAGCATATTATTTTTATATATTATACAGGGTTATTTCTAATCAATTAGCATCGTTTTAGGGACTTATTCTGTATATCAAAACTAACAACTATTGTTCTGCGATTTTTGTCAAAACTCAAAAAAAAATCAGCTGTCTGTGACAAAATACATTTTGTCGAGGGTGATCGATATTTTTCTATGGAAGAACGAATTTTTTTTTTTAGTTTTGACTAAAATCGCAGAACAAAAGTTGTTAGTTAGTTGTTAGTTATGTTGTTGTTAGTTAAATGTCGTTAGTTAGTTGTTAAGTTAGTTTTGATGTACAAAATAAGCCCCTAAAAGGATGCTAATTGATTAGAAATAACCCTGCATAGTCTACCGCAGCGTCTGCATAGGCACCTACGAGTCGCCCGACTAGACTGTAGTCTGCTACTGCTGCGTACAGAAAACTTAGAGATTGTATTTTTGCGCTTCATTTGCTAGTCGTTTTAGTATCAATTCGAAAACTTGAATACTTACTGTGAAGTAACATTACTTTTTACATCTTACTGTGTTGATTACTTAATGTCAGTATCACAGAACAACAGCTCTTCTTTGGTCAGTTTAGTAATAGTACGAACGTCGGCACTCGGCGCCGAAACCATTTAAAATGGAAACGCATATTATGTTTAGTTTATTTCTGAGGTCTTTCATACTCGTATGATCGTTTATCTATAAAAATAAATAAAATAATAAATATTTGGGGACATCTTACACACGGCCTCTGACCCCAAACTAAGCAAAGCTTGTGATATGGCTGCCAGAGACTGATATACTACATATACATATTTTTAAATACATCCTTATATATATAGTAACTAAATAATACCCAGTCACATAGCAAACACCTATGTTCAGCACATAAATTCTTGCCCTGGGTGGGGATCGAACCCACGCCTCTTTGACCCAGAAGTTAGGGTGACTAACCACTGAGCCACCGAGGCAGTCAGTCTGCAGGAACATTGAACTTAGTAGACGCTTTACTATCAGCTTGTCGATCCTTGATCATTGCTTAAAAACAACACAAAGGCTTCAACCATATATCTATAACAATTTCGTATTTTTTTTGGCAATATAGCAAAATTGCAATTCATTCTGTTTTTTGTCTAAAAATTACATGACTGACACATAAGTATCTAAAAAACAAAAAGCTTCTTATTTTATCTCTACAACCAATCAAAATATTCTCAAAAAATGATTTCCGTGAATACCAAAGCTATTTAAGTCTGTATTCAGCCAATAAAACGACCAAAACCCGACTCTATCAAAGTTAATTCAACAAAGTGAAGTGAAGAACGTAAACATCCCTGTATCTGGTCAAAGAGCAACATCTTATTACATTTAGATGTAAAAATAAAACTTAAAGACTTCAAAAGAACCCTGAAAGCATAAACGGGCGTAGCTTCTTTCATATACAGGATGGAGAGCTGACGCCGACATTATATGAAATCATATATTTAGCTTTCTGCTTGAATACCTTTGATGTACCTACTTTGTTGTAATAAAGTTACAAAACATTTTTTTATACTAGATTAAAAAATAAATTTATTTGTCAAATCAACAAAAGATTCATGTAAAAAATAATACAAAAAAATATGGAAATTCAAATTCAAATATGCCCTAACAAATTAAAAAACCCGCCTCTTATGGTTATCCGTGCAAAGGTGCCCATGACAACAGAATGAACTGAATAGCGATAGACATTATTCGCACCAAGAACCACCATTACCAAGCTATTTACTTAGTCTATACTAATATTATAAAGAGGAAAGATTTGTTTGTTTGTTTGTAATGAATAGGCTCCGAAACTACTGGACCGATTTCAAAAATTCTTTCACCTTTGGAAAGCTACATTATCCCCGAGTAACATAGGCTATATTATATTTAAAAAAAAATTAGGGATCCTTACTAAAACTCCAATAATGTAATATAAGGTGTAAAAAAAAGACCTGAAAAATTCCTTACGTCGCGTGCGCTGCGAAAACTATTGATGATGGAATAAAATAATGTACTACGACTTTATAGAACACACTATAATTTACAAAAAATGTCGCGACAGCATATTTCTAACTATTATAGTTAAGCCGTAATAACTGTTATTTTATTCTTAAAAATTAATTGAAATACCGTCGCAGGAAAAGGATCTTAATTTGTATCTTGGTATTAATCCTTATCAAAATAAATTATTTCATATTCAAGACTGTTTCAATAGCTTTATGCAACTTTTTAAATTATTTAATTCAGACATTTTATTACAAAGATATTACGAATTCAAAAATGTAAGTATTATAAAAGTTTCGTTTCGCCGCTCACTCCGCTTGGCAATTCATGTACTTTGTACAATGTACATAATACAAAATTCACTTCGAGCAAATATCTATAGAGTCACAATCGTGAAAAAAGTGTCCGAGCCAAAATCATGCCCAAGCTACGTAGTGGGCAGGCTTTTTAGTTAGTGGTAAGGCGATTTCAAGCCGACTACAACGCCGCGCGATGCCAAAGTGCTCGGTTACAGGCACTTATTAGGTGACATAACGTCGAGATTCGAGGAAACGGGTCATTGAGAATTGAGAAGGGTGCTTGGGCCATATCCACCACCAGTGCCAGGGCCCAGTGTGGGTTAGTGCAGATTGCCACACAATATTTTCCTTCGCCGAAAAGCCAATGATTTGAAATTCCGTACATAAGTTCCAAAGAAACTCATTGATACACGATCGGGATTTGAACCCACCACCTCACGATTGTAGGACAGGCGTTACTACCACTAGACCACCAAAGTTATATATCTCCGCCATTAGTGTGTCGATTTATGTTTTATTGGTAGTAAATAGGTATGCAGTGGCGTAGCGTGCCTTGGAGGAGCCCAGAATCAAACATAGTTGGGGAGCCGAAATCACTCATTTCTCACAAAAGAAACAAATATGCTTGGATTAAATTGAAATAAATATATACCGCCTAACCGCAAAAGATTTAAACACTGTTTAGCCGTACAATTTGTACTGTTAAAACTTTAGTGGTAAGACGGTTATTTATAAGTTGTCACTTCCTCCTAGAAATTGAGCTAGCCAAACAATTCAAATGAAATATACAGTTTTCTTGCCTTTTTTTCAGGAAATTGATAATGAATAGAATATAATTACCTATATCAGCTAAGTAAGTCTAGCTGAAGGCGATTTCAGTTGTTATAAAATTTCTGCCTCTTAGGACAACTTTTGGAAGAATGCTTAACCCGGGAAAAAAGAGATAATTTTTTTCGGGAAGCACGAGATTAAGTGACATTGTGGATAACATTTTACTAGGTTTTGCTTACACACGTTAAAGCCCCTGTAGCCCGGGAGCCCCGTATTATTGACACGGCTGATACTGCGGTAGCTACGCCCCTACACATAGTATGTGAAACGAATTGTCGACCTTAAAGTTCTCGAATGTAGACAATGTATTGGCAAGTGTAGCGAAGGTCTTCACGTGAATCTAAGATCTGGTTGTGACGTCCGGAACACGTTGGATGCCAGCGCTTTATTCCTTCCATCACAGCTCTTTGGGTTAGCAAGTTGAAGAGGCCTTAGGTAGGGCACACAATTCGTAGTAAGTAGAACTGATGTCCAATGTTTTTCAAAATTCTCGAGTGAAGACAAGATCAAGAAACTAACTTACATGGGTAGAATGTATAGACTGTGGGTCTGTAATATTTTAACGTCGCTTTCATTCTCATCATTGTCATTTTCTGAAGTCAGGGCTATATATTATGTACAGCCACCCAACACATACGAACTCACTTTTATTTAGATATGCCAATACCTACTATCTCTTTTTCATAAACTTCAAACAGTTTAAGACTACGGAAACTCTCGCGATTTGGGTAGGTTTTAACTCATAATAATGGTTCATAAGGTATGTCTAGCATGTGTGTGGCGCATACCTACATTACGTGGTAAGTATATGTATAGCCAATCATACCCGGGCAAAGCCGGGACGGGCAGCTAGTTATGTATAATTTTTTAACATCTTTTTGGGCCAAGTTGTAGCTGAACAATGATTACCTACTAGTTAATGATTTATTTTGTTTTTTTGAATGCCTAATGAATTCCTTTATTTATTACTAGCTTTTACCCGCGGCTTCGCCCGCGATATAATTTAATTTAAGTTTATCTTGTCAAAAAATATGGTAACTAAAACAATAAGTGCGCCACAAAATATAAGCCCCAATTCAATGTGAAACGGTACACAAATATTGTAGCAAATAATCATTTCAAACCCAAAAAACAGCCAATCTCAACTAATTTGTTTCGTCATTGTTATCATCCGCAGCTTTCTTTGACCCACTGTTGGGTATAGGCCTCTCTCTTGCAGTGCCATCTGCCTCGGCTCTTTGCCGGTCGTGACCAGGCTCGACCGGCGGTATTGATGATATCGTCGAGATAGTCGACCCACCTTGCTGCCGCGCCGCACATAGCTGAGCGCTCTCACCTATTCAAGTACCCTAGTTGACCAGCTTGGTCACCACCGTCTTTCTTGCTCAAGAAGCGCTGGCCGAATTGGTTGCCACGCCATTGTGAACGGTGTCATACGCAGGGCTTTTGCGACCGCCAAAATCGCAGCCGTAATCGAACCCATTCGGTTCGGTTTGCGCGTGGTGATGGCGAAAGGCCTGACGGTATGAAGCTGGTCCCACGCGACTTGCGTCGATACTTTGGCGCCGTCAGCGGAGCAGCACAAACGGCGCAAATATGCTAACTTCGGCAGTGGTCACATATTTGAGCCGTTTGAAATTGAGACATCGTGCGCGTGTTGGCCGGGAGCTCACCTTGTTTTCAAAAGTCTTTCTGAGCGTCTGGTGTACCCGCCGCGTGACCAAAAAGCTGGTATTTATTTGGTTCAACGTATAAGCAGCATTGCCAAGCTGATTGGCAATACTGCCAGCATGTTGGGCACGCTGCTAACTGGCAGTGGGCTTGAGCATTTAGAATATCTTAAGACCTTCAAGGTTCTGTGGAAGATCCAATTGCTTGTTATGTAGTAGTAGTTTATGAAGTTTTACATTATAAGTCTATATTTAGTGGTAGTTAATAAAGGCACTTGCTCTATAAAAAAATCAAGTACCTTGCACCTTGTTGTCACTGTTCAAACCTAACCCGATATCAAAATACCTTATACTTATAAATGCCCATAGGTTCCCGCCTTGTCGTGGCAGGAGAACTTAGTAGCCGAGGCTTATGGGCGGCGCGGGAATCCCAGGTACTGGTTTTTTTCTGAGACAGCTGAGAAGGCACGCTCGAGGTCTCCCGATTCTTTTTGGTCTTTTCCCCCTAGGCAGTTTAGAAGTTTGCACTCGAGGTTGAACCGCTTTTCTGGGGTTTTTAAATATAGCAGCTGAGAAGCTGGCCGGCAAGTTGCGTGCCTCATGAGGAGTGCCGCAACTGAGCCGGGCTGCACTTTTATCATTGTTCAATCCTAACCAAACCAACAGAAATTTATGTTCGTGTCAAGGTCACAACTC
This sequence comes from Hypomecis punctinalis, assembly GCA_949316475.1. Classification (NCBI taxonomy): domain Eukaryota; kingdom Metazoa; phylum Arthropoda; class Insecta; order Lepidoptera; family Geometridae; genus Hypomecis; species Hypomecis punctinalis. The sequence goes on from OX438807.1 coordinate 3,236,378, forward strand.
AGAATCAAGGTTAATAACCTTAGTGTTAAGATATTCATACTCATGCCATCATCATCATTTCAGCCAAAGGATGTCCACTGCTGGACATAGGCCTCCCCTAATGATTTCCAATAAGACCGGTTGATAGCGGCTTGAATCCAGCGCGATGCCATACTACTTTTAAAAATCAAGTCGATCCGTTTCTTCGTACATTAGCATGGATTCTGTACCATAAAGGTAGAATAAAGAAATATGTTTAACCTCTAATGGTGGTATATTTAAAAATATTTTTAATGTCAGACAAAATTAGACGGCCCAGTATTAAACGTCATTGTCATATGTAGCATGGCAAAGGGAAAACTATTTTGTCCAATTTTAATGTCAGTTGTCATTGTCAATTCATACTTTATTTCCTCTTCGAAGAGCTATAATGGTGGAAAGACAATTTGTCCCTTTGCTATGCGAAGCGAGACATTTATAAAAGTCTGCAGTCAATGTATGTCACCTGTCATCTAATTACGTTTTGTGAATCCATGCTAGGCCCAATCAACCCAATTATGAACGCGCCATCGTAAATTTAATAGCAACGTAAAAAGTGTTCTCTCTATCGAATGCCGAAAGTGAAAAAGAAACAGAAATAGTCTATTTAACTGTTATAATTACGATGGTGTCTTCAAAATTGGGCCTTTTAGCGTCGTTGTGATAGGTGACTGTTTCGCTAACGCAAGATTTTGACCTATCTTACGGGAATTATGCAATTTTCGGGATTAAATGTAGCCTATGTCCTTTCTCAGGCTCTAGACTATCTGTGTACCAAATTTCATTGAGATCGGTTCATTAGTTTTGAAGGCGTGAAAGCGCGACAGACAGACAGAATATATAATCAGTATGATGATATCCAAGGACTGCTCATCGATTGATTTGACAGATATTCGATCGACAGTTGTTTATTTTGACATTCTTGCAGCGCACGCTAGAGTAGCTCGCAGATGGCAGAATTTTCCTACTTACTCAACATTTATATCGTTATATTTTGGACAATTCACAAAATATCTTTATAAATTGTAGCCTATGTGTTATTCTGATGTATAAGCTATATTATTGCAAAGTTTCATCTCAATCCGTTCAGTAGTTTTTGCGTGAAAGAGTAACAAACATCCATACATCCATCCATCCATCCATCCTCACAAACTTTCACGTTTATAATATTAGTAGGACTAGCCGACCCGGCGAACGATTACCATTCTATAAAGGACATAAGTACAGACAAACATTCATATGACAAATATAATTATGTAGATTTAGTTTGCTTGAAAATTTTGTTTTATCGGTTTAAGGATTTTCTTTCCTCTTTTTTATGATTACTACCTACTGTTATGATTTTTTATGATAAGTATCTACTACATACTTGGCATTACTTGTGGGTCTAATTAATACTGCTGCCAGCTCTCCACTTTGTATAGCATTCGCGCATCGATGTGGGGAAAAATGTGGGGTTTTGATGCACGTTCTTTAATTAAAATTTGTTGTTGAAGTTTTAAGTAAGAAAGTATCTTACTCGATTTTAGTTAGGACAATACACGATGGTTTATGATTTGACAGACTTATTCAGATCAATGCAGTCCACGAACAAATTTTTTTAAGAATTAACATCAAGAATATTAAGTAAGAGAAAATGTTAGGTGTCTTAGAGCAGTTGCCCCAGTAAGATGTCAAAAATTCACCAACCCGTCATTTTAAAAATTTATATTAAAAACAACGATTAGGTAACTGAAATCGGTTCACTTACGTTTCAATCAAACACAAAAAAGGCAGATTTCTTTTCTTGAACATCGTTTAAAAATCTACTGTACTGCGCCTTATTTTTTGATAATCTACTTCAGGACGTAGACCTGCCCATGAAGGTTGATTGGGCCATATTCACCACGCTGGTCCAGTTATAGTTACAGACGATGGATTTACAGAATTTCTTCTACATACATATTATTGTGCAGATTTCCTCACGATTTTGATTGGGCCATATCCACCACGCTGGTCCAATGCGGGATGGTGTATTTACAGAGTTTCTTTTACAGAAATATTGTTACGCAGGACTCCTCACAAAATAAATGCATTGTTTGAAAGGTTGCTTTATGGGCTTCTCAAAAATATTTAATTTATATTTTTTCTTCCCTCAGTCCAGCAATATTTCTAAAAAAACATTAAAAATTGAGTCTGATTGATAAAAATGCTTTTATTTTAGCTATTTCAAGGTTTATTCAGAGTAGCCAGAAATAATCTACTTTTTCTGTCAAGTATATTTATTCATATAAATTCAAAGTGAATTTTAAAAAAATCGAAGGGCTATTTTATTTTAACTAATGTAATAGACTCAGAAAAAAGATGTACTACCTCGACATAAATATGACACATGTCGTGGTTAGATTTTTTGATGATTATTATATCAGCCTCCCCTACATTTTGTGGACGTGTCATTTGGCTATTACTTTCCTGGCATAATGCGGCTTCCCAAGTTTCCAGCACGCCTCTCCGAGAGCATCTTAACGCGAGTTCACCAACTGTAACGGCTAGTTCCGAATTAATGTTCTGGTTGTGATCTCAAAAGGCTAAATTGAATGTTAGTAACAGCGCCCGGGGGTGAGATGTAATTGTTTCAACCATGGCCGTGGCTAGGACGATGGGCTAGGGGGAGGCTTTTACATTAACTGAAAAAGATAATTGCCTTCAGGAGTGGACAAAGCGGTGAGGTAGTTGTCCGTCGACCAAATTTTTTTGCCCAACGTCGGGAATCGCCCTTAGTAGGTAGGCCTATATTCAACAGGGGATCCTGTTTACCGAAGCGAAACAAAGATCTTTAAGTCGACTAATTTCCTTTTGTCTTTTCGGATGTTTATTTTGTCTACAAGTCGCATTTTTTCCCAAACTTGGCACACAATACAGATATTTTAAATTGACTTTTTTGTCCTCGGCGTTTTTGATTTGATTCAAATTGTTTAGATAGCTCCAAAATAGCATAATACATATAAAAAGTAAAATTATAATAAAATTCGTGAAATTCATCTCGCTTTATACTCACTTATCTAACTACTAGCGACCCGCTCCGGCACAGGTCAATACAGGGTTATTTCTAATCAATTAGCATCCTCTTAGGGGCTTATTCTGTACATCAAAAACTACCAACTTTTGTTCAACGACTTTTGTCAAAACTCGAAAAAAAATCGAGCTGTTCCATACATTTTGTCGAGGGTTAACGATATTTTTGTATGGAACAAAAAAAATTTTTTAAGGTTCAGTTAAAGTCGTAGAACAAAAGTTGTTAGTTTTGATGTACGGTATAAGCCTCTGAAAGGATGCTAATTGATTAGAAATAACCCTGTTTACAATATAAACCTTCCTCTTGAATTACTCTATCTACTGAAAAAATCGCACCAAAATCCGTTGCATACTTTTAAATATATAAGCATACATAGGGACAGACAGACAGGGAAGCGACTTTGTTTTATTCTTGTTCTAACTATATTCCTTGGTTCCGCCCCTGTCAAGGTACCTATATGGGTAGGAGATAGACCGTAAAGCGAAATATTGTTTTATCAAATGGATTTATTTAACAACGCTACAGGGGCACGCTGGCCTTGAAAGACCTAGGACAATATTATTGTTTTACCCAGAAAAATCTCTTCGCGTTCATGGTCATGAAAGTATTATGATTTTAATGTTTTTGTAGGCTTTAGCGGTATGTAGAAGTTGATATAATGTATGTAGACTTTTATCTTATTATTTTTCCTAAAGAAATAAAAGGTTCCAACCGGAGGGCACAAAAACTACTATATCACGCGAGCGAAACCGCAAGCAACAGCTTTTCAATACATCATAGGGAAGGGACCCCTCAATCAAAACGCACAATATATTATCTATTATATAAAAGGCTTCCCTGAGAGACTGACTGACAGACAGCCTACAGCCCAAACCGCTAAAGATATAACGTTGAAATTTGGAATATAGGTACGAGTACATTGTACGACGTGATGGAGCACTAAGGACGAACATTTTGGAAAATCGATCTCTAACGGGGTAAAACGGGCCCTTTTCGTTTGTATGTAACTTTTTATTCCCTGTACCGAATGACTTGAAACTTTGTATACATGCTTTCCAAACAAAATAAAAGTTATGTTATGTCCTGTTTTGCCGAATTTTCCTCATGTAAGGGGTCTAATAAGGTCCCAAAGTTGGTGAAAAAAGTGTCAATTACAACCAACCAGCTGAACGGTTATGGTTGAAATCTGGTATGAAGGAAGCACACAGTTTGTTTCAATACAGGAACTATTAATATAAAGTAAAATCTATAGGGTTCCTTAGGGATGGCAAAAATTAATCAGTTTAGGCTGCAACCCAAACCGCTGAGGATATAAACTTGAAATTTGGAATATACGTACATCATACTACATAATGAAGCACTAAGGATGAAAAACGTACCCAACTCTAACTTACGGGGTAAAACGGGCCCTTTTACACTATGTGTTTTGCAAATAAAATTAGGTATAGGTACCTACTTGTGTGCCATTTTTTCATTAGCCTGGAAAATTAAATTTCTAATGACTTAATGAAACATGTCGAATACCTGTACCGGTCTTAATTAATAGTGCACTACTGAACATAGGCCTACCTGCGAAGGGTGATTGGGCCATATCCATCACGCCGACCGAGCGCGGGTTGCTGAATCCACAAACGACATTGATTTTTTTTCTACGGACGTACCTATACAGGTTGCCTCAATGTTTTCCATCAATGAAAAGCCAGTAGTGTGAAATTCCTTACATAGTTACTCATACAATTATTATTATTGGCTCCCTCGGTGGCTCAGTGGTTTGTGACCCTGACTCCTGGGTCAAAGAGGCGTGGGTTCGATTCCCACCCAGGGCAAATATTTATGTGATGATCATATGTGTTTTCTCTGTGTCTGGGTGTTATTAATGTATTTTTATTTATTTATTTATTTAACCCTTTGTTGCACGCTATTTGTACAAAAGGAGGACTTAACGTTAAATAGCATTATCAGCCAGTCAACCTAAAGGTACATGTATATGTATACTCTATAAAATTTAACTTGATCTCTGTGACAGCTGTCAGAAAAATCACGCCTATGAAGTCCTGAATTTCTTAATAGTACTGACAGTATCTGTCAATGTCATACTTTAAGGACATGCCGATTAGTGATGGGCGACGAATGATGGTGACCACAGAGTTGTAGATAGAGTTTTAATTAAAATGTCGATAGTTTATACTGACGATATTTTAAATAAAACTTGATCTATCATTAATTTTATTGTATATTTTAATATCATAACATTATTTACATGTGTACATACTTGATCTTAAATAATAGTAAGTAAATGAAATCCTTTTTCTCACCTTCAACTACTCATTCGATTTCATTACAACATTGTTTGAAAATCGATTTTTGTCGACACTATCCCAACTCTAAAAATGTCAATCTTCTACTGTCGCAGAGATCAAGTTAAATTTTAAAGAGTATAGTATATCAGTCTCTGCCAGCCAAATCACAAACTTTGCTTAGTTTGCGGTCAGAGACCGTGTGTGAGATGTCCCCCAATATTTATTTGTCATTGAGTTAATATCAGAAGTTCGGCTATTTATCATCCAAAAATTCACGTACTCCGTAATAAGCTTAACATACAAGTAAACTAAATAACCAAATACTGAGACAATGCAGGTCGATCCGTGGGCTCTCATTTTAGGCAAATACTGTTACAATTTTGGCCAAACCGTGGGCATTATCCTTGCAAGTAATTTTAAGCAAGTATTAAGACAACGCGGGCCAAATCGCGGACTATTATATATTTTCATTTAAGTAAGTACCTATGTACTAAGACAACGCGAGCGAAGTCGCGGGTTTTAAGCTAGTGCAAAATTTATTTGTCAGTTTTCAGAAATTACTGGAGTACATAATATCATCACCAATAGTAAAGTTGTACAAGTACATTTATGACCGACGAACCACCGTAGGAGGTATACAATTCGACGCGTATATATTTTTTTTATGTATAACAACGCATATATTTTTTCATAGTTGTTCGATTTCAATAATTCTTTTTTTATTGGAAAGAATATGTTTCGAAATTGGTTCCATTTAAATTTTATCGAAATTGGCTGAGCCATTTTTGATAAATCAACAATAATGTGAAAAATACTACATCGATCCGTGCATAATATTTGCGTTCTAGCGATGCGCACTTCGCACAGATGTACTATATATATATATATATATATATATATATATAAACATATTTTTGAATTACTCTATATATTAAAACAAACTGCATCAAAATTCGTTGCGTAGTTTTAAAGATATAAGCATACAAAGGGACAGACTGCGGAAAGCGACTTTGTTTTATACTCGTACTATGTAATGATTCTGTACACGGGTGAAGTCGGTCATGCTATTCTTTGCAAAAAATAATTATACGATAACTAAACTACAAACTACAGAAATACAAGTCCTTCAATTACAATCTAGAGCTTTTTAATGGATATAATTTTTTTTATTTTAATTTTACTTTGTTTATTCATTTTGCCATGGTTTAGCGACACCTACCTGCCTATGGAGTGGCCGTAGGAACGATACGTAAAATATTGTGCTAGTAATACTTACAGAACAAATAAATTCTTTCAACTCCATATACCTAAATAACATTTTCACGCTGTAGATTCTAGAGGAATAACCAATTTTCATATCCACGCGACTGCACTTGACCGAGCGAGTTGTCTGCAATATCTTCAACATCGCCAACACGATGAGACTAAGGGGTCGTCCATTAACGATGTGAGACCTTTTTAACAACATGTGATACCGCCATCGAGCAAGTATCTATAGAGTCACAATCGGAAAAAAAGTCCGAAAAACCTTGCCCAAGCCCTGCCCTACCAAGCTACATAGTGGGCAGGCTTTTTAGTTAGTCGTAAGGTGGTTGCAAGCCGACGCCACGCGAAGGCAAAGTGTTCGGTTACAAGCACTAATTAAGCTACATAGTGGGCAGGCTTTTTAGTCAGTCGTAAGGTGGTTGCAAGCCGACGCCACGCGAAGGCAAAGTGTTCGGTTACAAGCACTAATTAAGCTACATAGTGGGCAGGCTTTTTAGTTAGTCGTAAGGTGGTTGCAAGCCGACGCCACGCGAGCGAATATCCAAATCGGTATGTATGACGGCGCTCGGACATTTTTTTACTACTTTCGCTTAGAGACTGTGGCTCTGTAGATATTTGCTCGAAAGATACCGCCTCTAAATTGTGCGTGGCCCTCTTGTGCTTTATGGACACCCCCTTTCTGCCTTTCACAATCTACAAAAATCACAAAACCAAAGAACATTCGTGGTGGGGAAAAAAAGTACCTAGGTATCTTGGAGAGTCAGAGAGTGACTTGAAAGAGTCAAATCACTCGCTGCTTTTCAAATTAGACATCGCATCACATCGGCGTGTTCAAAATGTGAACGAAAAAAATTACGTATTACCTCACTGCACTTTCTCCTTTTTTCTGGTGATATTTTGTAATTTTTAGATAGCTTCTTCCCTCTTTTCAAAGATCACGTGATTAGTGGAGGACCCCCAACCTCCAACGGACTGGGTGCTCCGATGTCCCGGAATGCACATTACTCTCGCTCGCCCAATATCGCACGACGTGGGCTACGTGGTTCCCTACACTAAATTATAGGCGAAGGACGTACTGAGACAAATCACATATAATTTGTTTATCAAAATCAATTACTGCATACGATTTTTTTGTAACAATACACAAACTAGTCCAAAAGAGACATCAATTCGTAATTTGTCGATGCTTTTGGTAGGTAAGTAGGTATTGTCTAATAAAATTGTAGTAGGAATCTTCAATCAAAATCAAATCACATCATCAATCAATGTATTCTTTGGACATACGGAAATGCGCTTAGAATCGTCTTTTTACAAAAGTTTTCGATAGCAATATATCTTGCACAGAGCTTGCCAGATTACTTGTTTCAATGAAACTCGAAATACCGGATTTAACTCACGTCTACGCCGTAGTACCTACGAATACCTACTAAGCAATTACTCCAAAACCAGTCGGGCACCTAGTGGCCCGATTGTCGTAGACTTGAGTAAAAACAGCTTGTTCTTAGAATATAAAATATTTGCAATTTTTGTTCAAACTCTTCAAAAGCTATCAATACATTAATGCAAGTAATTTTCATTTAGAAGAATTCATTTCATTCTCAATCTACTTCTAGAAGTCAAATATGCTCACTATCTCTCCAGCTTTATCAGAAAACAAGGCAGCTATTTTCAGGACGTCGCCTTTTGGGTGACTGTCCTTCCAATGACCTCCTACATTATCTTGGATGTGTCTGTGCGTTATCTGTTTCCATGGAAGTCTTCATAACTTTCCAAAATTGCATAGATAAAGTGATATGTATGAGATGCAAATGCGGCAACACTTAGGTCTGATGTTCTTATTCTTATAAAATATGAATTCTAAGAGATGGAGTGGGATACTCATGGATTGTATGAATGGCGACACTTAACAGTTACCATTTATTAGCTAGCTACATTAGTAGATTTTTTTTACCAAAATGTGTAACCACAAAACTAAGAGCCCACCTCAATTTTTCAGATATTTTCCTACAACTACGCATAATGGAGTAAAGCTTGCACTTACAGCCTAATTGGGATTAAGTATAAGCTGAAAATAGAAACAATAAATACATAGAGACATGCCATATCATAAATTATCATCATAAGAATAGTAGTGCCAGTAGTCAGCGATCACCGAAATTAAGCAACGTTCCGCACGGTCAGTATTTGGATGGGTGACCGCGGGTGGCATTTTCTTCTAATAAGCGCTACCGTGGTTCGGATGACACGTTAAATTGTAGATCCCGGTTGTTTTAACCGTAGAGCCATGTTAGATACCTATAGGCGGCCTAAAAACTCTGACACCAGGGCTAGCCACCCGGCCTACACAAACTTACTTATCATACTAATCATTTGTAGCTTACAATAAACGGTAATATTATCTATCTACTATTGATTTTAAGCACTTTGTAGGGAATAAGGTTACTTCCTCTTATTTATCCATCAGGGTTATTCCTAATCAATTAGAATCCTTTTAGGGGCTTATTCTGTAAATCAAAACTAACAACTTTAGTTTTAAGTTTTGATGTACAGAATTAATTGAAAAAGAATGTATTGATTGAGTAGGTAGTTGTAAGTTTTGATGTACAGAATAAACCACTAAAAGGATGCTAATTGATTAGAAATAACCCTCATAGATAAATAAGAGGGAGGAGCCTTATTCCCTGCTGTACAGAGGGCCTTAGGGGTTTATACTGTACATCAAAACTAACAACTAATCAATCAATCAATTAGAGGATGCTAATTGAATAGGAATAACCCTGTATAGGCTCATATGCCCAAAAAATCTCTTTTAAATATGGGGGAAAAAATACCCAGATGTGATTTCGATTGCAAGACGTACACAATACTTGCTACAGCAAAGCTTCGAGTGTTTCATTCTCCGTGACACAGACAAATGAATGTAACAATACGAACAAAACCCACAACATAAAGTGCGCTCTCTTTTTATTTACACCCTGAAATATGTTACTGTTTTTCCAACAGTTTAAAAGTCGAGAAAGGAAAAACATCGTCGCTTCGTATAAAGCGCAGGTTCTCAAACTTATTTCTGGTATGGGGCAATGCACACAAATGACTAAAACATTCCTATAACAATAATAGTTTTCGATATTAGATTGCTTTCAATTTAAACTGTTTGGTGTACTTCGCAAGAATTACATTTAATAATTATTATAATAATATTTCAAAGTGCAATACTTTGCTAGGTAATCGATTTATAACGAAATAGAACATTTATTTCAAAAATATGATGTTACTCGTAATAAAAGAGAGAGGTTAATTTTAATATCATAGAAGTAATAATATTGATATTAAGCCCTATTCTAATAAATGAATAAACAATAAATAACATAACCAAGTATGAATACTACGGCTAAAAATACGTCCGTAGCGGGATGATTTAAAGGAGGATATCTGTAACAAGGATGAATACCAGTCTGCGATTGCCTCTCCAGACTAGGTAGGTACGTTAATACCCCTCATTCTTCTAGTCTAGACATAGATTATGGCGATAGCAAACGTGGAAAGCAAAATATAACGCCTTTAGTCAGACGGAAGCTATTAGCAGGCTTGGAATTCTCCGACACCCAAAAGGGGGCCTTGTCACTAACTTTGAGAATAACTGGTGCAGAGAAAAAGGCGCATTACGCCAAGCAAATGGGGCGGTATTATAGCGAGTCTGAGGAAAACATTGAAAAAACTAGCCAAGTTAAGAGTTAATTTACTTTGTCCAAAGCCACGGGGTGTGAAATGAACTTAAATTACAATAGTGATTGTCTGCAGGAATGAAATATGCTGTCTGGAAGGACGTGGATATCGTTCTGTACTTATAGCAAAATAAATTAAACTATACTTAACCATTCTTATAATATTTCGATGTGTAAAAGTTTGTCATCTGGAATTAATGCAATGACGCAAAACCAGCTGAAGGGATAAAATTGGCACACATAAACAGGGTTATTGGTAATTAATTAGCATCCTTTTAGGGGCTTATTCTGTACATCAAAACTAAACAACTTATGTTCAACGACTTTAATCTAAATCAAAAAAAATATGCTGTTCCATAGAAAAATATCGTGCACATTCGAGAAAATGTAAGAACAGCTGTTTTTAGGGTTCCGTACCTCAAACGGAAAAAACGGAACCCTTATAGGATCACTTTGTTGTCCGTCTGTCCGTCTGTGTGTATGTCAAGACTCTTTATCTCGGGAACGCGTGAAGATATCGAGTTGAAATTTAAACTGTATACGCATATATATAATTTCTTGCAGTTGTGTAAAATGAAAACTTCTCAGTTATCGTATAAAAAAGTTAGAGCCGTTTATGTCGTAAAAAACTGCCTATTTTGCACTCACAAAAATCAAAACCTACAGGGTACTTCCCGTTGACATAGAACTATGAAATTTGGCAAGAAGCATTGTCTCAGAGTACACGTCATATAGGAATAAATCTGAAAACTGTACATTTTTATTATTTTTATTTAAATCACAAAAAAAAACAATCAAGGGCCTCAAAATTCACAAAATATGGGTTTAAAATTCAAAGTGAGTAAATCGTATCATGTAAGGTATCATATAAAAGAACTTCATTAGCACATGTTAAAACAGGTTTTTAATTATTTTAACAGCGTATATGTACGGGACCCTCGATGTGCAAGTCTAACTCGCACTTGTCCGGTTTTTTTTTATTTTGACAAATGTCGCAGAACAAAAGTTGTTAGTTTTGATTTATAGAAGAAGCCCCTAAAAGGATGCAAATTATTATCTATCAATAACCCTGTATGGATAAATAATACGATGTATCCAGGTAATTATAAAAACTATAGTCTATGAGGGCTGAGTAAAATAAAAAACTATGATGGGAAAAGGTCACGTCACGAATTTATAGATCAGATAAAAGAGAAGACAGTTAATAAAATAAGGTATATGACATGCGTCGTACAAAAATCGTGAAAATTGCCCAACTAACAAAAGTAAATAAAACTTTTAAGTTGTTAATGAATCTAGGTACTTAAATCAGTATTGTAATCCAAAATTTGATTTAATAATATTCTAAACTAACTAATTTATTTTTTATACATTATTATAAAAGTATGTTATAATTTATTTTTAATTTCCCGTATACTTTAGAATGTTATGACACATTATTACAAAATTATGTTATAATTTATTTTTAATTTCTCGTATACTTTAGAATGTTATGAAACATTATTATAAAAGTATGTTAAAATTTATTTTTGAATTTCCTGTATACTTTAGTATATAATTACTATTGTATCAAATTTTGACATTGTGTATTATGTGTGACATTGTACATATAATATGAATTTTGTAATGCATGAAGTAAGATTTGACCAGTGTGCTTATGCTTAAACTATCGCATTGGAATTTCTGTAGTGGTAGTTGTAATTGTGACAAATAAATAAATAAAGTTAGATTGTATGAGTTTGCTTCAGAAACCTTTCTAGGTGAAGATTTACCGCAAAAGTTTTCTTACAAAATCATGAGAACATTTATAATTTCATTTTTATTTTAGTTCATAAAACTTGATGAGATCTCACAACAATTTGAAATTCGATTGGTCAGCGTTTTCAAGAGCTAAAATTTAAGGCGAGTCAGAAAATTTTAAAGAAAGCATTTAAAATGGTTAGCTATAAATGTTTTGATCAGCAACTTATTTTGATATAAATTGTTTGTTCAATTGCATTAGCGATCATTACCACGTTTACAGTGCCTAGCTGTAGGACGAACCTCGCCCCCACGTCACGGGCTCTGACACTATTTAAAAAAATCGCCAAAGATATTGATAATTTTGGATGCAGTCTGGCAAATTTCACAGAAGTGTCTCAGAAAATATTTATGTTTTTTGTTTCCCATGTTTTTATGTAATAATTAAGTCCTACTTTTATTATGTTTGTGTCTTATATTTCACATGTTAAGGGCAGCATCAACTTGGTTTGAACTGTAATGGTGTTGTAACTTGTGATGAATAAAATAAATAAATACTTTGGCGATCACAGCTAACCTAACCAAAAACATTTTTGGTAAAACGTGGGGTATACGTTGCCCCAAGCTACCTATCTACCTAGTAAGCTGATTATAAAAATAAAATAGGTTCAGATAGTTAACATAGGTTTATAGCACAAAATACTAGTAAATAAAACTGAATAATATATTATAATTACCTCCAATAATACAAAAAGAAATCTTCAAAGCTAGAAAAAAATTACGTAAAAAATATCATTTATTCTTAAACATTAGTTAAAATGTACTCGTAGTTATTACAACACAAACAATAATTTGTGTCATATAAAACAAAAACATCACAAATTATGCTTATTCTGGCAAAATCATTAATCATCATATCTAAATCAATACAATTTTGGTACATCAGTTACACGTGTACGTTAGCATAAATATTGCATTTGAAGCAGCCAGTGAACCGTTTGATGTCTTTTTATCCATATTTTTAGTATATACATTAATATACCTATATTTATAGTATATTTTTATTGCTATATCAGCAGACTTGAAATCTCTTCTTTAAATCATTTTCTTGTACTGTACTGTACTGTACTGTATCAGCCTTTTTAATAGTCCACTGTAGGACTTAGGCCTACCCACGAAGGGTGATTGGGCCAAATCCACCACGCTGGCCCAGTGCGGGTTGGTGGATTCTTCTACGGACGTATGCAGGTTGCCTCACGATGTTTTCCTTCACCGAAAAGCCAGTGGTGTGAAATTCTGTACATAAATTCCAAAGAACTCATTGGCACGTGACCAAGATTTGAACCCACGACCTCACGATTGCAAGGCGGGTGTCACTACCTCTAGGCCACCACGGCTTTAAAATCATTTTGTTATCTCGACAAAAAAAGAAAATATGACCTTCTAATGAAAAAAAAACACTTCGTCTTGTACTGTGGCCTATTATCTTGGAGCTAAGTATTTAGACTTTTTTAATTCAAATAATATAATATCTATTATTATATATAAAGTTATAGTTAGGAACTTGCAGCAATATAATCTAGTTTAAAATTCTCATTTAGAAAAAAATTAGGTAAAAATAGCAACCAGCTAAGTGCGTCCCGTACTAGGTATTAGGTACTTTATGCGCTTGTACAAACAAAATCAGTAATAGAAGCACTAGTATATGATTGTGTATCGATGCAGTTATGTTTAACGTCCAGCTATTGTAGATTTCAACTCAGTTGCTCGATTTTTACTTATGAATTAACCTGTTTTTCCAGAGTTGGGCTAACGTATACCCCACGTTGTCCGCGGAATGTTAACAATCTTCCAAAATATTACAGAAACAAGTGACGCTGATAAAATATACTACTCTACGTTTTGCCTCTTTTATTGGCCATTTTTTTTTTTACTTTTTTACAACAACTAGTTAAACACTTATTAATTTAAGTGGGTATACAATATTTATAGCTGACTATGGCAGGAAAATATTTTTTGCGAAAAAAAATATCTGAGAGGGCAAATGCCTGAATTTGCTGCTGACTGTTTAAATCACACCCAAAATTTAATGGAGAAAACTAAAGTTAGTGCCCAATAAAAGTGCAATACCTTTCCAACTGCAGCCATAATTTTTGGCCGATCTAGTTATCATTTCAGTGGCCAATGAAAAAGTTTTAATGTCCGAAATATGAAATAGCTGAAGTGCGATTCCGATATCTTGAACGAAAGTCGTAAAGTTTGAAAGTCGGAAGATAGAATTATGGCCGGCGTCTACAATCTTCCGGAATTTAGTATCGGAGTTGAATTTAGTGTTGTTTCTACTTGTTTCGTCGTTTTTGACCGACGAAACAGAGGAGGAGCTCAATTCGACGCGTAGGTATATTTTTTTATGTAGGTATAACCACGCATAACTTTTTACGTAGTGGTCCGATTTCGATAATTCTTTTTTATCGGAAAGAATATACTTTGAAATTGGTCCTATTTCAATTTTATCGAAATCAGCTGAGCCATTTTTGATATTGGAAAAAACAATTAAGTATATATCTCTGGTCAGAAACGTGTTTAGGGATTAGTAGTAATCACTATCCGTGTTTTTGTCCTTCGTAATCACTAAACACGAAGGTAGGTAATATAGATAGGTACCCAGTAGGTACCTACCTACATAAGTCTCCTAAAGTTATTGCATTGAATCATTGCCGGATTTAATTGATGTAGGTATTATTATTTTACCTATAGTTAACTCATATGATTTTATCTTGATAAAATAAAACAAGTAAAATACCAGATAGCCAGATACTAATTCAACAGCCTACTGGCGGCAAATAGGTGTGTAAATCCGCTAGAACTACCACAAACACAAAATACAATTCGGCTTTTTTAGGGTTCCGTACCTCAAAAGGTAAAAACGGAACCATAATAGGATCACTTTGTTGTCCGTCTGTCCGTCTGTGTGTATGTCAAGACTCTTTATCTCGGGAACGCGTAAAGATGCCGAGTTGAAATTTAAACTAGGTATATACGTATATATCTATGATCTCTTGCAGTTGTGTAAAAAAAACTTCTCTCACCGTATAAAAAAGTTAAAGCCGTTTATGTCATAAAAAACCGCATATTTCGACACTCACAAAAATCAAAACCTACAGGGTACATCCCGTTGATATAGAACTACGAAATTTGGCGAGAAGCATTGTCTTGGAGTACACATATAGGAATAAATCTAAAAACTGTACATTTATATTTGGAGTGGCGTGTAAATAGCCAACTCCTGGGTGTGATTGCTCACGAAAGATTTTGAAGAAAAATAAGAAAGGGCGGGAAGATTTTACAAAAAGAAAGAATTTGGTGTCGACGTATGAACAGGAACTAAGCTAAGACTAACCTGCAAATGACCGCCTTCATCCCCTCGTAATCGAGACCGGCTGGAGATGAGTCGATTGCCAATGGTGCACGGCGCCTGCTGGTATAGTTCACTAAAGTCCTGTGTTTTGTCGAAATAAGATTGTCCAACACTGCACTACACTCTAAAAAGTTCAGAAGTTCTCGAAATTAACTTCAAAGTTGCGGATAAAAGTTATCTTGCGGCGTATGGAAGTCAACTGGCAGAATGATTTTCTGCCATTCAAAAAAATAACGGCGGTGACGCGACACTAGTGGTTTCGCGCCATTTTTTGACCAAAGGCCACCAAAGTTTTAGTGACCAAAGGTGGCGCGAAACCACTAGTGTCGTGTCACCGCCGTTATTTTTTTGAATGGCAGAAAATCATTCTGCCAGTTGACTTCCATACGCCGCAAGATAACTTTTATCCGCAACTTTGAAGTTAATTTCGAGAAGCATTCGAGGGCATCGCGGTTCGAGACGACTAGCGCCATCTCTCGGAAAACTCTGGGACGTCAACGGAATATCGACAGATCGTCCCAGCGTTGTACCTGTTTTACCGACGACACCAGAAAGCGGGGTAAATTTAAATTATAAAAGAAAAGATTTAAGAAATGCGGAATTATTAAATAAAAGATGTTAAGGCGCTTCACCAATATTTAAATCATAATAAAATAGAGCCTCAAAATTCACAAAATATGGGTTCAAAATTCAAAGTGAGTAAATCGTATCATGTAAGGTACGAGTATCATATAGGTAAGAGCTTCATTAGCACATGCTAAAACAGATTATTAATTATTTTAACAATATGTAATTTTTAATGTATGACGAAAAAAGTGAAAAAAAACAAACTTTTTTGTCGATGATAGTAGAGATTAATATAGTAGAGATAGACAACTTATTTCCCAATTTTGTGAAATTTTCTAGATTTGTACGGAACCCTCGGTGTGCGAGCCTGACTCGCACTTGTCTGGCTTTTTTGTCCAGAGAAGCGCGCCTCGGGAGCAGCATTGGCTGATTTTGTGGGAGTCCCGCCGACTGGTCGGTATATCCACTAAAAAAACCTGGAGTGGAAAAAGCGCTTGTGGTGTCGGGGCTACGGGGACGCTTTCGCACTCCTCCGCGGCCCCGACAGCGCCAGCCCCAGTCAAGCTCCACTTCGGAGCTTGCGTTCAACTCCGCGCCAACGACGACGTGTCGTAACACCAGACATATCGTCATCCTTCACGCAGGACCAGACCAGCAACTGAGCGGCGGACGGCATCCGTATCCGAACGTTGCATTGGGCCTTGGTCCCACTGCAACGGGTCAATTAAGTTGCCACTTCGGCTGCAGAGGATAGGGAGAGCGGCGCGTCGCAATACCGACACTCCTTTTCCCCTGCAGCCCCACCGCACCCGCCATCAAACGGTGGGGAACTCGTCGAGGCCGCAGAAGATAGGGAAAGTGGCAATACAGGTTACAACAACAGCAATCCTCTCCCACCCCGGCCTCTTCATTCCTAAGCTGCAGTACCTCCCATACGATACTGCAGCCCACCTCAGTTACAGCGCCCCCCATAAGGCACCCAACCTACTGGCCGCTTCATCGCGGGCTTGGAGAGAAAGCCCGGAGAAGCTATACCAAACTAACCTTCACAGTGCAATGAACGCTCCAGACCACGGCTACTAAGCCCCCCGCCACGACAAGACGGATTTACATATTTTACTTATTTTTTTATTTATGCATAATAGGGCTACATTTGACCACCAACTCGCCTGATGGAAAGCGAAGTTGTAGCTGAAGATGGAGTATGTAGACCTAGAAGATACCTATTCACTATTGACTTGAAGATATCCAGATTGTAATTGTCAGGAAACAATGACGGAGGCAGGCAGGCACGTATCCAGCTTTGAGTTTCGGGGGAGGATCATTTACAAAAAATCTGCCAAGTGCAAACTCGATTTTAGGAAGATTTTAGGAGCCTAAGAAAAGGTGGTCTAATTAGGATCTAATTAGAAATTGGCACTTTTTGGAACTGTTTTCTACAATAAAATTACTATACCTACCACCCACCAGACACCCGCTTTACAAACGTGAGGTCGTGGGTTCCAATCCCGGTCCCGTACCAATGAGTTCTTTGGAATTTATACGGTCCCCTATATCCCCTCCCCCCCTGGATACGTGCCTAGAGGCAGGGCTTGCCAATCCCTGGTGGTCCGCATTATGAAGGAAGAAGCAAATCGCTTAGTACTAGCAATTAAGGTATTAAGGCACATATACCCTAAATAAAATAGCTTTCAGCCCTCGTCACCTGGCGTTAAACAAATATCTACATATCAATTAAGACACGTAATCCAATAGTCGATCGATCGGGCAAACCTTCGATATTAGGCCGCTTACCTTTCCCGCCTAATCGAGCGAATTAACTATGAAGATCGGTCCCTAGGCACGTTTTCATTAACAAACAGACGATATGAGCGTCCTGGGTTTTATCATTAGCTTCGTTCCACCTGACACTAAGGGATGATGCTCTAATTCCACTCACGCACTTATGTAAGTAATTACTTACCTAAGTTCGTTTCTATAGAACGTGTGGATGCCCTGGTGTCAGTGTTTAAGCCGCTGACATACGGTATGATGCTCTAATTCCTCTCACGCGTATAAATAAGTCCGTCGAAGGAATTCGATGGCGTACCTATGTGAATCCTCCAACCAGCACCGGGTCAGCGTGGTGAATATGGCTAGCTTTTACAATTAGACCAACCACAAAATCGATTATCCATGTATTCGTACCTATGTATCTAACACTTGATTTTTTAGATTTTATTACCTTCAAAACTACAACTAGCTTGCTAAGTTGGCACAAAAGGCAATGCGTGATAATTATCCTAAACAAACGCCTCGGTAAAAGTGCCTCACATCTTCAAGGAATCCCAAAAATCTTATTAATAAAGTTCCCGGTTATTGCGGGTATCACAATAGTTCCTCGTGGACGGAAATATCGTCCCGTAAGTGCAGACTAGATAATAATAGCTCGAGTATTATTCTAACCACATGATAATGTACGCTTGCAGAACCCCAACTCTAGCTAAAGTATTACAACAAAAAAAAACTAAACACAATAGACGACAGGCAAGACTGATCCCGCTCGAGTCATAAAACCATAAGTCTCGCACTTAGGTGTAAAGAACTCGCCGTCATTACCGCGGCCTACTGCGTCACACTATCTAACTCTTTTATGTGATGATGATAATGCTTTTCGCGCCTATTTGTCGCCGAATCTACTTGTTTTTAACGCGAATAAGTCTGTATTTGACCACCAACTCACATAATGATAAGCGACGTTGTAGTGGAAGATGAAGCACGCAGACTTAGAAAATACCTATACACTGTAATCTTAAAAAGCTTATCTCTTAGGAAACAGGAAAACTGGCAGACTGTTCCATTCCCTGGCGATACGAATCAGAAATGACTTTTCTAGAGGAATATTCGAACTTTTTTCTGTATCTGGGTAATTACCTGGTCACTGATGAGTTGTCACATGGCTGATGAACCCAGTGTACCTAAAATAATTATTAATATTTATATATAAATATTAATATTAAATATATATTTATATATATATATTAATTATAGGCTATTTGACAACATTGAAAATATTCTATTAATTTTGGTAATCCATACAGATAATAGCCTGAAAAAGACATAAGTATTTCATTTTATTTAAACTAAAATATGTCTAATTTTCGCAAATCGAATGAAATAAAATACGAATTTTTTTTTATATTGTATCTGTGACGTAAACGCTCTGAGAAAGGCGGCAACTCTGGTGACGTCACGTGCTGGTAAACAAGAATTTCTCGATTGACTGTTGTTTGTGTAATTTGTGTTTTGTGATTTTGGAGTAATATTATTGGATCTGTAAGTTATTTATAAAGTATTTTTTGTTAATTTTTAGATGTGAACTAGCCTATTTAACAGTATTAACTAACGTTATTTACTCGTGAGTGACGTCAAAGACCAGCGCCATTACAGAATGTCGTTTTTGGTAGGATCTTGAATATCTATCTATACTTTAACACTGATTTTCATTGTTAATACAGTAGATCTCTCGGAAACATAAATGTAGTGTGTTTAGTATGTACCTACTACTTAACAAATAATTTAAAACGATTTTCAAAAACTAGTCAAATTATAATGAATACCTGAACTTTACAAAGCTACACCTTGAATACAAGGTTATTCGCAAATTATGTACTACGTCGAAACAGGATGATTCAGACCATCATCATGAACAACTATGGGACCAATTACTTTTGTTTTGACGATAGATAATCGGGAATCTTTGCCGGGCTAGTATGCGCACCACGACAAAATTTTATCGACGTGTCAGAACGAGCCAAGTTATGGTCAATTACAATATAAATATGTACTTATATCTTTCACTTTAGTTACCCACCTACTCTTTTTTTTAAGGTGTCATTATGTCATAAAACCCTGGATAAATAATAAAATAATTTTAAAAAAGGTATTCTTTATTACTTTCCATTGTCTCAACAGACAATTATTAGGGCCCTGGCAGTTTCAGTTTATTTTATTACGACAAATAAATAGTCCAAAACAAATTACAATTACTCAATGTTTACAAAATACTTACTTACGTTAAATCATAATTAATCTCATTTCATTTTTGTACATTCTTAAAACCAAGTTGATTTCAGTCAAATATAAACATTAAACACAATTAACAACCACATTACACTAAATATTCTAAACTAGTTTTTACCCGCGGCTTCGCCCGCATACGCAATATATCATTATAATTTATAGCCTATGTGTTATTCTGATATATAAGCTATATTATTGCAAAGTTTCATCTCAATCCGTTCAGTAGTTTTTGCGTGAAAGAGTAACAAACATCCATACATCCATCCATCCATCCTCACAAACTTTCGCGTTTATAATATTAGTAGGATGTGTTATTCTGATATATAAGCTATATTATTGCAAAGTTTCATCTCAATCCGTTCAGTAGTTTTTGCGTGAAAGAGTAACAAACATCCATACATACATACATCCATCCATCCATCCATCCATCCTCACAAACTTTCGCGTTTATAATATTAGTAGGATAAGTAAATACAAAATACAAGACTAAACACAACAAGGTACCTACCTACCTACCACTTTATGAGTGATGAAAACCTACCAAACCAAATGCCAACTTATTCCCTAACTAACTAAAGAAGAACCTAGAAATACTACCTACACTACCTAGAACTACACCTAAAAATACCACATAGCCCTGGGCAGTTTGGACTCTATTACATCTTTGATCATATTCTATAGGTAAGATTTTTCTTTGTACTCCGTACAATGATAACGGTCGAGCTCATCTCCTGATGGGGCTTACTGACCAACCTCGAGTGAAATATTACTTTCAATAGGTAAAAAGGTGATATTATTACCTTAAACTATAAACACAATGCGGCTTTGTTCGTTTCTTTATCTTTTTTGCGTTTTCACCTGATAAGGAAACAAATATTTTGTATACTGAGCGCCACACAAATTGAAAGATGGGAAGTTAGCCGCAGATGACACTTCGCCGTGATTCGCTAATTATTGCGCATGTGTGCACAATGCCTATACAAATGGCGAAGTAGTGAGCTCGGGCGTAGGGAGCGCGCGGGAGACACGAGGTTGGCAGGCGGGTGTGCGCCGGCGTTTCGTCTCTCTGGCATCCGCTAACGTCTATATTTTGGCGTTTGGCTCTCTGCGGCTAACTTCCCATCTTACAATTTGTGTGGCGCTCAGTAGGTATACGCTAACAGACAACATGGACAATTTGGCAGAAATCAGGCTCCTGTGACGTGAATAAGTGCGCGTTCAGCTTTTAGAGTTCCAGACCAGACCAGGGGCCTTATTTTGTAAGCGCTCTGGCGTTCGGCTTCGCTTTTCCTCCTGCTCGCTCTCGCGGCGTGAGTAACTGGCGCGAGCAGGAGAAAAAGCGAAGCCGAACGTCAGAGCGCTCACAAAATAAGGCCGCAGACTAGACGGATGGACGAACAGAGCCCTTAGTTCAGGTTTTGCATAGTTTACTTAAACGTTCGCGTGTGGCTCCATAATTTTGGTTAGTTCTTCCTCGTTTCCGCCAGGGGCTCTGTACAAAAATGTATGAAGCCATACAGAAACAGTTGTAGTTTCGTTTAATTATTATATCTTCTTTGGTTTCGTATAAACCTGGACTAACCCCTCAGTAGTCCAGTTGGTATCTAATAGGCTTCCGTTTTCCATCCGTCGTTTTCGGAACGGAGCTTTAATATTTCGGAAACCGCGCGCATTGTTTACCTACCGTCGAAAAATAAATATTGCAGAATGTGTTACAGGAAAAAATCGCACAAAAATAATACCGGCTAAGTAATTCGAATAGCTTCCGTTTCACATGTTTTGACAATACAATAAGGTACCTACTTACAGTAAGAGCGAATAAAGGATGCACATGGCCTTTGGAAAGATAGTTACAGCTTTCTATTGTATATTGGCTTTGTAATTGGAAAAACCAGTGACAAACGTCACTCGCAAGCAACTAAAGTCACACATGACCTCACTTGCTGATTTATCTAATGGTCCTTATAAGCCGAATCACACAACTTGGCGTCTGTGATGTTAGCTACAAGCTGCAGTAGCCCAATCTTCGCACAGATGAGCTGAAGTCAGGATTTGGACTATCCGCAGCTATCTAGCCTGTAGCTTCATTTTATTTCATTTATTTATCATACATAACACATATATCATACACAATTCACAAACTTAAAGATGTGGATACTTAGAAATGTAATATTAAGGTAGGTAAGCATGACAAATATTGGCGATAAATATAATTAACAGTAATGCGAATTATTAAGCTTTGCGAAGCAGCCCTCACTAGGAAAACACCCCGCTTTTCCCGCCACATAGCCGAGCAAACGTATGCGAATACAATTAGGTACTTAGAAATGTAATATTAAGGTAGGTATGCATGACAAATATTGGCGATAAATATAATTAACAGTAATGCGAATTATTAAGCTTTGCGAAGCAGCCCTCACTAGGAAAACACCCCGCTTTTCCCGCCACATAGCCGAGCAAACGTATGCGAATACAATTAGTAGGTATTTATTCTTCATACACTAAATTTTAGAAATTTATTAGTTATTAGAAAGTTTTCGAATCCATGTTACCAGTTAACATCACAACCGCCAAGTTGATTGATTTGATTCGACCTTATAGTTCGTAACATAGCGTGAACACCATACCTACCATACCGAAAATTAGCCGTTGTTAATGTTCATTATTTATTCGCGCATACTGTACCTACTTACCTACTCGAGTGGCCCGTGTCGTACCGGTGGAGGTCGCCCGAACGTGTTACTTCGCTACCGTGCACTCGGTGCTACAATATGGCGCTGAATTCTACGGCCAAGCAGCGGATTGGGAACGTGCATTCCGTATGCAAAAAAGAGCCGTCCGCGCCATAGCGGGAATCAGTAGCGACCAATCAGCTAAGCCTTACTTTAAAAAATTTCAGATTCTTACTCTGCCGTGCATTGTGATATTACAAGTGGCGTTGTTTGTAAAGAGTAATCTGGATAAGTACAGTGAGTTTAAAGGGCATGGTAAGCAACCTACGCTGCCGAGTAGACGCGCAGGAAAACTTAAACAGATACCCAGGCAATTGGCTAAGTCGGACAAACTCACCCACGTCATGGGGCCGACCGTGTACAACAAAATACCAAAGACTATCATTGAGGCACCTAGTATCGCGTGTTTCAAATTTCGTTTGAAGCAATGACTTGTCGAGCAAACGTTTTATAGTTACAAGGAATTCCTAAACTGTAAAGTAGTTGAATCTATAAGCTCTGTACAATAGTTGACATTTATTCAAGTCAACTGCTATTTATTACTATTTGGTATAATAATCGATTATTATTTTTATTTGACATTGTTGCTAATTATTTTTATATTGTATTATTTTGATTTAATTATTGATTAACCTGATATGACGTGTAAATAGTATTTATGAAATAAATGATTATGATTATGATTATGATTACTCACTTACCTATTTATCTGTTCGAGTGGAATACGTTTTGTGGCTATATTTTTTGTGGAGGAAATAGGTATTTATATGTGTTTCAATGACATGGAATATAGAAGCTGGGATATTTGCGGAATGGAATAGGTTACTGCTTTGTTAGCTGAAAATACCGAGGTAGTACCTACTGGTACTGGTAACTTACGCACAACTTCAGTATGTTATCAAGATAAACAAATATTATGGGACCAACATTCGATAGTCGATAAACATTTTAAAGTTCGAACAAGGTGTCTGCAAAGGCAAAGATATTAGACTCTGCACCTATAATGATCAGAAAAATACGATCTCGTTCAATAGGACTCCTTTGTCAAAATGATACCTATGTAGGTACGCTAGATATCTTGTCTCCACAAAAGCTGCATCTACGTTTTGTCCGACAAACTGGACACAGCCTTTCACGGGCAAAGAAACACGACGAGATTTGGTAGGTATTGGAAATGCATTTTATATTGTTCCACGTGGAATTTTCCGGGAAGCAAGTTATAGAGACGAATTTATTCGACGAAAATGTTTGTAATAATTCTGCATTGGTTTTATAGTATGTATATGAATATGGTGGTAGCAGGTAGATGCCTACTCTGTTAGATTTTTCTGGGCATTTTTTTTTAAATCTTTTGAGTTAAATATAAATAGTCTTATAAGATTCATATAAGATTCAGAATAGAGCTCATAAGATTCTTTTATGACAAAATTATAGGCAAGATAGCATAGCGTGTAGTTCCCCTTATATATCTATTTTAATTAATTTTTTTTTTTTTAAAGTGCATAAGTATTTAATTAAATATTCTGGAAATATTTTAAGCATCTACCTGTCACCGTTAATATCGAGCGAAAAACGTTTAGAAATTCAGGTTTGTTGTATGGGAGCCCCCTTAAATATTTTTGTTTTTAGTATTTGTTGTTATAGCGGCAACAGGAGTACGTCATCGGTGAAAATTTCAACGTTCTAGCTATTACGGTTCATGAGATACAGCCTGGTGACAGAAAGACGGACAGCGGAGTCTTTATAATAGGGTCCCCATTTTTGGGACCCTATTATTATTATTAAGGCTCCGTACTATCAGCTAGAGGGTACGGAACCCTAAAAAACTACACACTATCTTTATTGACTTACTTCTATACTCTATAAAATTTAACTTGATCTCTGCGACAGTGACATATTGACATACCTATTTAGAGTAACACTGTTGTAATGAAATCGAATGAGTAGTTGAAGGTGAGAAATTGGAGTTTATTTACTTACTATTATTTAAGATCAAGTATGTACACATGTAAATAATGTTATGATATTAATTAATTACTCATAATAATGTAACGATAGTATTTATCGACGTTTTTCACTATTATCGATGCTAATGTAACATATAATTGGGTTTAATTTAATTACACATGTAAAAAATGTTATGGTAATAAAATATACAATAAAATTAATGATAAATTAAGTCTTATTTAAAATATCGTAAGTATAAATTATCGATATTTTAATTAAAACTTTATCTAAAACTCTGTGGTCACGATCATTCGTCGCCCATCACTAATCGGCATGCCCATAAAGTATGACATTGACAGGTACTGTCTGTACTATTAAGAAATTCAGGACTTCATAGGCGTGATTTTTCTGACAGCTGTCGCAGAGATCAAGTTAAATTTTATAGAGTATAGTAGTTAGTTAGATTCAGGCGGGTGGTGCAGCGGGAAGAGCAGGTGACCAAACGGCGGCGGCCCCCTCGGCCGGAACTGTGGCCTGAACTAGGGCGGAGGAAGTCTTCATTAGGTTTCCTGTGGGGGAGCTAACACCGCCCGTTAGTTGGCAGCGCAAACCTACACTTTACCAGATCATTTGTATATCTTATCGGTAGACGTTCTGCTGACAGGATGATGATTGATTCAAAAAATAAAACACTCATCAAAAATTACACACTATATTTTTTATTTCCTTATTTCTAGTAGTTATAGTTAGGTTCAGGCGGGTGGTGCGGCGGGAACGGCGGATGGCCAAACGGCGGTGGCCCCCGCGGCGGGAACTGTGGCCTGAACTGGGGCGGCGGAGGCCTCCAGGGGGGCGGGGGGCGCGAGCCGGGCGGAGGCGGGGGGCCGAACCCGGGGGGACCGAACGGGGGCGGCGGGAAGTGGTGGAACGGCGGCGGTGGCGGTGGTGGCCCTGAAACAATATTATAATGAAGTCAAACTTTATTGACATCAAACAATTAGTTATCTGTAAAGTCCGTTGGAAGATGTCGTGCTTTGGTCACATCATGAGAAATGAGAAATACAGGAATACTCCAGCTCATTATCCAGGGAAAGATCGCCAGAAAGGGAAGTGCCTTATTATACCGAGCAGCAGCTTCAAAAGTTATAATTGCCCTTTTTGCTCTGATGTTGTCCGATAAGACCTCCAATAGGAGTGGAACTACAAGAAGAAGAAGAAAGTCGGTTTACGGACTTTATTTTTAAATGATAACTTCATATATCACAAGCTCGGCTCAGGCGGAACGTGACAATGAGTCGTGCTTTTTCGTACGTGATACCGGCGGATCATCGATTTATAGACGTTATCACGTCAGAAAAAATACCAACTATACGTAACAACAATAAATATCCGGTGGTAAAATACTGAGGTAGCTCAATGGTAGTATAACACTCGTCGTATAATATAGTGAGATCGTGGGTTCAAATCATGGTCCCATATTATCTGTTCTTTCCAAGGATTTGAAGACAATGATTTTTATTGCGAAGGAAAAACATCCTAAGGCAACCTGCATACAACCGGAGGAAAATTCAGTGCCGTGGGTAAAGCCACAAGTACAAACTGGGTCAGCGTTTTAGATATGGCCCAATCGCCCTTTGTACGTAGGTGCTTCCTGTGAACATTCACAGAAATCGAAATATATAATGAGTGACGATTATTGTTACAGTTATAATACCATTGACTTGAGTCAATTTTAAAGTAAAATCCATCTGGCAAGTCGTACAGAGCAATCATCATCTTCTTGCCCTTATCCCAATAGGTGGGGTCGGCACAGAACGTTTCCTTTCGCCACTTCACTCTACCATATGTATGATAGAGCGACTCTCATCAACTCCTTTCTCTCGCATGTCATCTTTTCAATTCACGATTCATTCATTCATTCTTTTCACAATTCATCCACTTTTTTTGTCTTTCCCTCCCACTTTAATTATGAGGGTTTACGGGTCGGGGGGGTTACCAAAGGTCGGGGGCGGAGGCGCAGTCATCAGCAGCGGCGGCGGCGGCCGAGCGCCCATCGGAGACGGCGGCATCGGTGACGGCGCGGGCGGCGGGGGCGGCATTAACACAGGACCCATGAGTGTTGGTATAACAGTATTACCTGATGGTGGCGGCGGCCCCGGGGGCGGCACTGCTGAAGGAGGGGCGGGGGCGCGGTCATCGGCAGTGGCGGCATCGGCAACGGCACGGATGGCGGGGGCGGCATTAACACCGGACCTATTAGTGTTGGTAAAACAGTATTATCTGGTAGTGGCGGCGGCCTGGGAGCGGCACTGCTGAAGGCGTGGGCGGGAGCGCGATGTTCGGCAGCGGCGGCATCGGCGACGGCACGGGCAGCGGGGGCGGCATTAACACCGGCCTCATTAGCCGCTTTGAGGGTGCGTCCGCTAACAGTTGGTAGGACGATTTAGCCTCAAATATAACAATATTACCTGGTGGTGGCGGCGGCCCAGGGGGCGGCATCACCGAAGGCGGGGGCGGGGGCGCAGTCATCGGCAGCGGCGGCGGCGGCCGAGCGCCCATCGGCATTGGAGAAGGCGGCATCGGCGACGGCGCGGGCGGCGGGGGCGGCATTAACACCGGACCCATGAGTGTTGGTGGAGCGTCCGCGAACAGTTGGTGAGGACGGTCGGCGTGTGATAGCGGGTTTTGGGCGGCGAGTAATCTGGAAGTAGAACAAATTATATTTTAAAAAACATACTCTAATTATTGTATTGCATTGATCCTTGACATGTCTACAAAGTTTAAATGAAATTTAACCATTTAAAAGGTTCTAAATCAAGTCCAAAGGAGTTATAAACATAGTCAGGAAAAAATTATAAAAGCATAAAAACAATATAAGTAAAAGTAATTTTTTTAAAGTCAGTTGATACAAGTTTTCCTCTAATTGTGTAGTCTGAGCTCAGTATAATTTTAAAAAAATATACTGAGTAGCAAAATGAACTTCAAGTATCTATACAAGAGCAAACAGGACAATCAAATAGGAATTTTTACATTTACATTTCCTGGACAGTGCTAACTATAGGTTGTTATTGATGCTCATTCTTTTTACTAGGGAGACTCTAAAGCTCTCGTCACACAGAAGCGGGAAGTGCGGGAAAGCGATCGCGATCCGGGACGGGAATTTTTTGTAGTATTCGAATTTGTAAGCAACCTGACACATCACAAGCAGGCGCACGCGCTTTGCACTGGACCGCTATCGGATCGCTTTTTCGCGGCTCTCGCCTCTGTGTGACCCGAGCTTTAGGTATAATCCGCGCCACACAAGTCGGCGGATGGGAAGTTAGGCGCCGAACTCTGCGCAAAATGCAAAATATAGGTATGCGCGGGAGCCAGAGACTCGCGCCGGGGTACACCCGCCCGCCAACCTCATGCCTCCCGCGCGCTTCCTGCGCCCGTGCTCACCACTACGCCACGCGGCGTCGGCATTGTGCACACATGCGCAATAATTAGCGAATCATGGCGAAGTGTCATCTCGGCTAACTTCTCATCCGCCGACTTGTGTGGCGCGGATTATAGATTTCCTATGAAAGCCCTGTCTTTGGGTGGTTTCTCATTGAAAACATTGTGTCCCTATTCATTATTACTATCTCAGAATTACCTCTCAGCTGCAGATCCGTGTCTCTCTCCTTTGACGTCCTTCTTGAAGGCATAAGATACTGATATAGGTCTATTGCAAAGGTACTGATTGTTCATGGCTTCTATAGCCGCATCAGAAGCTTCGAATGACGCGAAGTTGATAAATGCAAATGCTTTGGAATTGCCAGTTTCAGGGTCTCTCATAACCTGGAAAAATATTTTGAAAATATTTAGATAGATAGATAAATATACCCCTTATTTTAAAACCACTGTTGATTTCAAGCTAATTTACAAATATTACAATAAAATGAAATGGTATGCCATAAACACAAGTGGATTGCTTGATTTCTCAATGCAAACTGGAATAATTTGTAACTAGTCAATAATAACTATATAGTCGTGGTGGTCGAGAGGTAATAACACTCGCCTTACAATCGTGAGGTCGTGGGTTCAAATCCCCAGTCCCGTACCAATGAGTTCTTTGGAATTTATGTACGGAATTTCACACCACAGGCTTTTCGGTGAAGGAAAACATTGTGAGGCAACCTGCATACGTCCGTAGAAGAAATTCGATGGTGTATGTGAATCCACCAACCCACACAGGGCCAGCATGGTGGATATGGCTCAAACACCCTTCATGGGTAGGCCTACGTCCTGCAGTGGACTATTAAAAAGGCTGGTACAGTACAGTACAATAATACCAATCATGAGAGTCACAGTATAATTAAATAGCCAATGAAGATAAAGAAAATAATCAAACAATTAAAATCTAAAGCTAGCTTAAATACATGAACTGCTTGAGCTTGCAGTGCTGGCCAATGAAGTCAGACTGCCTTACTCACTACTTGATCTGTGAACTGCTCTTGAAGTTATACTTTAAAAATATAGCAGATTTTTAGTATGATTATGCAAATATCTAAATAAAGGTGGCAAAATTAAGGTACATAATTGATTTGAAATTGTAACAACTTTACAACAACAGTACAAGTATGATTAAAAGGTGATCAAACATGTACTATTTTTTGGCCCCAGAAAATCCTATATGGATACCACAAGCATGAGAGCTCGGGGAGACCGGTGGTTAATGGGAGTCCTTAAGTATACCCACTAAAAACCTGGGGTCTTTCCACCTCTATACTGTTTCAGTGCTACAGGCACTCTTCCACACTCCTCCGTGACATGTATGCCCTACAATTTGTTTTTGTTTTTGGTGGCAACTATTTACTGTAGCAAAAGTCAAGAGCTTTACCTTAGGAGTTTGTAATATGACACCAAATGCAGAGAATGTGTCATACAAAAGTTTTTCGTCTACTTCGGGGTCCAGATTTCCTATGAATATATTCGCTCCAACATCCAAGTTTTTCTGATGAGCTGATGCTTTATTAACTCTTACAGGTTTTCCATATAGTTTTATCATGTTCATGACCTGAAAACAAACAAGAATTGCTCGAATTGAAGTCAAAAATAAAATAAGAACCAAAGGCATCTAGAACAGGGCTGTCCAAACTACACACTTCAAGGGCCAATTAAATTTACAACAAAAGCGGAGGGCCGCAGAAATAATGTTTTCAGTTATAAAGTTAAAAAAATTAAATAGACATTTTTGTATGAAAATGTTATGTAGTTTTTGTTTCTGTTAATTATCACATCAGCCATTAGAAATATTTTTTTCCTGTTGTCAATGTACCCAAATCTCTATAAATCTAGCAGAGATATTAGGAGAAATCTATTTAGTTGGCAACTCACTCCACAAAAACAAAATACTTTTCGGGAATTCTCCAGTAAAAGATAGCTTCACTTTTAAATGATGCATATAGAATTGCAAAATTAATAATAAATAAATTATACCAAATATTGATACATTATGTTTTGACAAAGAATTCTATTATTGAAACTATTTACTGATTAATCCAAAACTGTTTACTGATTAAAATGTAAGTTGCGGGCCGCATGAAAACAAAAGTGGATGAAACTGATTTAGAACACTAGAGAAAGATTCATGGTCACATCCCAAAAAAACAGATTGAAAAATTTACAACTGCCTAAAGATTATCAAACTTTGCTATTCTGATTGAAAGTTTAATGCATTTTTCATGCTTTTAATATCTTAAGCCAAATACCAGAAGTATTGTTTTTGTGTGGTTTTTGTACATTTCTGTTAGTTCTTCTTCATTTCCAACAGGGTGCCTATCAAAATGTATGGCTACATGGAAACTATTATGGAATATAATGAATGTACTTTTTGTTGATGTTGACTCAGACTAAGTCTGGTAATTAAGGTCCAATTTTATAAGCCATTTTGTTTGGGACTATGATTTTTTAAAGATCTGGACAGTGTTTTTTTGGATTTGGTGGAATTATTGATCGATAAAAATGTAAATAGACTCGAGAACTTACTTTTATTGCATAGTCAGCATCTTCTTCACCCATAAACTCAACGAATCCATATCCTTGATGTGTCTGTGTGACACGGTCCTTTGGCATATGAACATTCACTAAAAAAAAACAAGTAGTTATCATTGATAACAATGTTTTATGTACCTAATATTGGAATGTAATGCTTAACTATACTTAAAAACTAGTAGCTTTGCCAGCAATAAGACGAGGACCATGTCATAAAACTTATGCTCAGGATACCCAGCCTGACCATCCCGGCCAGATTTTAAAAGCCATGTGATAGCCTCTAACTTGGCTACAAGTAGCCAAACAGCCTGATTAAGATCCAAAGTAAATACCACTATTCAAACCACTTCCAACCTCTATTGATTAGTGCTAAGTCCAACAGGAAAGATGATGGAAAAGAGACGTGGTAATAGACCTCAAAGTAGATATACGAACATCATTTTGAGTAAGAGTAAGGTTCTTTGAGGGAGTGAGGTTCTATGCATAAATAATGCTATTACTTACCGACGGGTCCCGACTGTACGAATAACTCCCACAGTAGGCTCTCTGACACTCGGTCATCCAAACCTCCGACATAGATAGTGGCATCTGCAATAACCAGCAAAAGATTAACAATAAAAACACATAGAAAGTTGGCAGAAAAGGAAAACGAAAGACAAACAGCGTCCATAACCTCAAAGTTTGTATATCAACATACTATTGTATTCCGCGTCATGAATAAATTAAATTATTTGCAATTTTAGAGAAAATGAAAAGGAAATGTTGAAGTAAAAATAAAATGAATAAAAGTACTGAATTATAAAAATACCTTGATTTCTTTCGGCAATAGGTCCTGCTGCCATTTTGGCATAAATTTGTTTTTTTTTTGAGTTGACAGTGTGGCAGTGTTTCCATTCAAGAATTTTGTTTTACCCTAAAATAATAGTAAAAACCTGCATAATGAAGGCTCCATCAAACACAGGCGGTACGAGCGGTAGAGCGGTACGAGCGATAAAAGGCTCCTTTACACACAGGCGGTACGAGCGGTATAGCAGACGGGTGGACATCTGTATTGTACTGGTTATATAAGAAGGGCTCACACAGGTCCGGTCGCGGTACTCCCGTACTATGGTATACCGTGACATGTCAGGTCTCAAAGTGACAGCTGTCAAACTTAAATGCGGTTTATTTCTGTAACTAACGATTTTAGACCATTGCTGTCTTCACAAAAGTGATAGAACTCAACAATATCTATATTTCGGATAACAGCTCTTTAAAGTAATTTATCTCCGTAACTGTCGTTTCTAGACCGTTACTTTAGGCACAAAATTGATAGAGCTCAACGAGATCTACATTTCGGATGACATCTGTCATGCCACTCTAGTATGAATTCTATAATAATATGCCATATAATGGCAGCTGTCACTTTGAAATCTGTCATTTTCAGTAAAAAATAAGTCCTGAAAAACCTATTACCTACAATGACTTTATAAGAACAAATATTAGGCTGAGAAGTTTTGGATAACCCTATACAGGGGATTAGTCCCATAGTAAATGTTGGTCATAATTTACAATGATATTTTAGGACAGAATATTGTAATTATGATTATATTTGCCTGTGCTAGTTGTGCATTTTTGAAAACTGATTACCAGAAAATGTTCGCCATAATGTATACTTGTGAGGTCTACTATTTGGAAAACTACTAGTCAATATATACAGATGTAATAACCGCAGAACAGTAGGTACACACGCCAAGTCTTGTTCCATTTAGAAATAAAGTTCATTTACTCACGACAAAATCATGGGAATGCTGATTTTATTCGTTATATTGGGAGGTTAGTCCCATAGTAAATGTTGATCATAACATAAAGATAAGTACAATGATATTCTAGAACGTATTCGTGGCTTAGAAAAATACCAAGTATAGAATGAAGCACTTTATTTTCTTTTTTCCTTACTCCCGCCTAACCCACGGCGCGGCTCCGAAGCCGAATGACGTCACACGCGTAAATCCGTCGCGAGGTTTTTTGATTTCGTGCGGTCATGTTTAAAAATTCATAACTCCGTCATTTTTGAAGATAATTGAAAAATAAAAACACCATAATTTATTGCAGACTTAGTGTAATTTAATAAAAATAAAACTAGAAAACGGGAAACTTCCTTATTGAATTGAATGTGGTTGATCGAGAAAAGAAAGAAAAATATGCCATGATTTAATATGACATAACTTAGAAAGAGATAAATATCTCGATTCAGTAGCTATACTCTGTAAAATTTATATTGACCTCTGCGACAGCTGTCAGAAAAATCACGCCAATGAAGTCCTGAATTTCTTAATAGTACTTCCTTCCTCAATGGTACAGACACTTGGAGCAAGTATGTACTAGAGAAGCTACTAGCGTATAGGGTGTAATAAAAAGATATTTATGTTTTTATCATATTCAGACTTTAGATAATAGTAAAAACCTGCATAATTTTAATAGAAGTGATAGAAAATGGATAATAGTTCATAAATATGTTGATTTAAAGTCAACTTGGGGAATACCGGCATACTTTATTTAAAGTTGAGTTTGAGTTGCCACTATCACATGTGTAATTACTCTAGAACAACGGTGTTCACAGTAGATGACAAGTAGCTGTTTGTAAACAAATTAAAAAAGTTGAATGTCCTCACGTATTAAACATTTGCCAAATAAGGGCGATATTTAAAAAAAAACATCTTGTAGACGGACTTCCCTCGTCATTGAGGCAAGTCCGTCTAGAGGCGATTTTCGACATAACATATACACATGGATTTATCATATAAATACAAAGTCCTTGCATATACACTAAACATATTAAAAACCAGATAGTGACATCTGCAAGTAAGTGTTAGTGAAAAAAAACTATACTGGTATTATCTTAGAGCTTAATTTAGTCTGTGTTTAGTTAAAAAAATAATTGGGGCAAGTCGCCATTTCTTTGGGTTCAGGGCTATCGAACATTTTTTTCACATGGGAAAAATAAAAAAGTGATGAAAAGAGCCTATTTGTTGATAAGTTAGTTAAAAACATGTTATATTTATTTATTTATAAAGTAATTCAAAGGCATGCAGTAATTCTTATTTCCTGAATTAAATTATTTTAATCGGATAGCAATGGCAAGAAAGTTTCTGTTACTAACTAGGCAATTACTTGGTAAAAGAAAATCTAAAAACATTTTGTTACATAATAGAGCTAATAAATATTGAAAGCAAATAAACATTTGGTGACAAAAAACTTATTTGCTTACTAACGCAATAGAATCAATAAATCAATATTGCGTAATCTTTAGCATTCATTGAGATCAACGTATTGTACTAATTAGGAATTTAGTTGTACATAGTTAAACAAGATTTTAATAATAATAATAAATAATAAAAATATTTATTGACCAAAAACAACATTTTTCAACTTAATGACACATTATACAATTTTCTTATAAAAGTTTTAGGTAGAAGGTAAATATACAATTTATACATTTATTTTATACATATTTAGAGGTAAATATTCATTTAAAATTCCAACTTTTAATGTAATGCCCATTTTATCAGTTATTTTATTGGTAACTGGCTGGCTCCCGAACTAGTATAAAAATACTGTGCTACGGGATCCAGCGCCTTCCGTGAGAGGCACTCAATCATAATGCAACATTACTTCTACAATAGGAGCAATACCTACTTAAGTTATCAATATATTACATACATTATTAAAACAAATATTTAATTTAGAATGGAACTCAATGATATAAATTACAATACTATAAACTTAACTTTAACGCCTTAAAGCTGTGTAAGAAATAATTATATTAATTATAACAAAATACATTATATAAACAAACATTTGTGTAATTAAACTATACTAATGGTTTCAAAAGCTGTTTAGTTTCTTCATATGATAAAGATTTTAAAAACTCTGTTACCAACATTTTCGCCTTTAAAGTAGGGAGAGGATATATATGGATAAGCTTATTAATTTTATTATAAATGAAATTGGCAAAGACGCCATAGTGTCTTCTAGCTATTTCCGTGCGACACCGAGTACCGGGACATACCCTAGCTCTTCTGCGTACGTCATCATTGTCAGGATTATATGGAAGATGTTTATGCTTTCTTAGTATAGTATGTAGTATAATGAGCTGCCCAACTGTTAAAATATCTGCTTCTTTGTATAAAGTATCAGTACTGTATCTGATAGGTCTCCTAAGCATCACCTTCAATATTGCACGCTGTGCCCGTTCAAGAGGTAATAAATTGGTGGTGCAGGCGCTACCCCACACCGTGTCACAGTACGAGAGAACCGATTGAGCTAAGGAATAATATACAATTTTCAGAACTTCTTTGGTAGCTGATGATCTAAGCTGTTTAAATACATAAATAAGCCTTCTAGTGCGTGAAATAAGGTGGTCTATTTGGGTTTTCCAGTTAAAAGCACTATCTATATACACACCCAGATATTTGATTACATTAGTTCTAGTTAATGTTTTGCAGTCACAATTTTCGATTGTATGACATTTATGAGCAATGATAGAAAAGGAGACACGATCAGGCTGAGACATTATGTTAGGGGAGAATGTAATGTATTTAGTTTTGTCAGTATTTAAAGTTAAAATATTAGTAGACAACCAGTTCATGACAGTGCTTAGAGCAAATTGAGCGTGTGCTTTAGCATCATTCCAGGTTTTGCCATTGACTATAATTGCAGTGTCATCCGCATAAGAAAATATATCACAAAAGGGAATTTGGAGTAAACATAAGTCATTGATATAAATAACAAACAATATAGGCCCCAAAATACTGCCTTGTGGCACACCAAAAGTAAGGGACCGATCGTCGCTTAGATGATTGTCAATTTTTACACATTGTGATCGATCAGTTAGGTAGCTTTTGAACATTTCTAGCGCTAGTCCGCGGACACCAAGTCTTTCCATCTTCAAGATCAGTTTGGGTACAGAAACAGTGTCAAACGCTTTAGATAAATCTAAAAATATACCTATTGTTTTTTATTTGTGTTCAAGATGTCGTATTATTGTGTTAGTTAGTTCAAGAACAGCATCTTCAGTTGACAACCCCTTCCGAAATCCAAACTGATTGTCAGCTAGTATTTTGTATTTATTGAGATATTTTATGAGTCTATTGTTTAATATTTTTTCAAGAACTTTAGAAATTGAGCTTAATATTGAAATTGGCCTATAGTTGTTGACACTGTTTCTGTCGCCCCCCTTGAAGACTGGAAGCACCAAAGCTTTTTTAAGAGATTTAGGGAATGTGCCAGTGTTCAGACACAGATTAAATATATAAATCAAGGGCGGAACAAGAGCATCACTTGCGTCAATCAAAATCCTGGAAGGAATACCATCCCAACCTGTCGAGCAGTCTCTTCGGAGTCCCCTGATAATACTTTCAACCTCTTCACAGTCAGTCTCAAAAACAGCCATCGTGTCGTCGTTGGAGTTACTATTAGATGATGGAGTTTCTGTATGTTCCTGTCTACCAGACACAATACTATCAGCAAGCTCTCTACCAATGTTCACAAAGTAATCGTTAACTTTGTTAGTAGACACTATAAGGTCTGTTTTTAGATCGATTAAAGAAGCTGCAGAACTCTGAGTTTGTGATATATTTGCAACTTTTTTTATGACATCCCAAGTTTTTTTGGAATTTCCCTTGGCCTTCTGAAACTCATTTTTCTCATATTGTTGTTTTTGATTTTTAAGTAATTTATTGCAAAAATTCCTGTAGCGAGAATATGTTAATTTTATGATGGCATTTTTTGGATCTAGTTTATGTTTCATGTGTAGTTTATCGCGATTTCTTCAGATTAACGACATATTACCTCTAACAATCGAATTTGCACATATTACTTAATAATTGTTTAATGAATGTTATAATCTCTGTAAAAACTTCCCTAAATGTGAATAAGACCATGACTATCTTTGACGGGCTTTGAATTGTACTGCTCGTACGGTTCTCTTAACGTTTCTTTGGTATAAGAACCTGTATCCGTTTTTCTTTTATAATTCCTCACCATTTTGGACGTTTTTTCTGTAAAACGAAAAAAGGCTTACTTTACTTAATAACTAATTGGTGACTAAATAATTTGATGTATTTGAATCATAAGTAAAACAAGCGAAGCCACTAGCAAGTAAGTATTTAAACAGAAAATGTTATTAACACCTGATGTGAGGCAAGACCGTCATGTGCCGGAGTCGCCCCACGTTGTCTAGACGGACTTCCCCACTACTAACTTTTTAAGTTAGGAAAAGTTACAACAGTATTATTCAATATCTAAATCAGTTTTCGAGAAATCAGTGCAGTAAATTACTTTAGTGCATATTTAAAATGATACTCACCATAATCAAAATCCAAAATAATGATTGAATCACACCACAATTATTATTTTTTCGAAGCATTCGCGCGTCGAGGTTTTTTTCAGAGCTTCACTAAATTTTCGAGTTAGTTTTTAGCCAACATAATTATATCTAGTAACGCCAATTATCGTTACTAAATTAAATCAAAATTTGACAACTGTTTTTCCGACAGAGTAGTGAATCTCATAGAGTTACTATAGAAGGAAAAAACCTTATATTTGGACTTGCCTCCTAGACGGTCTTCCCCAAGTTGACCTTACTTAAGTATCTCTTCTCAGAGCTATTACAACTATAGAGATCTCCAGCTGTAATAGCTCTGGGGTGCGTTTGCGCACTCCAGTATAAGATAAAATGTAACTAGGCTAAGTCTATGTCACCCGTTTAGGGCATCCGTCAGACGAAAAATTGTCCCGACTAAAAATTAATCTACCCTGTTCACGCACTCCCGCCGGTATAATTTTTCTCCTGACTAGGCTAAGTTTTATCGAGGTTTTTAGGTAGATTTATCTTGTCTCTGATTGGTCAACTAGCCACCTTAGCCCTTTTGGGGCTAAATCTGGCACTTTTTACTGTAGGTGGACTCGTTGTTTAATGATTTAGCCCCAAAAAGGCTATCTAGCCCTTTCCTGTCCCATTCATTTTCTTAGAAATATTGCACCAAGAACTGAAATGTGTGCCTTACTAACATTGCAATAACACCGAACTTTCGCAATTTGTGTCATAGAATGGTGTCATAGACTATCGATTTATTTATATTTATGTCATTAATGTTCTTATGAGCCGAGTAAGTGTATCAAAACTCTATTATTTCATTAACATTCAGTTTAATTTTAAAATTTGTTATTGTAATTCAAACACAAAAAAAATCATTAGCAAAGGTGTTGTTTTTTGCCTTTTTTACCGCAAGTAATTTTATACTCTATCTAGCCCTTTTTTGCCTGATCTAGCAATTTTAAGCTTCTTCAATAGCCCCAATTACTAAAACTAAGGTGGCAACACTGGTACACGCAGAGTTCTGTGTACGATCATTTTTTAAACCTAGTAGCCCTGGTCATGTCAGAATCAGAAAATGAAAACCAAACAAAACACAAAAAATAAAAATACAAAGAAATTTGCATTTTACACTGCATTTTATGACTGTGTTTTGAGTGCGCTGCTCCTTCCTACATTTGCCTGCGTATTTTCGCTATCGTGGAATATTACAAGTTGAAAATGCAGAGCGCGTCCGATGTTATATCTTCGCTGTTTTGGTTTAAAGATGATGGTGGTGTAGAGGATGATAAAGAAGATCAAATTATCGAACAATTTGTTCAAAATGTGGAGGACTTTAGTTCTCAATACGGCAGTGAAATCAGTGTTTCATATACGGCTTTCAACCTTCGCGGTCCGCCGTCAAATTTCCCTGATTATGGAGATTATCCCCAAGCATTTGTAATGGTAAATATTCTTATAAAAATATATTATTCGTTTTCTATACTTAAGTGAAATTACACAATGTGTTTGTGTTTGTTTTGGTACATCTATTATAGAAGTAGTCTAAAATTCTTAATACCTATTTTCAAATAAACAAACTTATACCTAACATTTTTCTTAATAGAGGACTTATGGAAAATGGTGGGATGACGCTCCTTCAGCTCAGGAAGACTACATGCCTCAAAATTCCAGTGCAATAACTAGTCAAGATTTCGTCGGTATGTTTATTGTTTTCTCTATTTTACCTACCTGCTGAATAAATTTTAAGAATTAACTTATTTAAATGAAATTAAATAATCATTTACTCAAGTATCAGAGACTCAACTTAAAATAATTAAAAAATACATAATCAGTCTCATTACAAATACAATAAAATGATTCAGGAAGATATTTATAAAGTATCATTAATAATTGCTTACAACTATTATGCAACAATAATTACGTAATAAAATCAGTAAATTCTGGCTACTACTTCTTTATCTTTGTGTGCAAGGTTTAAGGCCACTTTGGCCCTAAATACACCAAAGATATAGTTTATTAAAATATTATAATGAAATAAGAGTTCAATAAACTTTTGCCCTTTGTCCTAAATACTTATTTATACTTGTGAGCAATATCACCAATCAGATTCAGTACTGGAACATTTCCAAAAATCACATAATTTGAGATAAGTATGAGAAATGGTAGGGTATTGTAAATGCTTAATCTCAAATCTTTGAATACTCAACACATTTTTTTCCAAGTATTCCTTTGTGATCTAATCTGACCAAATATACAGTCAAATCTGGGGTACGTTTACACACTCCAGATAATTTTTATGCTGGATAAAAATTATTCTGACGGGCGTCCGTAAACGGCGTCATAGCTCTAGACCAATCATAGCGCTTAAATCTACGACAAACCAAGCTCATCTGTCAAATTTTTGAATGATCTGTCAAATTTGATTCCATGACAACTAGCTGACCAATCAGAGACAAGATAAAATTTATCTAACTAAAAACCTCGATAAAACTTAGCTTAGTCAGGAGAAAAATTATACCGGTTGGAGTGCGTGAACGGGGCAGATTAATTTTTAGCCAGGAGGTTTTTTCTCCTGACGGATGCCCTAAACGGGTGACATAGAGTTAGCCAGGATAATTTTTATCTTAGTCTGGAGTGCGTAAACGCACCCCTGGCTAAGGAAGAACTAGATAAGTGAGAAAACTGGGTTGGTGAAAAACCTCTTTAAGCAAAAATGTGATGGAGGTCCTACCAACTCTCTCCCTATCTAGGTTTGACTGCATTTGTTGAGTTTTTTTATTTATCTTCTAAATTATTATTACAATACAATACAATACAACAACACTTTATTGATACCAACAAGAAAACATAACAAAAGAAACAAAGACAGAAAAGGCACAAAAGGCGGTATTATCGCTAAAAGCGATTTCTTCCAGACAACCTCTCTTGGATGCGAGGAAACGTAAATACGACAAGGACGGTGTAAACATAAATACAAAATAATAATAATAAAATAATGAAAACCAAAAATTCCTAATCAACAATAAAATAAACTACATAATAATAGCTATACATAAATACTTCAAATAATAAATACAATAAAAATAAACATACTTATACGTAAATATATAACAAACAAATTAATAACGAGGAGTGATATGTGGATCAGTCAGAGAGAGCTTTGCGAGATAATGTTGCTGAACCTGGGCCTTGAAAGATTCAACGCTCTGTGCACGTCTGATGGTCACAGGAAGGTCATTCCAGAGCGCTACTGCTCGGACACTAAAAGAAAAATCATAAAAAATAGTAGAATGAGATGGAGTAGAAAGAAGGAGATTGCTAGAAGATCTAAGATTGACAGAGTGAGTGTCACTTATTCTATACTATGGAACTAATTCAAAGCTCTCTCTGACTGATACACATTTCACTCCTCATTATTAATTGATATGTAATAATATTTACGTATAAGTATGTTTATTGTATGTATTATTTGAAGTATTTATTATGTATAGCTATTATTATGTAGTTTATTTTATTGTTCATTAGGAATTTTTAGTAACTTTCCTTCATTATTTTATAATCATTTTTTTTTGTTTTTACATTAACACCGTCGTTCATCGTCTTTACATTTCCTCGCATCCAAGAGAAGTTGTAAAAAATCACTTTTAGCGATAAGACCGCCTTTTGTGCTTTTTCTGTCTTTGTTTCTTTTGTTATGTTTTCTTGTTGGTGTCAATAAAGTGTTGTAGTATTGTATTGTATTGCGCACTAAAATTACGAGATAAATAAAAACCTTATCATCCCGACGTTTTGGCCGAGTTGTATCAACCGTGGTCACAGGTAGACTTAGTATCCCATAGTATATAATAGTAATAATGTGTTCAAATCGCAAAAGATAAAAACAATATTTTCTAAATTTTTAAAAATGAATGTTTGTCTATATGTCCTTTATACATAAAATCGTAAACTATGCATTGATCATGTGATGATCTTTAGCAAAGTTGTTGTGTATGAGACCTAATGTTTCTAGCCATTGACAGTTGACAGATGGTGAGATGAAGTTCACCGGGTCAGCTAGTTTATGATACAATAAATAAAATATTCAAATGTCTATAGGCCCAATTATGAAGGCACCACCCTAAATTTATTAGCAATTTAGAATGTCGTTCTCTCTTTCAAATGTGTACAGAGAAAAAGAAACAGCAATGCACAAAATTGCTATTAAATTTAGGATGACGCCTTCATAATTGGACCTAATAACAGTTAAGTTTTTTTTTATGTCCCTATAATAACATGATCGCAAATAATCTAACTTTTGACAGAAGTGTCGTTTGAGAAGTCAGTGTACCCACTGGAAGTGTCAGTATTTGAGACGTACAACCCAGGAGCCCTGGTGAGGATCTGGGCTAAAGGCCCCACTGCCTGGATGTTACTTTGGGAAGGAGAGCCTGAATATGTGGGAGATACACCAAGAATTTTCAGTCCACCTATAAGGGAACTGAATGTTCCTACCAGGTAAGGTTAATATGTTGAAGATATTGTTCATCAATCTGTTATTCGCACAGATATCTGTACATAACATATTGATAATGCTGTTGTCACTTGAGGCAATTCTCAACCATAAAAATCACAGAGATACCAGAGGGACAATGTGGTCAATCGAGAAAATCTGATAGAGATGCATCTATTTAATATGGCACAAGTCAGAAAGAGACATGAAAAATATCTCGATTAGGTGGTTGTTGTCAGTTTTTTAGGAAAGTCAAATCCAAATACTTATTTGACAATTTTTCAGTGCTGCAAAATTTCTAGATCTTGAAAAAAAGAACATGTACTCGTAGGTACAAAGAGCTGCAATATACTTGACTTACGAGTACATTATATAATGTAAGACTTGACTTACATTATAATATATAATGTAAGTCAAGTATATCTCTTTGTCATTATTAGGGGCTATCATTGGGCTATCTGCAGCTTGTAGCTATCATCATAGCCAGCAGGTTGCATGATTTGGCCTATGCAAGCTTAAAATTAGCTACCTATGAAGATTTCTAATAGAATTGGCAGGAAGAAGCTTGTATAGGCCAAATTATACAACTTGCTGGCTGTGATGTTAGCTAGAAGCTGCGGAAAGCCCAATAGTGATTGAAGCTCACTTGAGCTAAACTAATTAAATTTAAGGACATGTCCACAAAATGTATGGCGGCTGGTATAATAATAATCATCAATTCGAACCACAACACTCGTTACATTTCGAGAAACTTCGTATTTTTCTGAGTCTATTACATCAGTTAAAAATATAAAGGAGCCCTCCGATTTTTTCAAAATTAATTTTGAATTTATTAAGATAAATATATTTGGCTCAATAGGTAGTTTATCACTACCAACCCTGATTAAGTAACCTAATTGTTAAATAAAAGCATTTTTACCAATTAGACACACTTTTTAAGTGTTTTTTTGTCACATTGTACCTACTAACTGGTCACACTGGTAGGTTATAATTTTTTATTTTAGCAAATTAAGAGATGAATGTAGAAGAGTCAGAGAGTCAGCTACAAATGGAAGTAAAATAACGATAGAAGCACTTGATTATTGCTAAACTAGTAAAAATAAAAAGCTGTATTCTTATTTTTCATACTATTTACTTTTTACATTAAAAAAAAGGAGGGATGGAAAAATCTAAATTAAATATTTTGAAAAGAACATAAAACAAGATTTCAAATGATCATATTTATCATCTTGGTTCGATTTTTCTCTGAATAATATACCACTTGTGGACGTCACCTTTAGTATAATTTATCATATCTCTTTAGGGTTCTGCGGCTGGAATTCAATCACAAACTGCTGCCATACTACACTGAGCTCGATGCTGTGCTACTGAAAGGAAAACAGCCTCCTAATATGCTGAAGATGAAGAACAATTTCACATACTCATCCCTCTTTTACAAAACATCACAACCTGTTGTCGAAAAAGGTAAGTTTTTTTAAGCTTTCATTAATTAA
Organism: Hypomecis punctinalis; assembly: GCA_949316475.1. NCBI lineage: Eukaryota > Metazoa > Arthropoda > Insecta > Lepidoptera > Geometridae > Hypomecis > Hypomecis punctinalis. The sequence goes on from OX438807.1 coordinate 3,279,569, forward strand.
CTTGCACTGGATGTACCTATACCTATGTAAGTTCGGGTGGAATCTTGCAAGTTAAAGGATATGGAAAAGATGCGGGTTTTGAAATATTGCAGAAACAAAAGTTATACCAATAGAGAGCTTACATAATTATCTTTTAAAACACATATTTTTTAGAATTTTTTTCATCGCCATTTAATTTTCAAATGGGTTCTAAAAACATTAGAAAAATGAACTATGTGCTACACCAAATAACTGCATTAAGCCTAAATTGAAAGAAAACCTGACAGTGACATTAAGAAACAGCAAAAGGAAATGACATTGTCAATATTGAACAAACAATAGAAAGCTGGTCGCCATGTTTTAAAAAATAAATAAATGTCAAACTCTAAAATACCAGCCTGCTATTGGTTGTTTGAAGATTCCTGTCTGATACGTAGACTACGTAGACCTCCTCTTAGTATTACCAGTTCAGTCTAAATATTTTCTACTTAGTGAAATAAAAAAGAGATATTATAATAAAACGGCGATACACAAAAATATGTTTTTGCGTGAATTAATATTCTTAAATATGGCACTAAACATTAATATAGCTCGCATCGCTGCCGGTTTTCAAGGACCGCCTCCCATATAAAAAGTTTACCAACTCCTTTGACCAACTTCCCGGTTCCTGATTGAGCTGAAACTTCGCACGCATATGTATATCGCGTGACAATGCAATAATATGGTGCCATAGAGCATAGAGCTGATCTGATGATGGAGTCGAAAGGTGGCCATAGGAACTCCTGTACTAAACAAGGTAAACCCGTCGTGTTTGGGCTCATTTTACTTGTCTTGGCTAGCACTCTGCTGCTACATGATATCCAGGATCTTAAAAGCTTGTATTTAAAATGTTATATTTTTAAAATAATTTATTAGTAAAACAGAATGCTACTTTTAACAGACTTCACAAAATGAAATTCTCAATTCTACTGCAACTTTTTATGTATGTTAAGTACGCGATTACTTCGCCAATTATGGACCGATTTTGATGTTTTTTTTTTTTTTTTTGGTAGATTATACTTCAGAGTTGGACAAATTTAAATTTTATTTACTATGAATCGTTATTGGAAAATCAGCAATAATGAAAAGAAATCCACGTCGATGATACATTGATTCGTGCGAACTATTCGAATTCTACAGGCACACGGATGAAGCCGTTTGCACAAATCTATTTTTTGGCGAAAAATAATTTTTTGTTTGTTTATGAGCCTGAATAGTCCCAAAAAACAAACTGCTCTCGAAATTTCCAGTTTTGCCAGTCTTGTGCTGATTCCTGACAATTTGGATCAAAAGCCAAACAGGTAGAATATGGTGGTTAATTGTTATTATCTTACCATCTTGTATTACCCATATACGCAATAAAGACTATGACTATAAGTGTTCAGTTTGTCTCGCCATCTAGTAGGGGGTCTGCCACGAGACCGCACCGAGTTGGGGCTCCATTTGGTGGTGATTTTTTGTGCTCAAAGATCTGGCATGCTGCCTAAAAAATAATTATATCTGTACAATATCGCGTGCTTATGAGTTCGTCTAATGAGATTATAACGGCTGTAAATTAAATCTTATTAACAAATTGCTGTCCTCTCAAGATGCTATTGTTTGCACTTCATAATTGAGATGACAAAATCGCGAGTACAAGACCTTGCGTAAATTGATTACGCACGTTGGGGCAAGGCCAAAATGATGAAGTGCCGTAACCCTTTGTTACAAAGTACCGAAGGGCAAGTATTAATTGGGCTGCATGATGGGTTGACGATATAGTTGAAATCGCGGGTCAAACTTGTAATAGGCATGATGACTGGATAAAAAATCATTATATTATAATTAGTCCGTGAGATTATCAAAGAATATTAGACACGTATTATTTGTTTTGTCGATAAAACAATACATGGCAAAGGTAAACCTTGACAGAGTTTGGGAGTGGGGGTCGTGACGTCACCTCTCTTACAGAAGGTATATACATTTGCATAGCACTTGTGACGTCGCGCGGAACTTTGGCGAGTTATATCGTCATCATGTTTTGTTCAATTGAAAAAAGAAAAAATACGTTTCTAACATATCTACACAGGGTGTCCCTGAACTCAACTCAAAGTTCGGTGACATTATTTTTTAAATTATGGTTAGATAAAACTATGTTAATTTTAACTAACTTAGTAACAGTTTATGCTTGATTTGTGATTGCGATTCATTAATACGTTTACTAAGGATCATTTTAGTTAAAAAATCATTGGAAAATTGCGAAATTTGTGGTCACGATTTATTAACACGTTTACTAAGGATCATTTTAGTAAAAAAATCATTGGAAAATTGTGAAATTTGTGGGCACAGTACCTAAAAATATGGTTCAACGTATGGATTTTCCTCATTTTTTTTATTTTGGCTGTTAAAATTAAAATAACCGATTGGGATTTTTGTTATATTTTTCCCGGGACTGGTGTGACCCCCCTTCTCACCCCGTACCGGCTTGACGTTGAGTTCAGGGACACCCTGTATATTGATGATCTATCTGACAGGCTAATTATGTTGTTTTAGTCATCATGCCTATTCTTGTCAATTCTATTCCATATATACAAACGTGAAATTAGATTTTTATTCAAATTTTTTCACCCACCATAGCGCCCTCTAGTTTATTTATTTACACAACTATTTATCCACACAGGTCAGCTACTGAATCGGGTGATAGCATCCAATCTCCACGAATCAATCGTGCCTCAAGTCAACGTGGCCAGGAAGCAGATTGACACGGGACCTCCGCTTGGTGACTTCGCCAGTCTACCGGTGAGTGATTGAATCATTTTCAGCTGAACCAATATCTATAATCTGCTTTGAGGTGATATGATCAATCCTACACGAGTCTATTGTTCCTCAAGTCAACGTGGTCAGGAAGCAAATGGACACGGGACCTCCGCTTGGTGACTTCGCTAGTTTACCAGTGAGTGATTGAATCATTTTCAGCTGAACCAATATCTATAGACAGCTACAGTGGTGATAGCATCCAATCTACACGAGTAGATCGTGCCTCAAGTCAACGTGGTCAGCAAACAAACTGACACGGGACCTCCGCTTGGTGGCTTCGCTAGTCTACCGGTGAGTGCTTGAATCATTTTCAGCTGAACCAATATCTATAGACAGCACAGTGGTGATAGCATCCAATCTACACGAGTAGATCGTGCCTCAAGTCAACGTGGTCAGCAAACAAACTGACACGGGACCTCCGCTTGGTGGCTTCGCTAGTCTACCGGTGAGTGCTTGAATCATTTTCAGCTGAACCAATATCTATAGACAGCACAGTGGTGATAGCATCCAATCTACACGAGTAGATCGTGCCTCAAGTCAACGTGGTCAGCAAACAAACTGACACGGGACCTCCGCTTGGTGGCTTCGCTAGTCTACCAGTGAGTGCTTGAATCATTTTCAGCTGAACCAATATCTATAGACAGCACAGTGGTGATAGCATCCAATCTACACGAGTAGATCGTACCTCAAGTCAACGTGGTCAGCAAACAAACTGACACGGGACCTCCGCTTGGTGGCTTCGCTAGTCTACCGGTGAGTTGAATCATTTTCAGCTGAACCAATATCTATAGACAGCACAGTGGTGATGGCATCCAATCTACACGAGTAGATTGTGCCTCAAGTCAACGTGGTCAGCAAGCACGGGACATCCGCTTGGTGATTTCGCTAGTCTACCAGTGAGTGATAGAATTATTTTCGGAAAATTATTGAAATTAAAAATAAAGAAATTTTAAATAAAATTATTTGCATGAAACTTTTTTCAGCTAGGTCATTGTGCTCATGTTTGTTGTATGCATGTTGTGTCGTAGTGGTGAGCACGGGCGTAGGGAGCGCGTGGGAGGCATGAGTTTGGCGGGCGGGTGTGCTCCGACGTCTCATCTCTGGCTCCCGCGCATACCTATATTTCGGCTTTTGCGATTAGTGCCGTCTAATATAAAACACGATCGAATAAAACCATACAGGTACAGCAATTGCTACCAATTCATATTCCTTCAATAGCACTAATAAAATGTTTCACCTTGCGCTATCAAATCCAAGTTCGAGGTCAAAATGCCGGTACCGCGATACCGGGTGACTTTCAATTTACTTGAAATGATTGTTTTGAATTCATAAATAAATTACATTACTGATATTACACACCTATACAAACTAACGGTCATCAGATGCTAGTTTGTTATGCATGTAAAATAGTCAAATTAGGAGGTATCCTTTCTTATACGGGACTCAATACAATAATATTGTACAGTAAACAAATAATGTAACAATAAGGAAGTTTCCCGTTTTCTAGTTTTATTTTTATTAAATTACACTAAGTCTGCAATAAATTATGGTGTTTTTATTTTTCAATTATCTTCAAAAATGACGGAGTTATGAATTTTTAAACATGACCGCACGAATTCAAAAAACCTCGCGACGGATTTACGCGTGTGACGTCATTCGGCTTCAGAGCCGCGCCGTGGGTTAGGCGGGAGTAAGGAAAAAAGGAAATAAAGTGCTTCATTCTACGTCGGGTATTTTTCTAAGCCACGAATACGTTCTAGAATATCATTGTACTTATCTTTATGTTATGATCAACATTTACTATGGGACTAACCTCCCAATATAACGAATAAAAAGTCAGCATTCCCATAATTTTGTCGTGAGTAAATGAACTTTATATCTAAATGGAACAAGACTTGGTGTATGTGTCTAGTGTACTGCGGTTTTTACATCTGTAACTATTAACTAGTAGCTCTCTAAACAGTAGACCTCGCAAGTATACATTTTCTCGTAATAAGTTCTCAAAAATGCACAACTTTCACAGTTAAATATATTCTTAATCATAAAAATGGTAAGGTTCTTTACTAAGATATTATTGTATATTATGGGACTAAGTAAGTTTGTATAGGCCGGGTGGCTAGCCCTGGTGTCAGAGTTTGGGACTGATCCCCTATACAGGGTTAGCTAGCTAGAACTGGTGAAGCGTAATATATTTTGTTCTAATAAAATACTTTAGATAATTTTTTCAAGCCTTTTATTTTCTAGTCCCAATAAGTTGTCAAGTGCGTGTCAAGACATGCGTATGATAGGCTTCCGTAGACGTGACGATGATTATGATGATGATAAAAACCAATTTTTAAGATGGTTGATTACTAGGAAAACGTAATTTAGTATGAATTCTTGGTTGCCTGGGAGAATTCGCTTAAAGCGATAAGGCCATCCAGTTAGAAACCTATTAATTGTATTGTTTTGTCCCTGTAATTTTTTTATGTTATGTGGTTGTCTAATAAAGTGTTATTGTTTGTTTGTTTGTATGAAATATACATGTGAGGTCGATGACCTCTAATGTTTAAAAATTTCAATTTTTTCTTTATAGCTCTAACATTTATGATTCCACAGCGCTCAAAATAATTTTCAGGGAAAGTTTTTAATATGGTCTGTAAACGGTGTCCGTTCGTTATACGGACATAACGAAGTTTTAAGGGTTCCTCGTTTTACTACGAAACCCTAAAAATGACTGAACAAAGTGACAGCTGTCAAATTATAGAATCCATACTAGGATGACATGTCAGGTCTCAAAGTGACAGCTGTCAATCTTAAATGCGGTTTATTTCTGTAACTAACGATTTTAGACCATTGCTGTCTTCACAAAAGTGATAGAACTCAACAATATCTATATTTCGGATGACAGCTCTTTAAAGTAATTTATCTCAGTAACTGTCGTTTCTATACCGTTACTTTAGGCACAAAATTGATAGAGCTCAACGAGATCTACATTTCGGATGACATCTGTCATGCCACTCTAGTATGAATTCTTTAATAATATGCTATATAATGGCAGATGTCACTTTCACATCTGTCATTTTCGGAACTAAAAAATAAGTCCTGAAAAACCTATTACCTACAATGAGATAAGAACAAATATTAGGCTGAGAAGTTTTGGATAACCCTATACAGGGGATTAGTCCTATAGTAAAAGTTGGTCATAATTTACAATGATATTTTAGGACAGAATATTGTAATTATGAATATATTTGCCTGTGCAAGTTGTGCATTTTTGAAAACTGATTACCAGAAAATGTTCACCAAAATGTAAACTTGTGCGGTCTACTATTTGGAAAACTACTAGTCAATATATACAGATGTAATAACCGCAGAACAGTAGGTACTCACGTCAAGTCTTGTTCCATTTAGAAATAAAGTTCATTTACTTAGGACAAAATCATGGGAATGCTGACTTTTTATTCGTTATATTGGGGGTTAGTCCCATAGTAAATGTTGATCATAACATAAAGATAAGTACAATGATATTCTAGAACGTATTCGTGGCTTAGAAAAATACCCGATATAGAATGAAGCACTTTATTTCCTTTTTTCCTTTCTCCCGCCTAACCCATGGCGCGGCTCTGAAGCCGAATGACGTCACACGCGTAAATCCGTCGCGAGGTTTTTTGATTTCGTGCGGTCATGTTTAGACATCCATAACTCCGTCATTTATGAAGATATTCGAGTAATTTTTTCACCGTGTCTAATATAATTCTAACGTCCTTAAATGTATATAATTATTTTTAGTTTTTATGATAAAGGAAACTTCCCTATTACGATAGAAGATCCATCGTTCAAAAACCAAAGCAACGTATACCCATAAGGTGGACTAATGACCTCATTAAAACGGCAGGATCGCGCTGGATGCAAGCAACTTCCAACCGGTCTAATTGGAGATCCTTAGGGGAGGCCTAAGTCCAGCAGTGGACGTCATGTGGCTGATTGAAGATAAATAATCATTATCCAGGACATGGACCAAGCCTTATCTACCTATTTGAGATGCCATGGTTTCCTTCTCTCCTATAAGTATATATACAGGATTGTCATTTTTTAAATTTAGCAACTAGGACAGATCGCGTGATAACCCTAGATTTTAGAGCCCAGAACCCGGACGTGTCTATGAGTCATGACTTTTTTTTTAACCGTGGCAACTGCAGGGTGGGGGGATGCGTGGTGACTTTAGCTATTCGACACCCGAACTATTATTGAAACCCCGCCCAGAAGTTCCCTGGGCGCCCCTCTAAACTAGGACTAATCCGGGGAAACCCAGACCGATAGCAACCCTGCTCCTATCTCCAACAAGACAGGTTGGAAGCGGTTTGCATCCAACGCGATCCTGGCTTCCTGAAGACGTTAGTCCAGCTTGTAGGTGGACGGTGCTTGCTTTTTAGTGGTATGCACTCGAGACCTTTTCAACGCCATCGTTCCTCCCTGTTATGTGCCCTGCTCACTGCCTATTCAACTTTCGGATCAGCTGAGCTATTGTCTTTTGATTCTTTTACGGGTATTTGGTTTTTCTAGGCAGCATAGAGAATACAAGACTTCTTACCTGAGATCACTTCATAAGAGGTTATTTTATGTCACTTTTTAGGGTTCCGTACCTCAAACGGAAAAACGGAACCCTTATAGGATCACTTTGTTGTCCGTCTGTCCGTCTGTGTGTATGTCAAGATTCTTTATCTCAGGAACGCGTAAAGATATCGAGTTGAAATTTAAACTGTATACGTATATCTATGATCTCTTGCATTTGTGTAAAAGAAAAACTTCTCAGATATTGTTTAAAAAAGTTGTAGCCGTTTAAGTTGTTAAAAACCTCATATTTAGACACTCACAAAAATCAAAACCTACGGGGTACTTCCTGTTGACATGGAACTATGAAATTTGGCGAGAAGCATTATCTCAGAGTACACGTATAGGAATAAATCTGAAAACTGTAAATTTTTATTAAAATCACAAAAAATAGGGCCTCAAAATTCACAAAATACGAACTCAAAATTCAAAGTGAGTAAATCGTATCATATAAAAGAACTGCATTAGCACATGCTAAAACAGGTTTTTAATTATTTTAACAATGTGTTTATACGGAACCCTCGATGTGCGAGCCTGACTCGCACTTGTCCGGTTTTTTTTTGTATTGGTCGATACTTCTGAAATCATAATGATGAATGATAGAGACGAATAATGGAAAAAACCCACATGCATCAACTCTACATACACAATGAGATAATTGACATGGAAGTAATTACAATGCATCTGTTTTTCCATACTTGTAACATAAAGCCTTAGATTATTTCAAGTTAATAATCAAAGTATAAAAAGCATTGGTAATTTAGTTGTCCATGCAAGTACTTAACAACATTATATTACGTCACAGAGTGATCATCGGAAAATTATGTATTTGCACAGACTGAATTGGCCGAAAGTAATTGATCGAATACATGATTAAACGCACAGGAATAAGCTAGGGAAAGCCTACGTCTAGCATTGTACTTACTACGGCTGATATGTATGTGACCATGATAATGGTGATTTTAATTTAATTAGAGGTAGTCTTGAACTGCGTCGATCGAGATATCTTGAAAGCGATGAGTTGGTTTATGGAAAGAGTTTTGTTTAATTGATAAAAGAAAAATTCAATATTTACGCTGCATGTTTTACTGTGGAATCTGTCAGATTATGGAATGAGATAAGCTGGAAACATACTATCGAACGCGGCTTACTGACGCGACTGACAGCCGCGACTGATAGGTATCTACGAGTAGATTCTAGACTATGAAAGTACACTGACCCGTGCACACTATCGGACATAAGTCGCGGACGTCACCTTTGGACGACCTTGAGCGTTCGGACGTCCGAGTGCGATCTGGTACACTACGTACGTACGTACTACTGGTACGGATGTTTTAAGAGTGTGCACATTGCTAAGTCGCGACCGTCAGTCGCGTCCGTCAGCGTCCGATAGTATGTGTTTTCTAACAAAGAGTTAAGTTGCATTACCTGTCTTCTTAGGTATATAATTGATTCTTCTTCATATATGATATTTATTTTAAGTAAGTATAAGTAATAATAGTATGTAATCATATACTTAAGTAAGTTTATTTTTGTATTATTTAAAATATGCATGTTTATGTGTATAGGTAGGTATATAACTATATTTGTTTCAATAAATATTATTTATTTATTGGTTTGATGTTAGTATTACTTATTTTTGTTTGTTAAGTGTTCATTATTATTATTTTTCAAGTTTATTATTATTATTTTTAATCCTTTTTTGTTAAGGCCGCTGTTTTGTTAATTTGCTATTTCCTGTCCGTTCTTGGTTGCCTGGAAGAAATCGCTTAAAGCTTTAAGGCCGCCATTTAGTATAACTAGTTTGTAATGTTTTTGTTCATGTACTTTGTTTATTTTTGTAGTGTGGTTAAGCTAATAAAGTACTTACTATCTATCTATCTATATTTTTTGATGTTCTATATGATTGTACTGTACCAGCCTTTTTAATAGTCCACTGCAGGACGTAGGCCTACCCACGAAGGGTGATTGGGCCATATCCACCACGCTGGCCCAGTGCGGGTTGGTCGATTCACATACGCCATCGAATTCCTTCTACGGACATATGCAGGTTGCCTCACGATGTTTTTCCTTCACCGAAAAGCCAGTGGTGTGAAATTCCGTACATAAATTCCGAAGAACTCATTGGTACGGGACCGGGGATTTGAGCCCACGACCTCACGATTGTAAGGCGGGTGTAACTACCTATTGACCACCACGGCTGACGGACTAATTATAATAATATTTTTTTTTACCCTGTCATCGTACCTATTCTATAAGTACTTTTTTATCGGGAGAAGAGTTCTCAACCGGTTACTTGAGTTAGATTTCTATTGGTTTTTGTTTGAGTATTACATCAACCGAGTTACTAACTGGGAGCCAACGTTATTGTTGTCACATGATAGTAGCTACCTTTGTCTAGGTCAGGTTTTATACTCCTGACATTGATTTGTATGGCGTAACGTACGTAACGACGCGCAAAGATTTCAAGGTTGATAAATGATAAGACCGTGTTCTACTTTCTCTCATGTTTTGGAAACCAGAAATATTTCAAAAAGTATCGTAAATTTGAAAGTGTGTGTTTCACGTAGCAAGAGACGGATCGACTTTATTATTTGCATTTTTTTAGGGTTACGGAACCCTAAAAAATGCAAATAATAAAACTGTGAAACTGTGAAATTTGGCCAGAAGCATTGTCTCAGAGTACACATATAGGAATAAATCTGAAAACCGAACATATTCATTTGTACACAAAAAAATAGGGCCTAGATTCACACAATATGGGTTGAAAATTCAAAGTGAGTAAATCGTATCATGTAAGGTATCATATATATAAGAGCTTTATTAGTACATGCTAAAACAGGTTTTAATTATTTTGACAGTGTGTAATTTTCGATTTAGAGATTTTAACAATTTACTTCCCAATATTGTGACATTTTCTGGATTTGTACGGAACCCTCGGTGTGCGAGCCTGACTCGCACTTGTACGGTTTTTCTTTGCATTCTTTAATTTTTTCAAAGTACCTATGTACTAGGTACTTTGTAAAAATTAATGATACGAAAGTCTACTTTTCTTCGCGAATAACTAAAATCTTCCTATGGGATGGGATGACACAAAAACTAAAAACTCACGCGGTCAAAGCTGCGAGCCACGGGTGACTGGTTCAGAGTTTTTAAGCCACCTAAAGGTCTTCGACATCACTAAACGGTTCAAACATCTCTAACTATCTAATATAAGAAATCTTTCAAAATTGTAACAATCAAATAAGCTATGTACTTGTTCCCAGGACGAAACCATCCTATGCGTAATGAAATATCTGGACATGCAGTCGCTTTGCCGCTGCGCCCAAGTGAACCGCCACTTCAACCGGCTCGCGTCCGACGCTATACTCTACAGGAGCATCGATCTCCGCCCCTACTGGCACTGCGTGCAGTCACAGGTTTGTAGAATAATAATCTTTATCTTATTTCTAGTAAGGTCGTGTTTGGTGGAGAGAGGAAACTTGCATTGGAGAAATTCGATACCGTTTGCGAATCAACCAACCTGGGAATGGTCCGTAGATAAGTACTATTTGACGATTGGGGCATTGGATGGATGGACGGTTCGAAGTTAGGTCTATGTACAGCTGCAGCTACAATTAGCAAGGCGCCTATGGCCTCCATTCCACCATTTTCATGGTAAGACACCATCACCTTGAAAAGACGAAAGAATCCCACCAAATTGAACCTATTGTTTCTGCCATGTGCATCTGTATTTTTACTATACTGAGCGCCACACAAATTTATATATGGGAAGTTAGCCGCAGAGAGCTGCGCAAACGCCTAAATATAGACGTTAGTGGGTGCCAGAGATACGAGACGCCAGCGTACACCCGCCCGCAAACCTCGTGCCTCCCGCGCGCTCCCTTCGCCCGAGCTCACTACTTCGCCATTTGTATAGGCATTGTGCACACATGCTCAATAAATAGCGAATCACGGCGAAGTGTCATCTGCGGCTAACTTCCCATCCTTCAATTTGTGTGGCGCTCAGTATAACAGACTTTCAAACTAACTATTCTCTCTTTGAGGTAAACAAGGCTGATGTAGATTATAATCAACTGCATAATTTAAAGGGTGTTGACATTTTTAACGTTTAGAGGAACGGGTTTTGGTACCGCATATCACTGCAACGATCTGCTATATGCGATATATATTATGCAGCTTGATTTCGAATGAGACAAACACGGCTCGGTCGAATAGTTGAAGATGAGAACATGAGGCATATTTTATGCACTGATACTTGGTTTAGTAGACCTCTGTTTTTGCCGGTTGCAGACCAAGAGCTTAGTAAGTTTAGCTTAGCTCGCATAGCTGACGCAGTTTTTCATAGATCGTGCATAGCTCGCAGTCTGCACAGATCTATGGAAAACTGTTTCAGCTGTGCCAGCTAACCCTGAACTAACTCAGCTTAGCTCTTGGTCTGCAACTCGCAGCTCATCTCTATCTTTAACCCGCTTGCCGTTGATTTGTGGACATGGTTATGCAACTGTTGAAATATCGGGAGCTTAAATCTAACCACAATCTCGGCATTAATTTACAGATTGGTATGGTAGGTTGGAACAAAAAAGCGTAAGGTTAAAAAAATTTTAAAACTCTTCGTTCTTTATTATTATATACTACGGGACTAATCGCGCACTAAAATTACGAGATAAATAAATACCTCCTCATCCCGACGTTTCGGCCGAGTTGCATCGACCGTGGTCACGGGTAGACTCAAATGCAACTCGGCCGAAACGTCGGGATGAGGAGGTATTTATTTATCTCGTAATTTTAGTGCGCGATTAGTCCCGTAGTATATAATAATAATGTGTTCAAATCGCGAAAGTTTAAAAACAACTCTTCGTTCTTTTCATGCATATTTCGTAGTTTTTTTTGTTATTTACAAGAAACTTCAAACAATCGAGCGTCTACTAGCTTTTCGATGTTTCTACTAAAATTAACATATTTTTTTGGTTATTTGCACAAAAACTGCATCTGCACTAAAGTAACTATTTTTTTTTCATCCGCCTCTTTCGAGATTTTCTTCGTTTGATAGAAAAGAATAGTTCACTTTTATCCTTTTTGAAAGGTGACGTCCACAAGTGGTATATTATTCATAGAAAAATCGAACCAAGATGATATATACATAATTTGAAAGCTTGATTTATGGGCTTCTCAAAAATATTTAGTTTAGGTTTTTTTATCCCTCCATTTTTTTTAATGTGAAAACTAAATTGTATAAAAAGCAACAATACAGCTATGTATTTTTTCTAGTTTAGCGATAATAAAGTGATTCTATCGTTATTTTACTTGCATTCGTAGCTGACTCTTCCACATTCATCTTAATTTGCTAAAATTAAAAATTATAACCGACCAGTGTGACCAGTTAGTAGGTACAATGTGACAAATAAACACTTAAAAAGGGTGTCTAATTTGTAAAACTGCTTTTATTTAAGTAACAATTTGGAGGTTACTTAACCAGGGTTGCTAGAGAAAAACTACATATTGAGCCAAATATATTTATTTATCCTAAAAAATTCAAAATTAATTTAAAAAAAACGAAGGGGCTCTTTTTTGTTTTTAACTGATGTAATAGACTCAGAAAAATATGAACTTTCTAGAGTGTTGTGGTTAGAATTTTTGATTATTATTATACCAGCTCCATACATTTTGTGGACATGTCCTTTACAGATTGGTATGGTAGGATGGTACAAAAAAGCGTAAGGTTCAAAAAAATTTAAAACCCTTCGTTCTTTTCATGCATATTTCGTAGTTTTTTTTTGTTATTAACAAGAAACTTCAAACAGTCGAGCGTCTACTCGCTTTTCGATGTTTCTACTAAAATTAACATTTTTTTTTTGGTTATTTGCACAAAAACTGCAGCTGCACTAAAGTAACAATTTTTTTTTCATCCGCCTCTTTCGAGATTTTCTTCGTTAGATAGAAAAATATGCACGTGAATAGTTCACTTTTATCCTTTTTGGAAATTTGTGAAAAAATGCAGTCGTTTTTTGACCGACGAACCACCGGAGGAGGTGTACAATTCGACGCGTATTTTTTTATTTTTTTTTATGTAGGTATAACCACGCATAAGATTTTTCATAGTAGTCCGATTTCAATAAGTAATTCTTTTTTTATTGGAAAGAATATACTTCGAAATTGGTCCCATTTAAATTTTATCGAAATCGGCTGAGCCATTTTTGATAAATCAACAATAATGTGAAAAATGCTACATCGATCCGTGCGAAATATTCGCGAATTCTGTACACGGGTGAAGTCGGTCATGCTAATTTTTGCAAAAAATAATCTTGTCAATTCCCATATCAATCAAGGCACCAAGTTCATTGACATAAACAATATAAACATGCGAAGACAAGATTAGATCGCCACCAAGATAAACAAAGAAAGAGAATGTCCGTAACCACACGTATTTGAAAGTGAGTAACGCAAGGCTAACCGGTGGTTTTGATAGGACGCACCAAAATAACAATTAACAAGTAAAATATATCTTTACAAGTCTCTTTTTCCTCAATTTAAAATCTAGATTTAAACGTCGTTCGCGTTATTTATGAAATGCGGTAATTTTACAACTTGTCATTTTGTTATGTACGTCATTTGACGGGAACCAGATTTTGTTAAGTATTTTTTTTTATTGGTAAAGGATAGTTGTATTCCTTGTTATCTTCTGGGTTTACCGTTTGCTGGTTTTACATTCAAGGCCTAAATAATAAGCGCTATTTTACAAGTCAGAAATTCACTTCGATGTTTAATCAAATTGGTTTAACAGTTTAAAAAACCCTCCTGTCGTCTCGGTCAGTGTGCGATATTCATTTTTTTTGAGTTTTTGTTTTTATAAACAAACTAGGTACTCATTTTAAGAAAAAATCTTATAGCGACCAAGAATAGGTAGTATTTACGGGTAACATACCTAAAAACCAAATTAGTGGTCAGTTTAAGCACGTAAGTGCATCAACTGATTTTCACCTTAGTCTATAGTTAGTGGACTCTTGTACATAAACTGGATACTATTTTAGTTTCTAGGTGTATATACCTCGGTAACCCTATCTATTCATGACCAGGAAATGAGGTTTTTTTTTTACTTACAACCAGTTGTATTAGTATACCTATCTGTAAATACTTGATAAACAATTCAGCTGAAAATGGCAAAAACCAGGTGTACTCTGAGACAATGCTTCTCGCCAAATTTCATAGTTCTATGCCAACGGGAAGTACCCTGTAGGTTTTGATTTGCGTGAGTGTCGAAATATGCGGTTTTTTACGACATAAACGGCTCTAACGTTTTTATACGACAACTGAGAAGTTTCCTTTTACACAACTGCAAGAGACCATAGATATACGTATGTAGTTAAATTTCAACTCGATATCTTTATGCGTTCCCGAGATAAAGAGTCTTGACATACGGACAGACGGACAACAAAGAGATCCTATAAGGGTCATATCCGTTTTTTCCTTTTGAGGTACGGAACCCTAAAAATTAATAATTAGTTTATTTTTAGTATTTTATCCGCTTGTCCTCAGGTTCTGATAACACTATCAATGCGGTGCAAGTTCCTGCAAAAGCTCGACTTGTCCTGGTGTGGAAGCCATCGCATGATCCAACCCAGCTATGTTGTCAAGTGAGTATAATCTCAATCATCTTGATTTCATTCCACAGTTACCGACATAGCACAGCTCGGTTTTTGCGAATTTTGGGACGACATATACAGGGTCATAGGTATTAAACGCAAAACCTTTTAAGGGCTAGTACATCTATTAGCTAGTATTCTAGTACATCTAGACTAAAAACTTTTGTACTACGACATTTGAAAATACGCAAAAAAAAAACGCTTCTCCATACATTTTGCCGCGCGTTGACGAACTTTTTGTATGATTGCTATTGAAAGCTGATTTTTTTCTTCGTGATTTTCCAAAAGCCCTATAACAAATCAAATTATACGTATCAAATTAAGTAAATGTGCCATTAGTTAACTAAAATAATTGTTGTTGTTTTATAACACACTAGCTTTTACCCGCGGCTTCGCCCGCGTTATAATTTGATTTTGGCTTATGTTTATATCGATGCCTACCAATTTTAGTAAAATATTATATTAAAAATATAAATTTACGCTGGCGCTTCTGTAATCTGGCTTGTTTTGCCATTCACAGTAGAAACCAAGTTAATCTGTTGCTTTGTTGCTGAGAAAAAGTTATTTCCCTATCCTACGGGAACTATATAACATTTTTCGAGATAAAAGGGAGTCGATGTCACTCTCCGTGTTTCAAACTATGTCCATGCTAAAAATCAAGTCAATCCGTTGTTCCGTTGCTGAGAAACAGTTTTTGTCCTATCCTACGGGAACCACGAAATTTTCCGGGATAAAAAGTAGTCGTCACATTTCGTCTTTCAAAATATATGTCCATGCCAAAAATCAAGTCAATCCATTGCTCCGCGCTGAGAAACATTTATTGTCCTATCCTACGGGAACCATTAATAAAATGTCATAAAAAAAAAAAAAAAATTGTCACAAATGTCACAATTTTATTTTTCCAGGATAGTAAGTAATTTTATGTCACTTTTTGTCTCTCAAACTATGTCCATGCCTAAAATCAAGTCAATCCAATGCTCTGTTGCTGAGAAACCGTTTTTCTCCTATCCTACAGGAACCACGATTTTTTCGGGATTAAAAGTAGCCTATGTTACTATCCGTCTCTAAAACTATGTCTATGCCAAAAATAAAGTCAATCTGTTGCAGAGAACAGTTTTTGTCCTATCCTACAGGAACCTTGAATTTTTCTGGGATAAAAAGTACTTTTCGTCATTCAAACTATGTCCATGGCAAAAATCAAGTCAATCCGTTACTCCGTAGGTGAGCAACAGATATTCTCCTATCCTGCGGGATCTACGAATTTTTTAGAGATAAAAGTAGCCTATGTCCTTTCTCAGGCTCTAGACTATATGTGTACCAAATCTCATTTAAATCGGTTTAATAGTTTTGGCGTGAAAGCGCGACAGACTGACAGACAGAGTTTTTTTTTTTTTTTATTTTTTTTTTTATTTCAGATAGGTTCGCGTTTGACTACACACTGCCTGATGTTAAGCAGATGTGCGGTCTAGGGTGTAGCACGCTTACCTAGAAGATACCTATTTACTCGGGATTTGAAGACACTCACGTTGTACTTTAACGGGAACAGTTACTTTCGCATTTATAATATTAAATAATATAAGTAAGGAGTAAGGATTATTGTCCTCGCTAGAGAGCTCCGATAAACACGTCCGATCGCTGCTAATCATAAATATAATATAAATTCATTTATTTCAGATTTTTACATCCAGATTTAAAATACATTTTTATCATAATCAGATCAAATTAAAATTGAAATCAAAATTGAGCAAATACATTTATAAACAAAACAAAACAATAAAGTGCTATAGGGAGAATAGGCAGGCACGCGCCGCCGGCCGGGGCGGTACCGCCGTACAGCTATATCCCTGTATTTTAAATCTGTAATATCTTCGGAAATATTCATTTAAATTACATGCTGTAATAAAGGGCCATATTGATCTATTTTTGATGGGCAATGTATTTAAGGTACTTAATTGGATAAGGATTAATGCTGTATTGCTTAAAACAACTTCCTAAATATGCCATCTTTCCCCGTAAATTGTAAAGGATAAAAAATGGTTACTGTGGGTTATCCTTAAGAGATAGACATATACCATCGCGGACTTTTTTGTTGACCTTTTTAAGGTGTACAATACCGTAGTACATTATTTTGAAATTCAGTCAGCGTTTGCAATGTAAGCGCAAAAAACTGTGTTTATTTACGACATCACTTTAGAAACCTGTAAATTTATCAGTGTTTCTATACAATATTATGCATGTATTATACATATAAACCTTCCTCTTGAATCACTCTATCTATTACAAAAAAGCGCTTTGAAATCCGTTACGTAGTTTTGAAGATTTAAGCATACATAGGGACGGACAGACAGCGACAGCGACTTTGTTTTATACTATGTAGTGAAGTTGTTTGTCTAGATGTACTAGACCCGCCCTTAAAAGGTTTTGCGTTTAATACCTATGTTATGATACTGTATATTGATTACTGAAAGCTTAATAAACAAGTTCTAAAGTTTTAGGGCCGATTCACACATATCAGTCAAGCCACCGTAACGTCACAGTTCCGGTACAGGACCGTCACAGTGAAAAATATTCTTTCACGCATTAGGTATCTTTGGACATATTTCCACTTGTCAGTGTCCGTGTCAGTGCCGTCACCGGCAATCACGGTTGGGATTGGCTACGCTGGGCAGAAACTGGGCATGATAAAAGGATTAAACCATTTTATCCCATTTTAATGTCAGTTGTCAATGTCAATCTATACTTTGCTTCCTCTATTAGGGGATTTATTGGTGGAAAGATAATTTGTCTCTTTGCCATGATAGGGGTATATACTGTACTGTACCAGACTTTTTAATAGTCCACTGTAAGACGTAGGCCTACCCACGAAGGGTGACTGGGCCATATCCACCACGCTGGCCACTGGGCCAAACCCCACCAAACCGCACTGGCGGTGGATTCAGATACGCCATCATTTCTTCTACGGATGTATGCAGGTTGCCTCACTATGTTATCCTTCACCCAATAACCAGTGGTGTGAAATTCCGTACATAAATTCCAAAGAACTTTATTGGTACGGGACCAGGAATCAAATCAGCATGATAGGGGTTGCAGGCCTCCATTCAAAAACCTTTGGTTTCACTAGCCCATTAGCTTTGCTTGGTCAATGCTTAACCCACCGTTTGCTAAGCAAAATAACATGCTGGGTCAAAGTTTTGAAACATCTTTATTATCTCATAAATGACTATGAATAGGATCATTGCAAGTTTTATGCATATTTATTTCTAGCTAGATACTCTTAAGAGGAAAAAGAAAAAAAAGTATTCATCACATCACGTAAACGCAATTTATTGCTTCAATCTATAATGATTCGTTTTAAGATAACGTGAATATTTCCCTATTGTAACAATAAAATTGCGCGTATTGTTATTGCTGGGTCTACTTCCTAGATTGGAACACATTTAATATACCTACGTCTAGGACTGAAGTATAGGTACATATCGAAAGACTTTGTATTATTTCGTTTATTCTGTTGACTTACTCACTACAGGCTACAGGTTATTTTTGGATTATTGATTATGGAATATTTAGATTGTACCCGTCACTTAATTTTTATTATGTGCCAACCACGTTATAAAAAGAAATCATCTGTCTTGCACACAAAAAGTTAATCAATTTCGTCAAAATGTAGGTATGGAATAAATAAATAAATATTTTGGGACATCTTACGCACGGCCTCTGACCCCAAACTAAGCAAAGCTTGTGATATGGCTGCCAGAGACTGATATACTACACAATATACTTATTTTTAAATACATACTTATATAGATAGTAACTAAATAACATCCAGACACAGAGCATACACTTATGTTCATCACATAAATATTTGCCCTGGGTGGGGATCGAACCCACGCCTCTTTGATCCAGAAGTTAGGGTCACTAACCACTGAGCCACCGAGGCAGTCAATAGCTAATTAGTTTTTGCGATCTCAGAGTTGGTCATTGTTAGATGGCCTTTTTGATGAGTAAAATCTTATACAACCCGGTCACAATATCTGTGCACCTGACCTCGTGACGTCATATAACAAAAATAACTGTAATAACAAAACAACAACAAAGCGAAAATATCAAAATTATCGGGACGTGTATCGAGCAACGAAGATGCTAACCGTACTGTCGCACCGGGGAGTGCGCGGAGAGGTGACAGGGGAAGCGGGAGAGGCGCCGCATTCCAGCGAGGTGCACAGATATTCTGACCGGGTTGTACTTGAATATGTCCGCCATTTTAGAAAAATACCCGGTACAAGACTATGTTCAAACCTTCACGCACAGATTTCTATGATCCCACGGTTTTGAAACGGTTTTATGCCCGTTTTTGGGGTCAAATCTAGTAATTGAGATTTGACCGCCTTCTGTCCACAGATTGATATGATATTTGATGCACACTTTTAGTTTTGATGACTATACATTTTTTTGTATTCAGTATTGACGTAAATACAAGATGGCCACCGCCACAACATCCCCCATTGCATTTTTTTTACACGACCCCCTCAATATGGGTATCAAATGAAAGTGCTTTTCATGTAGAACACAGTTTTTAGAAAAACTAAAAATATTAAAATAAAACTGGTAATTTTTTTTTTTAAATTAACCGGTTATGCTTCAAAAGCTAAAAAAATAATAACTGGAAACCGCGGGGCGCAACGTACCTACATAATGAAATCTCCCAGGCGAATGCCCTACGAATTTATTTTTGAGTTATTATTTTTTAGCTTTTACATAAAACCAATAAATTAAAAAACTTTACCAGTCTTATTATCCTGTCGACTTGTATATTTTTAACCCTCTATCTAAACAGAGAGGTGATATAAATTTGATAGTCTATGGATCTGTGACATCGTAGCTCCCTGCGGATGAACCAAAGATGCGGTTTAGTTATTGTTTATTTGATGTAGATTCTGTTCACATTTCAATAATATTAGTGGTTAGGTCCTCAGTCCAAATAAAAAAAACAAGACAGAATTTTGTGAACAAAACAAGTGAGGCCGGCAAAACTAAGCCTCGCTGTGTACAGACACAATTACACACACATACACGTACAACGAAACTACGCCTTGGCTCGTCGGTCGAACTATGGCGGCGCAACACCGACGCACTCACCACATGTATAAAAAACCGGCTTCACTTGTCTGTTCACGATATTCTATCTTTTTTTTTAATTTGGTCTGAAGGTTAGGTCACCTTTCTTCGAAATTGTTAATTCTTCTTCTTTTATTCAAACTGTTTAATTCTTTTAGTTTGTAGATGTCTGTCATGAATAGTACAAGTATACATTTTTAGGGTTCCGTACCTCAAAAGGAAAAAACGGAACCCTTATAGGATCACTTTGTTGTCCGTCTGTCCGTCTGTGTGTATATCAACACTCATTATCTCGGGAACGCGTAAAGATATTGAGTTGAAATTTAAACTGTATACGTTTTATGGTTTCTTGCAGTTGTGTAAAAGAAAAACTTCTCAGTTATCGTTTAAAAAAGTTAGAGCCGTTTATGTCGTAAAAAATCGCATATTTCGCACTCACAAAAATCAAAACCTACAGGGTACTTCCCGTTGACATAGTACTATGAAATTTGGCGAGAAGCATCGTCTCAGAGTACACATATAGGAATAAATCAAAAAACTGTACATTTATATTTAAATCACAAAAAATAGAACCTTTCTTTTTCACAAAATATAGGTTCAAAATTCAAAGTGAGTAAATCGTATCAATGTAAGGTATCATATAAAAGAACTTCATTAGCACATGCTAAAACAGGTTTTTAATTATTTTAACATTTTCAGTAATTTTCGATGTATGAACAGAAAAGTGAAAAAAAAAAACTTTTTTGTCGATGGTTATAGTAAAGAGATTTTAACAACTTACTTCTCAATTTTGTGAAATTTTCTGAATTTGTACGGAACCCTCGGTGTGCGAGCCTGACTCGCACTTGTCCGGTTTTTTTAATCAAAAACGTGGGTGTATTACTTGTTCGTTGTACACACCCACATTGTCGTATGTTATCTAATAAGTATTAATATTGATCTTGTCGCCAATTCACAGTTTCCTGAAAGACAGCGGCGCCGAATTAACACATTTGCGACTGAATTGTTGCAAATTCGTTGACAACGCCGTGCTAAGAGCCATTGTCGAGAGCTGTACTTATTTGCAAGGTTAGTGCAGACGTGTACTAGCAAGTATTCTGTGGACTAGAGTCCGGTATACTGAGCGCCACACAAATTGAAAGATGGGAAGTTAGCCGCAGAGAGCTGCGCAAATGCCAAAATATAGATATTAGCGGGTGCCAGAGAGACGAGACGCCGGCGCACACCCGCCCGTCCACCGCGTGCCTCCCGCGCGCTCCTACGCCCGAGCTCACTACTTCGCCATTTATATAGGCATTGTGCACACATGCGCAATAATTAGCGAATCACGGCGAAGTGTCATCTGCGGCTAACATCCCATCTTTCAATTTGTGTGGCGCTCAGCCTCTATAATCCGACCGTTTAACTCAGTCCTCGCCTGCGTACAGGAGCGCGGTCCCCGCCGCGCTGGCCGCACCCCCGCGCCCCTGTACCGCGTTGGCGAGGTATTTTTTTTTTTTTTTTTTTTTTTTTATATTTCAAATTGGTTTGCGTTTGACTACACACTGCCTGATGTTAAGCAGATATGCGGTCTAGGATGTAGCACGCTTACCTAGAAGATACCTATTTACTCGAGATTTGAAGACACCTACATTGTACTTTAACGGAAAGACAGACTCAGGCAAAGCGTTCCACATTCTGGCAGTTCGTATGAGGAATGTGGACTCAAAACGCTTGGTTCTAACGCGTGGGATGTCCACCATAAAAGGGTGGCGCTTTGGTCGCGTCCGTCTAGCCGTACGATAGAAGAAAGGGGCAGGGGGACCAGATCGTGCAACTCCTGGGCGCACTCTCCGGAGTGTATCCGATAGTAGGCAGACAGACACGCCACCCTACGTCGATGCTCGAGACTTTGCAGCTTCGACTCAGTCAAGGTTTAGTTGCTTATCAGCCTCCTGGCTCGCCTTTCAATGGACTCCAAAGCCTCCAACTGGTATTTGGCAGAGCCATCCCACAGGTGAGAGCAGTATTCCATGCAAGACCTGACTTGGGCATTCATACTATGCCAAAATTGGATGATTACGATCATCATTACAGCTGATTTTTTATCTCGAATCCCGGATTGGCCCCATAGTAAAAGTTGTTCGTAATGATGGTCTAAATCACCTTTCGGTTCTGGATAGCCCTGTGTACTAGATTAGTAGATTGTATCATATGGGAGCAAAATAATATTTTTACGACGAGGGCGTTTTTTTGAATCCTGAGCGTAGCGAGGGATTCAAAGTACGTCGCCCGAGCCAATAATATATTTTGCGCCCGAGTGGTACACTCTACTTTTCATCACCTCTATGAGAAAACAAAATGCACCTCATATTTTAACATTTAATAAAACCTGTACCTGTACCTGTATCAGCCTTTTCAACAGTCCACTGCAGGACGTAGGCCTACCCACGAAGGGTGATTAGGCCATATCCACCACGCTGGCCCAGTGCGGGTTGGTGGATTCACATAAGCCATCGAATTTCTTCTACCGGCGTATGCAGGTTGCCTCACGATGTTTTCCTTCACCGAATAGCCAGTGGTGTGAAATTCCGTACATAAATTCCTAAGAACTCATTGGTACGGGACCGAGGATTTGAACCCACGACCTCACGATTGTAAGGCGGGTGTCACTACCTCTAGGCCACCACGGACAACAATTTAATAAAACGTAGAGTAACAACTAAATTGAAATTAAATGGTATCTAATAATAAAACAAATAAAAACTTAAGTATATTTACATTCATTTTCTTGGCGCTGAACATAACATTACAAATATTTCCAAATTTAAAGATCATTCCGTCGCACTTATTTGTTTCAAATTCAAAAAGTGCGCGGCAAAGATCATTTCGTCGCACTTATTTGTTCCAAATTCAAAAAGTGCGCGGCAAAGATAATTCCGGCGCACTTATAAAGTTCCTTTTAGAAATCACCACCTTTGGGCGCACTTAAAGGCGAACCAAGTAGTTCTTTTCGAATCGATATGATGAAAAATATTTTGTATGGTAAATTGACATTTTATCAATAACTAACTTATGGACTAAAAAGTAAACTGTGGTCAAGAATCCAGTAAGTAGCTCTAATCTAAGTTTGTCAAGATTTTTACGCACTATTGTGTTATTATTACGATTTAACGTAAAAAAATTGCATGGAAACTGTCCCAAATCTATGCCAACACATAGCTATTTAAAAATTCTATTTAAAAAAATTGACAATTTATTAAGCTGTAGGGTGTGCACTGTTGGACATAGACCCCTATGCATCTCCGATAAGACCGTTTGGAAGCGGCTTGCACCCAGCCTGTTCCTGTAATCTTGCTTATATCATCAGTCTACCTAATCCGTGGACGTCCTACTTAAATATATTATCAAGAAATGAGGAATACTTTTCTCTCTTCTTTCCCAAATGTCAGTAGTATCGCCGTGATATCGTCATTATTTTGCTGAAATAAGATAAATATAGTTTAAAAAAAAAACACGCTTAGCAGTCATCAATTTTTTTTTATAAATATTTTGACATCGGTCTTTGATAGGTGTGCAAAGTTTGAAGAAAATCTGATCGCTCAAAGTAGGTCAAAATCGAGCTCAAAGGGGTTGGTTACAAGCCAGCAAACATACAGGTGAAACTAATAAAAGCGTGTTAAAAAAAGCTATTAAAATTTGTGCTTGCATTCAGTGTAGCGCTTGAAAAACGTCTGGTAATTTAACATCCTTTTTATTGCGAAAGTGACGTAAGTTACCTAACCATAATTGATCAGTTGGCTCAGAGTTCAGTGTGCTGAATTATGTCTTATGCAAACATGTTAAGATTTATATTTAGTTTGTTTATTTTGCGAGTATGTGATGTAATGAGTTTTTATTGTCATACGAGTACTAAGCACGTGGGTGGAAAATTTATCTAGAATCTGAATGGAAATTTTAAGGTCTACTGCTTCATTACTTGTACTTTAAAGCGTCGATATGTTTTATTGCTTAACATATTCTTTAAATGTTATCCTACAAACTAAAATATTCAACTATTATAAATCCGATAATCATTTAATAACAAACATCGGACTGTATAATAGATTCTATGACACCTACTCTCTAAATAAATAGATAGAAATTCAATCGTTTAGAGTCTGGCTAGCGAAAAACGAAGAACTTTTTAAATGACAACACACGGTGCTATTACCATCGCAGATTTACCTTTAAATTGGGGTATTTTACCTTGTATTAAAACATTTTTTTAAACCTACGTCATGTACTAAACTGAACAAAATGATTCATAATATATTCCTCATAGTAATGAAGTAGATATGCACGCGTTGAAATCATTTGGATCATTTGGAGAGCAATGCAAAGCCTGTTTGGCATAATAATTACGTCAAAATACAGAAAATAATTAACGTAATGAATATAAAACAACTACACGACAAGTTAAAGCTTGAAAAAAAAAAAACATTTGTTTGCAATTCCCCTAAAGATTTGGAAGAATCAGAATCGCAGTATGGTAACAATGGTACATGTGAGTGAGAGAAAGTGTTTCCCTCTCGGTTTAGGGCTGCCATACCGATATTTTTTTTTTTATTTGCCGCGCTTTTTCTGTATCACCTTTTGTTAGCCAGACTCTAACAACCGAGATAGAAATTAAAATAATTACCGCAAGTGGCGGCCTTATCATTAAAAGTGATCGCCAGATTAAATTAACAATGGATGTCGAAATATTTAAGTAACACAAAATAATAAAAATAAAAACGAATTGCCCAGTATTTTTTCTGCATCTGCCCAGTATTTACCCGCATTTGATGATCTTATTAAGATAGATTACTAATACTAATTCTAGCTTGTGATGCATAGCGCGCATTTGTTACACTTATTATACAGTGTTATTTCTAATCAATTAGCATCCTTTTAGGGGCTTATTCTGTACATCAAAACTAAAATTTATAGTTCACCGACTTTTGTCAAAACTCAAAAAAAAAATTGATGTTCCATAGAAAAATATCGTTCATCCGCAATAAAATGTATGGAACAGCTAATTATTTTTATGAGTTTTGACAAAAGTCGCAGAACAAAAGTTGTTAGTTTGATGTACAGAATAAGCCCCTAAAAGGATGCTGATTGATTAGGAATAACCCTGTATATTATTAAAATGTGCAAAATCCATGCTAATAAGCAGACGCCATAAATTACTTACACCATCACAAACCAACACTGCACACCACATGCTATGCAATAGAGTTGTCTACAATTATTGAAATAGGTTGCCTGAGGATGTCATCTTAGCAAGAACTATATAAACACATTTAAGAATAGACTGGACCTTTGGATAAAGAAGGAAAAAATCTCTTTGACAGATAAACACTAATTTAATTCGACTCTGCTTGATATAGGCATATTAGTATACACTGCTCGCCTATAAACAAATAAATATATAATTACATAATATTTTTTTTCAATCTTTCAGAATTATGCCTCCGATCCATAGTGGGTTGCACCGACTGGTGGCGTTTGGCTTCGCTGAGAAGACTCCGAAGACTTGACCTTTACAGGACGGATATAACGACATTAGCAGCCGTGTCTATCGTACGGTCCAACCCGCACTTGGAGCATCTTAATGTTGGTACGCATTTGTTTCGTGCATGGTTTTATAATGATATTGTCACGCGGTAGGCGCGCGCACGTTGTTTACGCGTAAGTATGCGGTAACTATGACATAAGCTGCTAATACTTGTTTACTTTGAGTGTATGCAACTGTGACATAAGCTGTAGCTGTGGCTTTGTTTACGCTATTGTGTTAGTTTTTTTTACTATTGAAGACAATAGGCTTTCGAGAACATTCCGGTGGTTTATTTTGTTAAATACAATAGCGTCGGTTCTTCTGGAGATTTCTATGCAACTTTTATTCAGATATAGGGCGATGGTTTTCGTACGACTCAGTCTCCGCGATTACCGTCGAAGCGAAAACATCTCGTGTACAGTGAAGCATCTTAATGTTGGTATGCATTTGTTTTGTCTCCGGTTTTGTAAATCTAACTTAGTTCCGGTTTTGTGGCGTACAGAAAGAAGGATGTCGTGTCGCTTGTGGACGCTTGACCTCACAAAACATTTTGATCAGAAATGTTTTAAAAATATGTTGTTATTGTGTTAACACTAATCGAAATTCAATTAATAAGGATTAAATAAAAGAAAACGAGTTTTCACCGATTTCTCCGGTAATTGTACCAGGATTTCCATTACAGTTGGCAAATGCCATTAAACTGAAAAACCAAATGACTGAATAAACGAATAAAGTAAATTTTTAATCTAAATGTCAGTGTCATTTTCAAAAGATATCAAATGTTACGTCACGTTTTGACTTTGTGTTGCCATTGATGGGGTTTCAGAGTCAGGTTTAGCAATTTTCGAATAATTTATAGATGTAGTGGATGTCCTATAGCTAATATCATGAGGATAATAAAATTCGTTGTTATTCCAGGCTCATGCAAAATGATATCATCGATGGACGAGATAGCGCTGGCTCTGGGCGCGAACTGCCCCAACCTGATATCCGCGGACTTCTGGAAGTCTTACTCGCTCACTCCCAACGGGATCCGCGCGCTCGGGAACTGTAAGAACTTGCAGGAACTCGATGTCGGCTGGTGGTAAGTTATGTTATAAACTAGTAGTTCTCCGAACTGTAGACTTCGCGACACGACTCTTTAATAATCTTTATAAGTCTATATCGCGACTCCTTCTTGACGACTATAATCTAGAATCGATAATAACCGAGATAAATCACTTTGAAGTTTGACAGCTGTCATCCGGAATATAGATCTCGTTGAGCTCTATCACTTTTGTGAAGACAGCGGTAGTCTAGAATCGATAATAACCGATATAAATCACGTTGAAGTTTGATAGCTGTCATCTGAAATGTAGATCTCATTGAGCTCTATTACTTTTATGAAGACAGCAGTATTCTAGAATCAATAATAATCGAGATAAATCACGTTGAAGTTTGACGGCTGTGATCCGAAATGTAGATCTCGTTGAGCTTTATCACTTTTGTGAAGACAGCAGTAGTCTAGAATTGTTAATGACCGAGATAAATCACTTTGAAGTTTGACAGCTGTCACTTGGACAGCTGTTACTGTGACACTCGTCGTGACAAATCACACAAGTCCATACTCGATGGGATTATGAGATCATTTTCATGTCACTTTTTAACGCGTGTCATATTAAATCAATGCATCTCTTTCAGATATTATCGCTCGACCACATTATTTCTCTAGTATATCTGTGATCAAACGAAAAACAAAAAACACACTTTCTGATTTATAATATTAGAAAGAGTAAGCGAGGAAAAAGTTGGACCGCTGACGCTACACACGATCCGATTTCGCGGTTGGCTCACACAAAATCAAAATGTATATGAGAGATTTACTCATCTTCAGCTTAAGGTTGAACGGTTATCCCTAAAACCTTTTTTTCCGCTAACTGTCTAGATGTCATCAGTGTCTAAGGCAACACTGGACACCGCCCGTCTGGCATCTCTCTAAGCTGCGGATGACTCAATCCTCGGGCAGCTGTTATGTGAGCTTCAGTCAGGATTGGGCATTCCGCAGCTTGTAGCTAAAATGTTATGATTTTATGCTTTCCATCTAGATTTCATCTCAAAGAGTTATCTTTGTGATAAGCATTTCAAAAATCTGAAGTAGCAAGTTAAATTTAGCAGTGCGTCATCTCTCGTCAATCTTTAGAAGTTCTAATAACTCCTAGTTGAGTAATAACCTGTCTAATACGGGTATCACAGGTGGCGCCACCAACGCTATAAGTTGGTGTAATATAAGCACTTCAAAGATTTGACGCTTACGTAGGAGGCGGGCTGGCTCAGTTGGTTAGAGCGTCGGGCTAGTGATCCGAAGGGGCAGGTTCAAATCCTGCGTTCGCTTCAGATTTTTGAAATACTTATCACAAAGATAACTCTTTGCGTATTATACTAATATATTAAAACGGGACTTATCGCGCAATAAAACATGAGATATATATTAATAAATACCTCTTTTTCTGTTTCTCCCGACGTTTCGACCAAGTTGCATTGGTCGTGGTCACGGGCTGACTAAATGCGACGCCGTATCACTCAAATTGAAATTGTCACCACGACACACTACACTGACAGTATCTGTAAAGGTCTTAATGCCTACACCACGCAGTTTACATTTGTCGACTACAGGATTCCACGACACTGATAGTTTGAAACTCTTTGCGTAGCTAAAATTATAGTCGCCAAGTTGTATTTCGTATCAAATCCGTCTAGTATAGCTTAAAATATGGCTAATTTGATTATTTTTCTTTATTACAGCCTTCAAGCCGGTGGTTCAGGCGAATGGCTAGCGTGGCTCTCCGGCTCAGAGCTAAGGAAGCTTTTCCTCGGCGCGTTACGTGGAGTCTGCGACCGAGACTTGAGGGCCATTATACCGCGCGCGACCAAACTGTCGCAACTGGACTTGTTGGGCGTCAGAGCTGTTACCCCGGATATTTGTGACGCGTAAGTATTACACGACACAGTATATATTGAAAACATTTTTTTATTATTTTTAGTTTGTAGTTTCTAGTAATGAAGCTTTTGGTGTATTATGCTGAAATATTCTGCCGCGAGCGACCAAACTTTCGCAACTGGACTTATTGGGCGCCAGAGCTGTTAGCCCGGATATTGGTGATGAGTAAATATTTTTCAAAGAGCGTAACATATAAACAATACAAAATTTACTCCGTAAGCTTATTGCACGCGATCATGATTTATTAGGAAATTTTGAATTTAATTACAATTGGACCATCATATTCGATTAAAATTCGTAAGATATACAGGGTTATTTCTAATCAATTAGCATCCTTTTAGGGGCTTTTTTTGTACATCAAAACTAACAACCTTTGTTGTGCGACTTTTGTCAAAACTAAAAAAAAAATTGGGTGTTCCAGAAAAATATCGTCCACCCCCGACAAAATGTATGGAAAAGCAAATTTTTTTTCGGTTTTACAAAAGTTGTAGAACAAAAGTTGTTAGTTTTGATGTACAGAATAAGCCCCTAAAATGATGCTAATAAATCCTATCCTACTAATATTATAAACGCGAAAGTTTGTGAGGATGGATAGATGGATGGATGGATGGATGGATGGATGTTTGTTACTCTTTCACGTAAAAACTACTGAACGGATTGAGATGAAACTTTGCAATAATATAGCTTATATATCAGAATAACACATAGGCTATAAATTATAATGATATATTGCGTATGCGGGCGAAGCCGCGGGTAAAAACTAGTTAGAAATAACCCTGTATATGTATTATGACTTATTCGTTAATTTTAAATTAAATTACAACTAAAAATGATAGCGATTAACATTTAGCATTTAGCGATTGTCACGCGACGCTAAACTCGATTTGTGCATAGAGATGGAATCTAAATAACCTATCGATATCACCATTTATCTTGCAATTTATTTTACGAATCGTTTATTTTTCAGAATATTAGCAGAATGCAGAGAACTTAAACTGTTGGACGTCAGCTTTTGTGACCAGATTCAAGAATCTCAGGTATGAGTTCACTGCAAACAGTTATGTTTTGACACTAATCCATTGCTAATTCTTAGATCTAGAATGGAAAAGGATATTATTTAATTACTGATTAAATGTGTTTAAATGTATATCGTTATCTTCACTTACGAAAAAATCGCAGTTACGCTAATTTTTCTCACAATATTTTTCTTCACTGTGCTTCAAACATATTGTTACGAGATGGGTTCTTGGATAATCAGTTAAAACGCCGATTATTCACTTTGCACTTTATTGCACAATATCACGATACGCACGACACAACTGTTCGCACAAACACTTCACACTGGCACTGATATTCACACTAACTAGTCACTTCACAATCACTGGTACTGCACTTGAACACACATTTTCGCTTCGACGGCAAACGAATAACTGAGTCCCCAAGGGTCGGCCGACGTATTTATATCCGTTATTACAGTCTGGAATTCACTAAATAATTCGTGACATTACTAGATCTAATAAACGCTATCGTGTTAACAAGTAAACAACTTGAAAGTTCGATACTTACTTATTGTTTCTCCAATACGAAAACACCAAAAAACTAAACAATAAACGGCAGACAAAAGCCGACCCCGCTCGAGTCATAAAACCATAAATCTCGCATTTAGGTGTAAACAACTCGACGTCATTACCGCGGCCTACTTCGTCACAATATCACTTTCAAAAAGTCAGGCCTCATTTTTAAATTGTGAATAAGTCTAGCATTTTGCCTGATGGGTATGAATTAAAAATATTTGTTTCGACTTCGTCATTATTTCTCACACTTCCTTTTCTTAATAACACTAATATTTAAATATTTGTTTCAGGTCCTGGAGTGGCGGGAACAGTACCCCCATGTGAGCATCAAGAGGTCCTTTCAATCGGCTAATCTAAACACTTCGCCCAACGCACTATTCTTGGCCCCAAGCTTGGAATAAAGCTAAGTAACCAACACTTGTCACTGCATTTTATAAAAAAAAAGGAACCGAAATATTAGAGATGATGTTGTCGAAACAGATTACTTTATGTGCGAGTCACAATATAATACAAACAAAGCTAATACAAACAGAGAGATGGCGCTGTTGTCGCTTGAGGCAATATGCATGATGATTGGATAAAAAATCAATAACATAATAGGGTTTTTGACTAGTTTTTGGAAATTGTTTCAAATTATTTGCTAGCACATAATAAGCTCACTACATTTATATTTCCGAGAGATCTACTGTATTAACAATGAAAATCAGTGATAAAGAACAGATATTTAAGATCCCGCTAAAAACGACATTCTGTAATGGCGTCTTTGACGTCACACACTAGTAAATAACGTTGGTTAATACTAGTAAATACGCTAGTCCACATCTAAAAATTCTCAAAAAATTAATTTAAAAGTAACTTATAGATCCAATAATATTACTCCGAGATCACAAAACGCAAAACAATAGCCAATCGAAAAATTCTTGTTTACTATCATGTGACGTCACCAGAGTTGCCGCCCTTCTTAGAGCGTTCACGTCACAGATAAAATATCAAAAATATATAGTACTTTTTTTCCTGCGATTTACGAAAATTAGACATATTTTAGTTTAGATAAAGTGAAATATGTCTTTTTCAGGCTATTATCTTCAAGGATAACCACAATCAATAGTGTATTTTCAATGTTGTCAAATAGCCTATTAGTTCGCGAGTTAGATTATCAAAAAATATTGGACACGTATTTTTTCTTCTGTCAATCAAACAACAAATGACAAAGATAAACCTTGTCAAAGTTTGCGAGTGGGGCTCGTGACGTCATCTCTTACAGAAGTCTATACATTTGTATAGCACTTGTGACGTCACGCGAAACTTTTACGGGCTATATCTTCATCAATTTTTGTTTAATTGACAAAAGAAAAAATATGTGTCTAATATTTTTTGACAGTCTATTTGACAGACTAATTATTATTTTTTTAGTTGTCACGCCTATTCTAGACCACACAAAAATGTATAAAAATCTTGCCAATAGCTTTGAAAACTGCCTTGAACTGGAATTTAACAGCCACTGAATCAAGATATTTTTCATGTATCTAACTCATGCCATTTTAAATCAATAAGTAAGTAAGTCGTGTGGCCAGCCCTGGTGTCAGAGTTTTTAGGCGGCCTGAAGACCTCTGACATGGCTAAGCGGTTAAAACAACCGGGACCTACAAGTTTAAAATTAAATTAATGCATCTCCTTGAGATTTCCTCGATCGACACTAAGCCCGATTACAGAGGCGCCAGCGTAAATTAATTAGCAACGTAAAAAGCGTTCTCTCTATCGAATGCCTAAAGTGAAAAAGAAACAGAACTATGCTATTTAGCTAAAATAGTTACGCTGGCGCCTCTGTAATCGGGCTAATTATCCCTCTGGTTGTAGCTCTGTGAAAATACAGCTTTTTTGACAGATGACAAATGATATTTAACAAAGTGATAGCCTAGACACAGTAATGATATCTATGCATAGAGCTATTACAACTAGAGAGATAACTCTGTTGTCGCTTGAGGCAATTCCCAACCACAAAAATGTATGGAAAATTGGATCAACGCTGTCAAAACTGTCAAATATGTATTGAAATTTGACACTACTGAGAGAAAAGCACATCAACTAGTCACTGAATCGAGATATTTTTATGTCTCTTTCTAACTCATGCCATTTTAAATCATTGCATCTCTTTTTTTCTTTTCTCGATCGACCACGTTATCCCTCTGGTATCTCTGTGCATCTATGCAGTATTCCGTCTTCATACAAACGGTTGGTTACCTACGCGCCTCGGAGTTCGGTACACACTCGATACTGTCTCGGTACACAGGAGTCGCAGGAGCCGTAGTGACGAACGAACGCGTAGGTTCGTGTCAGTAAGCGTGCGATTTAGCGCGTTACTGCGTGGCCACGTGGGGCTGTAGCTATTTAGGTAACTCGATCTGTAAATTGTATTTGTGTTTAGAGATTTAATTGAATTAGTCTTCTTTTGTAGAAAGTGGATTAGGATACTTTTATAGTAATACAACAAGTACGTTTGTATAAAAACGGTTCGGAATGTAAGACCGAATTTACAGGGGAGCGTTTATTGAACTTCGCACGGTTTGGTCATATACTTATAATTACGGATGACTTATTTTTCTTCGAAATTTCTGTGATAACATCCATTTCCATGAAATTAGTACTGGACATGGCAGTATCTAAAAAAAAACCATAGAGTGAAATAAGTTTAGAAAATAGAGTAAAAATACAGGGTGCCTAATACTTTTGGCCAATTTTTAGTCTAGTTTCTAAGGTGTTTAATGACCTTAATAAAGAGCCGCTTAATATTCTAAGAAGTTATTTATGACCCCGGTAAGTCATTTAAGATAAGCACTCTTATTGGTTAAGTAGTAGGTAAACATGCATTTTGATTTTTTAAAGGTGCCTAATACTTTTGGCCAAGGCTGTACATAAGCGAAAATCGTGAACGTTTTATACGTTAATTAAAAAGAAAATTTATCAAAACAAATAATGGCGAATGGTTTTAGAACTGTCACTGTCAAAGTTCCGTAAACGTTCCTGGGCATTCGAAGTGCAAAACACTACCCCCAGCGCCGGTAGCATGGAAAAGGGACAAATTGTCTTTCCACCATTATATCCCCTCGAAGGGACAATAAAGTATGGATTGACAATGACAACTGACATTTAAAGTGGATAAAATGGTTTTATTCTTTTGCCATGCTACCCGAGCAGCTGCGTTGTTTACATAGTGGAAAGAAGATTTTTTGACAATGTTATTTAAAATCTGATGCTACGAAAGTATAGCAATTTGTGCATAATTATATATATTTTTTATTACAGCTTGTAAACAACATATTTTATTCGGTCGTTTAGTATCTTTAAAAATGATAAAGTGGGCGAAAGAGATGACAGATCTCGAAGCATGGGCTCTTAAGAAGTCTTAATATATTATACAGGGTTATTCCTAATCAATTAGCATCCTTTTCGAGGCTTATTCTGTACATTAATCTGTACATCAAAACTAACAACTTTTGTTCAACGACTTTGGTCTAATCTCAAAAAAAAGTTGTCGTTACATAGAAAATATCGTTCACCCTGGAAAATGTATGGAACACCTGATATTTTTTTGAGTTTTGACAAAAGTCGCAGAACAAAAGTTGTTAGTTTTGATGTACAGAGTAAGCCCCTAAAAGGATGCTAATTGATTTGGAATAACCTTGTATATTATTATCACACCTTAGATTATACTCGTAATTAACTTAAAAATTATAGCAATTATTATTTTCCATTATACATATTTTATAATATTCTTGTAAGTATTTCTGATATTTTATTATTATATACTACAGGACTAATCGCGCACTAAAATTACGAGATAAATAAATACCTCCTCATCCCGACGTTTCGGCCGAGTTGCATCGACCGTGTTCACGGGTAGACTGAGTCTCGACTCTCGATTAGTCCCGTAGT
This sequence comes from Hypomecis punctinalis, assembly GCA_949316475.1. Lineage (NCBI taxonomy): Eukaryota > Metazoa > Arthropoda > Insecta > Lepidoptera > Geometridae > Hypomecis > Hypomecis punctinalis. The sequence continues at coordinate 3,313,778 of OX438807.1, forward strand.
ATATAATATTAATGTGTTCAAATCGCGAAAGTTTAAAAACAACATTTCTGATATTAATAAAACCCGTCAATTAATATCTCAAAAAAAAACGTGATCTAAAAATTGGCTTTAAATATTATAAGTACGTTTCGGATGTAAAAAGACTGAATATATTTTAACATTGAGCTGCATTTATGCAACGTGTGGCAGGTTTTCCACTCTTCTACAGGGTTATCTGCTTACCCTGTACTAAGTCAAAAGGAAGTGATTAAGACCATCATTAACAACCCCATAGCAAAGAAGATATAATAATACTACGTATAGAACGGTCACTCGTCACCCCCCACCCGTTTGAGTCTTCCTCACTTCCACCCCGCGTTTCACGTACCGATCGTGTACTCTGCGCGCGGGCTGCACTGGCCGGTACATTTTGTAATAAAAAATACCTAGACTGTGACAATAGGGAAGAATTGTGCTGTGTATGGTTGAATATCAATAATACGTAACAAAACAATACATTTTAATGTTTATCTAAGGATAAGTAAAAGGAACTTATTTTACATTATTTGATAACTTTCTCTTCATATTTTCTTTCAAATAAAGTAGATCGGTTACTTATTGCTAAAATGCTTCCAAATTAAGTAATTGTTATACTTTTATATGCACTAGATTTATACTGTCTCACTCACGCGGCATGTCGTCGAGTCGTGGTGATCTCTGACAGCCATAGACGTTCCGCACACAAATGCACGTGTAGCGTTCGTGCGTATGTGTGTTGTCTGTGAGTAAGTACTGTGTAGTGTGCGTAAGACAGCACATTTTGTATGAAAAATCGCGGAGTGTCCGGGCTGTGCCCATATAAAAGCTGTTCATAATGAAGGTCTGAATAACCCCCTTGCGGTTTAGTATATCAGTTCTGGGTAACCCTGTACATTATATTATATGCCAATCAATTTTGATCCCAATAAGCCTCCAATGATATTCAATAATAGTTTTAGTGTAGGATTTTCTACAGTCGAGTACTAATATAATCATTCTACATTGTTGCAATGTTTCATTGAACATTAAGTCTTAATACATATATTGCCAACTGCTTTGTAGTTCGAAACAATGTTAATGGCGTCTTTAACCATGACGCAAGTCGTTGCGCAGTAGATAATTCATATAATGCCAGCCGGACTGAGTGGCGTTCCGCGCAGCTTGTGACTAACTTCACAAACACTATAAGTTTGATTCGTTGTAAAAAAAAAATTGGTGATATATATATTATGACTTGATGTTCAATGAAAAATTGATATAATTGTAATATATTTTGTAGAGCAGTAGTGAAAAAAAGAATGGATATATTGGTCTTTGGAAACAGATAACGGCAAACTTTCTGTAGTTAACGGCACTTTTTTGATGATTGGTATTCTTCGAGCAAATATCTATAGACCTCAGTTGGTTAGAGCGTCGGGCTAGTGATCCGAAGTGGCAGGTTCAAATCCTGCGTTGGCTTCAGATTTTTGAAATGCTTATCACAAAGATAACTCTTTGAAATATCTATAGAGTTACAATTGTGCAAAAAAAGTGTCCGAGTCAAAACCCTGCCCAAGCTATGTAGTGGGCAAGCTTTTTAGTTAGTAGTAAGCCGATTGCAAGCCGACTACAACGCCGCGCGATGCTATAGTGCTCGGTTATACGCACTAATTACATGACAAACGTCGAGATTCGAGAAAACGGTCATTGTGAATTATTTAATGTAAATATCTAAGTCGGTTTGTATGACGGCGCTCGGACATTTTTTAATTACTTTTACTTAGGGACAGTGCCTCTGTAGATATTTGCTCGAAGTTGATATTGCACTGATTTGTTGAGATAACTGTGTATTAAACGAATATAAAATATTCGGCTGGTTACGTGTTTGCTCGGTTTGTATGACGTTATAGCTGTCTCACGACTTGCCATCGGTTATTGCTGGTTTGTCGAATGTGGTTCATGTGACCAAGACTTTAATTATCTGACTATCTCTTTCCAGATATCGATGTTTTAATTCGTCTGTACTGTACGCACTCTGCCGGTTTAATTTCATATTGGTAGCTTAAGGCTGGAGTTCATCAAATGCAACTTAACTGATGGTTACGCGAAGGCTCGGTTACAAATTAACGATTGGTCAAAAATCCTTCGCTTTTTTGGTGTTCATCATTTGCAGATAACCGGGGCTTAGATAATCAAACGTGTTTGAACGAATGACTCGTAAATGAATGAATGGTATTATACTACTATAACAAAATGACGTTCTGTCCAGATACATTTGCTTTCGTCCAAACGCTTTCAAAAACTGTCGAGTACTATTTATTATCCTACAAAATGTAATACTGGTTAGGCATAAGCATTTCGTGTCACTATTATGCTTCTTTTATGTAACTTGGTATCCTTTTTATTTTGTCAATGTCAATCATTGGAACCTGCCAAGCCGACAACAAAAAAAAATGAATAAGTAGGAATGTACCACAGAGGTATAACGCGGTCACATTAACTTGACGCATCGCATTATTTTTTACTCGATCTTAATAAATAGGTAGAAACTTATCTTTTATAGAAGATGGTTTGGAAACTCGTGCGGGAGTCCGACTCGCACTTGGCCGGTTTTTTTTTCGCACACCGTACTTGAGCGCCTAAAATAACGTCACATGGTCGAGCATCTAGTTAATGTGGCCGCGTTGTATGCGCCGCGTTAAATATACGCGCGGTAGAATTTGCTCAATATTCTCAAAATCTTCAATACCATTTTCTCTAAAGATAAAATTAATCGCGTCTTCGATTTTTATGGCAAATGTCGGTGATGCAATGGGTAACCATTGGTTAAACAAGGTTGACGTCGCCGTTTAAGTTTAACGTGCGATTACTGTATTTAAACAACGGTTAGTGCTTGATGAACAGCAAAATTTCGTTAACAAGCTGTTTAAGATTAAACGAATGGTTAATAAGGTGAACATCTGTTGATGAACTCGGGTCTAAAAGGGTATAGTACTGAGCCTAATTATGAATGCGCCATCGTAAATTTAATAGCAACTTAAAAATGTCCTCCTTATCGAATGCCTAAAGTAAAAAGAAACAGAAATAGTCTAATTACGATGGTGCCTTCATAATCGGGCCTATTATATATAAATAACACTTACAGTACACATATGTACTAATTAAATGTATTTTTGTACTTCTTTGTATGTAATGCGTTTATGTAGAGAAACACTTATGTATAATAATTATAATGTAATATAAGAAAGTTAACATTTAAATGCATTTTTGACTTTATCAATGCTCTTGGTCAAAATAATGAAACACTTAAATTTCACGTAACTTTGAACTAATTGAAAATAAGTTTTAAAAAACCGGACAATTGCTCGCACAGCGAGGGTTCCGTACAAATCCAGAAAATTTCACAAAATTGGGAAGTAAGTTGTTAAAATCTCTAAACTATAATAATCGACAAACATTTTTTTTTTACTTTTCTCGTCATCCATCGAGAATTACACATTGTTAAAATAATTAAAAACCTGTTTTTAGCATGTGCAAATGAAGCTCTTTTAATTGATACCTTACATGATACGATTTACTTACTTTGAATTTTGAACCCATATTTTGTGATTCTAGGCCCTATTTTTGTGTAATTTCAATAAAAATGTACAGTTTTCAGATTTATTCCTATATGTGTACTTTGAGACAATGCTTCTCGCCAAATTTCATAGTTCTATGTCAACGGGAAGTACCCTGTAGGTTTTGATTTTTGTGAGTGTCGAAATATGCGGTTTTTACGACATAAACGGCTCTAACTTTTTTATACGATAACAGAAGTTTTTCTTTTACACAACTGCAAGAGACCATAGATATACGTATACAGTTTAAATTTCAACTCGATACCTTTCGCGTTCCCAAGATAAAGAGTCTTGACATACGGATAGACGGACAACAAAGTGATCCTATAAGGGTTCCGTTTTTTCCTTTTGAGGTACGGAACCCTAAAAAGAAGCTACCTATCTACCTAGATGAAGCATATGCATGATGGTGCATAGATTAAATCTATGAACAATTTGTATAATAATGTTCACTTTTAAAGTTTTTGAGATTCAATGTTTGGTGAAAATCTGCGACTCCATTATCAATTAAAGTATATGCCGCGCCACACAAGTTGGCGGATGTGAAGTTAACTACAAGCTAAGTCCATTAGTAGTATTCGAAGCATAATATAAATATATTAGCAGTTTTATGTATGTAGTTAGTTGAGCATAATAGGTATGAAACACCTTGTTGATAACACCTTGTTGATACTTACAATTTTGGAACTACTTACCTGTATTTTATTTTCGTTTATTGTTAGAAATATAATTTAGTTTGTGATTTATTTTGATTAAAAAAAGAGTATTGAAGTGTTTTTGAGAAAACAATACTTAAAATAAGTTATGTGTAAAAATGGCTTCTATTTTTGAGAAAAATCTCAAGTCAAAAACTAGAGACTTTATGTGGGGATAATATAAATATCTTCTTTAGTCATAGATATTAAGCTTCTGTTAGTTTTAAATAATTATTTCATAATAAATGTTTAAAACAATATGGTTATTACTTTTTCATTTCTAACTAGTTTTTACCCGCGGCTTCGCCCGATGATATTTTGATTTGTGACGCAATATCGTTAAAATTTATAGCCTATGTGTTATTCTGATATATAAGCTATATTATTGAAAAGTTTTATTTCAATCCGTTCAGCAGTTTTTGCGTGAAAGAGTAACAAACATCCATCTATCCATCCTCACAAACTTTCGCGTTTATAATATTAGTAGGATACCTCCAAGCTACCCAGCAGTCCGCAGGTGCGGGAGCGGAGGCAGCAGCCAAACTCAAACATACTAAGTACGCGTGTCTGGAATCAGCGTATGATTTTGTTCCGTTCGCTGTCGAGACAGCTGGACCATGGAGTGCCGAAGCTAGAAAATTTGTAGTGGATCTGGGACGTCGGTTGAGGGAAAGAGGGCATGACCCTCGGTCGGGGTGGTTTTTGGCCCAGCGAATTTTGCTGGCTATACAGCGCGGCAACTCCGCAAGTGTACTTGGGACTTTCGGTCAGGCTTCGGCGCGCGGGGGACCATTTGATTAGGAAACGAAATAGTTAAGTGAATGTAGAATAACAGCACAAGCTTAATTTTAAATGTATCGAGTAGCTGACACTGTTGTTATATTAATAACTAGCGGAACCGACAGACTTCGTCCTGTCAAAAAGATTTGTAATATGGCAGTTTTTTGTTCCTACGTATTTTATAGTCGGGGCAAAAAATTCTCCTGAACAGAACCGTCACCCTGGTGATAGGGCGTTGTGAATAAAAAATAATTAAATAAAACATATTATATAAGCATTTAAAAGTAATCGCTTTATTGTTAATCATGTGAATTATAATTATTAACAAAAATAGTTTTATTATCATTGTAGTGCTTTATGATATACGATGTTTTTTGTTTGATTACCTGCGCATAGACAAACAAATCTGATGGTTTTCCAATACGGGAACAGGTAACATACAATTGACCATGTGAGAAAGTATTTTATAGTCGGGGCAAAAAAATCTCCTGAACAGAACCGTCACCCTGGTGATAGGGCGTTGTGAATAAAAAATAATTAAATAAAACAAATTATATAAGCATTTAAAATTAATCGCTTTATTGTTAATCATGTGGATTATAATTATTAACAAAAATAGTTTTATTATCATTGTAGTGCTTTATGATATACGATGTTTTTTGTTTGATTACCTGGCGCATAGACAAACATATCTGATGGTTTTCCAATACGGGAACAGGTAACATACAATTGACCATGTGAGAAACATGGGTTTTCCAGATTAATACCACAAACACTTAATGATTGCCCCTGGGACTTGTTTATGGTCATAGCAAAAGCAAGCCGCACTGGAAACTGTAGTCGTTTAAGCTGAAATGGCACATCAGTCGGAATCATTGGGATGCGCAGTATGAGAACATTTTCTCTTTTATACTTTCCTTTGAGTATAGTTGACTACATCATCTTGGTTAGTAGCCGAATCAACTGATTTATATATCCTCGATTCGCCTGTAATTTGTTCTTGAATTTTGAAATTTAATTCATTTACATCAATGTTTTTTGCAGCCAATATACCTAGCTCGTTCGCTCAACCAATCATGGTTTCTGTAATTTTGAGAAACATCTGGAAAAACCTTCTGAATGAGTTCATCTTTTGATCGAGTTAACTGACAAAAACTTTGAGGAAAGTTAATGCAGCCAGTTAACGTGTCTATAGGGAATTTGCCATTACCAATGTCAATGAATTGTTTAGAGAATATGTTTCCAGATTGGTCATTTTGCAACTCGACACGCATATTCTTGCTTAAATGACTTTGACATGTTTCCACAAATTGGAGGACTTTAGACATGTATTGAGTTCATCTGCTGGTGTTGATCGTGGAATCACTGGGCAAGATCTTTTAAGGTTCTGTCTAAAGCCTCCAAAGATTTTTATGTGCCATCGTGCATTCATCCCAAACAATAATTTTACATTGCTGCAAAACCTTTGCCATTGCAGAGTTCTTCGAAATGTTGCAGATTGGAGTTTCATTACTTTGCATATTTAATGGCAATTTTAGTGCTGAATGGGCAGTCCGACCACCTTCAAGCAAAGTTGCTGCAATTCCCGACGAAGCGAGTGCAAGTGCAATTTTATTTTGTGAGCGAATTGTTGCTAATATTATAGAAATCAAAAAAGTTTATCCTGTACCACCAGGTGCATCTAAGAAGTAAATCCCGCCAGTTTCATCATTTTTAACAAAAGCAAACTCAGTAGATTAGGTTACAGAAAATCTAAGAAAAACAGCACAATGTACAACGGCAAATCGACATTGACAGTTTGTTGTTCTTTTTTCTTTATTTGATCTGACTTGAAGTCCTTCAAGCCGTACAAATGTTTTATGTCTGTAAAATAGGGATATTAAAACTTTTGTTAATTCGGTTTGTATTTGACTGATGGAATGACGTGAAAACTGATGCATTTTATGTCGCGTGCCGATAGTAAATCGAAATAAATTTAATATGAACTTTACACAATAGCAATAAAGCTCAAATTGACTACGTTTTAGTTAGAAAACGTTTGTATGGGAAAAAGAAAAGGGCTGTTTTAAGGGTTTTTCCGGCAATTATTCGAATTTTTCTCGCCGTAAAAACCATCCTTGAACTCCAACGAACATTTAAAAAAAAAATTAACCGTATTGGTCCAGGCGTTGTTGAGTTATGCGCTTACCAACACATTTTGCGATTCATTTTTTATATTATAATGAAGTGCCCTGTGTAATAGGACCTATTCTGTGTTATAAAGATAGGTACCTTCTAAATTCTAAGTCTGCGTGCTTCATCTTTGACCACAACGTCGTCGCTTATCATCAGGCGAGTCGATTAGCGCGGACTATTGCATTTAAAAAAAGTTTTGCGTCACATTAATAAACAAATGCATAGTTCTTTCGTTATATTTATACAGGGTTATCTGCTTAACCTGTACTGAGCCGAAAGGGAAGTGATTAAGACTCATGAACAACTTTTACTATGGGGCTGTCCGTAAGTTGCAACTGGGAATCGAAAAAATTTATGAAACAGCTGCTTATTTTTTGAGTTGGCCCATAGTACCTACAAGTTGTTCATGGTGATGACTTAATCACCTCCTTTGGGCTTAGTACACCAGTTCTGGATAACCCTGTAGAATTGTAGATACTGCTACTATTTTTGCGGAACTTTACGGCGGCAGGGAGATAAATGAAAGGTTATCGGACCAATTTGTTTTAATGACATGTTAACGGATGACCTCGTAGAGTAACCCCCTTCGCACACGGGGGGTAGCGTAGTCGTATCGTAAGACGCGCGCAGGTCGAGAGAAATACGAGCGCGTACTACATGTTCAAACAAGTCTCGTGTGCGAAGGAGGTTACTGTAATTATACGACAGGCGTAGCGTACTGGCGTAAAAAAGTAACCGTTGATTAATTTCTTTAATAATTTGACTGAATTTTAATTTTTGTAACTATTTACGACTTTTAATTTCAATATGTATGATACAGTGATTAAATTCGTGAAACTGGTTCAATCGTTCCCTTGTCTATATAATTATTTATTGAGTAAATATTCATGTAAAAATGTAACGGATAAAGCTTAGCAAAAATATCGTCTAAAATAAACTGATTTAGTAAAACGCCAATTTAAAGCCAAGATTTTAACTGAGATCTTACAAAAAGATACGCCTACGCGACGATTTCTGTGTGGAACACTACTCGTCTCGTACGCGTTGCGTCGTAACGATACGCTTACGATACGACTACACCTAAGTATGCCTCGTGTGCGAAGGGCATAAATGCCTCCTACGATAGGCTTTAGCACCGCTCCCTGTGCGGACTTGTTTGAAAATGTACGCGCTCGTATTGTTCTCGTCTTCCACGCGTATTACGATACGCTTACGATACGACTACGCTACGCCTCGTGTGCGAAAGGGGTAAAATTGTTGACATAAATGACCAATGGTCATGGTTATAATTATCAGTCGTGGTTTAACCGTTGAAGGTAGATGTACATTATCTTGCAGGGTTCTATGAGGTCAGCTGTTGTAGCGTGCGATAGTCGTTTTAAAATGGACTTTTTTAATTCTATTTGAATTGTGTGGAAAGTGTCGTTCGTTTTGTGTGAAAGTGGTATGAAATCAGCGAACAAAATAGTGTGAAAATCTGTTGAACAATAGATCATCGATCAGTTCGATTTATTTTAATTGGTATGTAAATAGAGCTCTTGCCTCTTCATTGATTTTTAGCATTATATAATATCTTTAACACAAGTGAATATTTTTTCAGTAGGTACCTGATGTTATTTTTTAGTAGTTTTACCAGTATTAGTTTTCTAATAGTTACACCAGTGTTAGTGTCAATTAGTTTATCAAGATCGGTTTTTTTCCACAAGCCGTTGTAGGTATTTGTTCGAATTTCCCTGCTTTAGTAGTAAATCAGTCTTTCTTCCTTTTGAATTGTTTAGGTCTATGACAGACGAGTTAGTGTCTATAGAATATCAGGGACATTTCCGTAGGAAAGGCTAGCTCTAAATTATCTGTCTACAGTTTTCCTTGTAGAAGTACTTTATACACTTTATAGCTATCTCTTGTATTTTCTATACTTATTAATTATTTAATAGTAGTAGTAAAAATTATTCACATTTCACGCGACATTCAACGAGTATGAGAATTGGCTTCCATTTCCTGTTAAACAATACGTTCTTCATACGTATCGTTCGTTTCAATACGACTTCTACTAGTCCGGGAGGTAAGCGCAAAAAATGCAACTACTTTCTAAATGCTGAATTTTTAGCATAACGTTGTCATGTTGGTGTACCTACATCAATACCCCGGAGTCAGTCAGCTGGGATGCTTAGCGTTTGGTGGGAGATATACCCAAATAGAATTAAAAAAAAATGAGTATCTATTGCAACTACTTACTAAGACTGACTTGACGGAGGTACTGGTCATTGGATCGAGCTCCACGACCCAAAAGTCCTCTCCACGGATCTACACTATTTTTCAAGAATAGTTCGTGAAGCGGTGGAAATCAAAAAACATAAGAATTTCAACCGGGAGGATGGATTTAAGTTATCGGCGTCGTGGAATCCTGTTGTCAACAAATGCAAATCGCGTAATGTAGGTAGAAGAACATTGTTAGATACCGTCAGTGTTGTGTGTCGTAATGACAATTTTTCAAGTTCAAATTGAATTGGCGGTACCAGCTGTTGCACATTCCAGTCTACCCGTGACCACGGTCGATGCAACTCGGCCGAAACGTCGGGATGAGGAGGTATTTATTTATCTCGTAATTTTAGTGCGCGATTAGTCCCGTAGTATAAAATAATAATGTGTTCAAATCGCGAAAGTTTAAAAACAACAATTATCAGCTTTTAGACGTAGTTAAGATACCCATTTATTTTTTATTTAAATTAAAACGGGTATCCCCACCAAACGCTAAGTATCCCAGCTGACTGACTCCGGGGTATAGTTGTACACCACTGTGACAACATATAAAAAATCCAGCTTTTAGAAAGTAGTTGCATTTTTAGCGCTTACCTCGCGGGCTATACTGGCAGTGTTAATAATTTATTGTTTTATAATTTCTACTATGGATATGTATTATTTGATTCAATACCTACTTAAATATATTCATTCATTTGCATAGAATCACGGAAAGCGTGATTCTATGCAAATGAATGAATATAGTACAGTAGTGATTCAAGTACTGTACTGTACCAGCCTTTTTTTTAATAGACCACTGCAGGACGTAGGCCTACCCACGAAGGGTGATTGGGCCATATCCACCACGCTGGCCCAGTGCGGGTTGGTGGATTCACATACGCCATTGAATTTCTTCTACGGACGTATGCAGGTTGCCTCACGATGTTTTCCTTCACCGAAAAGCCAATGATGTGAAATTCCGTACATAAGTTCCAAAGAAACTCATTGGTACGGGATCGGAATTTGAACCCACGGCCTCACGATTGCAGATCGGGTGTTACTACTACTAGACCACCACGGCTTATATGGTGATTCAAGAAGGTATAGACAAATCCTGAAAATAGTAGGTACAGTATGCTACAAGATAGAAATAGACCGAAGCAAACTTCTTGGCGGCTAGGCGGCTGTGCAATTTTACAAGCTACCCGAAATCCAATCCTGGCGCAGCTGTTATGTGAGCTTCAATCAGGATTGGGTTATCCGCAGCTTGTAGCTAACATCACAGCTTCCACGAAGTTTGATTCGGCGTAGCTGCGGAATTATCGGTTATGCTGATAACAGCACATTGTGGAGAGATCAAAGCCAGTCGGTCGGAAATAGAAACTTTGCGTAAGGCCCTGGTTGAAAGAGTGAACCAGGCACCTTCTATGGTAGCAGAATGGGGCGATAACAATGTTGTTAATTTTAATGCCAACAAATTGAGAACATTTATTGAAAACAAAGTGTTGGGTTTTGGGCAAAAATTGCATATTTTAAATAATGTGCGGTTTTTGAACGGACACGATAGTTCGAGGGTGGTAGTCAACCACAGACTTTTAAAAAGTAAATGCAACAGGAAACGAGCTGTGGTTGGCTATTACAGAGGAAGTCGTAAAAATAATAAATAAATTTACTAAGGATCATGGTCTGGGACTGACACAAGGTTTTGAGGACCATTCTGGTCGAGCCGTCGGAGCGAAGAACAAGTCTAGATTAAAGCTTAAGGAACAATGTATTGGAAGAAATAAATCTACAAAGAGTTGTTGAAATAATAGTGTTTCTACTGCATCGAGTCCTCGGTTGTCCTCATAAAAGATTTGAACATATCATCCTTTTGTGAAATTACAAAACTTACAAAAAATGTAGCTCAGCTAATACAAAAACACTAATGTCTGCGCTATAGCGTTTTTCCTACGCAAGACAATTACAACGCAGTTGAAAAACCGCCCCCTGGGAAATTTAGATATTTACCTTTGCTTATTCATAAGAAGTAAAATTATGTAGACAGACATGGCCGCATTATCTCTGCTATCTTTAGAGTACCTTTATATTTAATGGATGATTTTGATATTGGTTGGAATGGAATTCAGATTCTCCCAACTGAGCTAGCTCGCCTTCTACGCAAGCGCCAAATTTGTGAAGTAGGTACTAGAAATCCACTTAATGTTCACTTAATGTTCCACGGGAGTTTGTGGGTAGGTGTGAAATAAGCAACAACTTTTCTAAATTGTTCCAAATAGTTTATTAAATATAAATATTATTAGTGTACTTACGCATCAAATTGATGTTTAAATGCAAGTATTAGTGCACCCTGCCTGCCACTGAGTGTTATCTCCTTAAAAACTACACTGCAAACCCACTTTTCTTTAATTTACCTGTGAACTTCACTTTTGGCCAAACAAAATGGACGCCATTCAACAATCCATGAGTGAAATGATGGACTCTTTCCACAAGCGCCTTGATTTAATCGTTGGGCAGATGCCAAGTACACAGGCGCCCACCTGGGAAGGTGTTGCTGCAGAACTATCCTCCTTCAAGGACTTAGTCGTCACAACATTCCGGGTTGTGGAAGCCCAGATTGGAATGCTGGCTCAACAGCTCGATCAAACTGAGATGCGCTCACGGCGAAAGTTTCTATTGCTCCACGGAATTCCTGAAGAACCGGACGAGGACGCCTGCAATGTCGTCACAAAAGCTGTGGGGGAGAAGCTGAAAATATCAAGCTTCTGTTGCGCCGACATCAGCAGATGTCATCGGATGGGGCGTGCATCGTCTGGAAAACCGCGACCAATACTGTTCAAGCTTCGAGATGTGGTTCTTCGTGATAAAATTTGGAAGTTGAAGACTAGTCTAAAAGGTTCGGGTGTCACGCTATCCGAATTTCTCACGAAGGCACGGCATGATTTGTTCTTAGCGGCACGTCAGCGATTTGGAGTTGCGAAGTGCTGGACGAGTGAGGGCAATATCTTCATTCTCGGCCCTGACGGCGCTCGACATCGCGTCAATGCCAGGGGGGACCTTGATGCTGTGCAGAAGATCGTCTCGGATGCCAAGCCGCAACCGCCGCAGCCGCCGCAGGCGGCTGGTGGTCGGGCGGTGCCTACTGTGGTCAAGGATGCTGCAAACTCGAGGCCCAGGCGAGAAAAAATCGCCGTGAATAAGAAGTAACCGGAGTCTCGTTCAAATCGTTACTTTTTCAAAGTAGGAATCAAGAACAGGGTAGTTTAGATGATATGTCTTCGTTGTTTTTTTATTTAATTTTAATACGTAGGTACTCGCAGTTTTCTTCTAAATTAACTTTTACAAATAGCAATTTCATAATTCACTACAATTTACACTTTGAGGTTAGACGTAGAATCGAAATAACTTTGACGTTTAGAAACTTTCACTTTCACTCACTCCCGCGCTGTCGTGTTAAACGGACGTGTTTGTTTGCACATATACCTACCTACCTACTTATTGTGTTTATTAACATCATAATCTTCTAAAATGCCGAATATATCTAAGTGTATCAAATGTGATAAATGTGACAAAAGTCTTACAAAGAAATCACCTGGACTGGACTGTAATACGTGCGGGAAAATAGTGCATGCAAATGTAGCATGCTCAAATTTATCTGCAAAGCAGCTTGCCGCATTGCGTAACGTGGATGCCATCGGCTGGACATGCGAAGAATGTCAACATAATTCACCACAGCGGAAACCTTCTTTTATAATTCCGGAAGAGGAAGATGAAGACGAGACATCTGACAGTATTCCAGAACGTTGTTGCGTCGATACTGAGAAGTTAATGAAGAGTATTACTGCCGAGATGGAACATTTATTAAAAAAAGCACTTCAACCTCTCGAAACTGCATTGAGTGTATGTTGTAGTAAAATCGACGACTTGGCAAAGAAGGTGGAAAGTCACAGTAAGGAAATTAATGACCTCGGTTGTAAGTACTCACAGCTTAAAAATGAACATACACATCTACAGCTCGAAGTAAAGTCGCTCAAAGAGTATGTACAAAAAGTGGATCAGCATCGTTTGGATAGCGTGTTGGAACTATCTGGATTACCTAAGTTAACGGAAGAGAACCTGAACGATATATCGTACAATCTATCGCGGATTCTAAAGATGAATAAAACAGAGGTAGCCTACGTGAAGCAAATATATAGTCATAAAAGAAGCGATAGTATTGTACAGCTAGGTTTCCATAATCAAGAACAAGCTAAAAAGTGGGTACGCGCTGCTAGAAAAACGACAATGTTGGTAGAAGATTTATCCAGTGAAAATGCTTCGATTAGTGCCAAAACGAGAGTTATGTTGCGCCCAGCTTTAACTAATGCCAACAAATCATTACTCTGGTATGCCCAACAAAAACTAAGGCCTACTTACGAATATGTATGGTTTCAAGATGGCAAAGTTTTAATACGCAAAAAAGATAATGACAAACCTCTCATCGTAAAATCGGAAGAAGACATCATTAAACTAAGCGGAGAAGCAGAATACCTATCTAAAAACAAATTAAATTAAACATTATTTTCCTTCTTGGATAGTTAATCTTGATCTTTAGTTACTATGTGGGTAGATTTTTTAATTTTATCTGTCGGTATTGTTTATTGTTATTTAATTAAACTAAATATCTTGATAAACTTAGTAGGTAATAATATAAATAATTATATAATATAAGTAATTTTCGGAAATTATTCTGAATCTGCAAATGTATGTTTACAATAGTAAATTAAAAACCGGTTCAGGAGTATCTGTATGCCTACCTACTACTTTGAGAAGTTTATCAGAAAAATTAAATTGTGTCTAAACTACTGTTTACTGTCGCATATTACTTTTTTGGCATTGTATAATTAATTTTTATTTATTAGGTAACATTTAACCATGTACCTAATTTTTTTTTAGACACTTACGATATCTATCTATACCAACGTATTAAGTAGGTACATGTGAAGTATTATATTGTAGTTTTTGTATTTCGTTTTTCAAGTCATAATATTGTATTCTAGTTTGTAGTTTTACATTTGTAGGTATACAAAGATGTTAGTGCGGAAGTGAGTCTCGAAGTACCTAGACAAACCTACTGTGGTTTTTAGGTGCTGAGCTGATTTAAACCAAATTGTAATGTGTTGATATAAATAAAAAAAAAAAAAAAAAAAAAAAAAAAAAAAAAAATGTATTGTCGCGCAATATGTCAAAGTCAATTGTAGCTGTCATAAGTTTTATGTTGAATGCTTGCGAATTGTAACGTCTTACGCATTTGCCAAAAAAATTGTACATTATTTGCTGTATTTTTTTTTTCTATACTATAATATTCTTTTGTTTGTGGAAATCTTTTTATTGTGTGCGAGCATTTACCTACCTTGTTTATTTGATTGTTTAGGCTATTTTTTGCATTATTTCTTTCAAAGTTGATAATTATGTTTTAAATCTATTTAGCTATTAATTTTATTAATGCAGTGTATATTTATAAATATTTTTGTATGTCTAGCACATTAACACAATTGGCAGGTAGATGATTTGTATTTTTTTTTGTGTATTTTATTAATATTATCATATATTTATTTAATTATATTTATTATTTTTATATTTTGTACAAGTACCTATTGTTATGGTTAGTAGTGATGATGAATATCTTACGTGTTCTGCTAATACATCTACCAGTGACAGTTTAGACAGTTTCTGTAGTATTCCTTCCTTGTCTGAATCCATTGAGTCGATGATATCTGATGTTCCCAAAAATTTTAATGTTTTCCACATAAATGCCCAAAGTATTACGGCTCATTACCCAGAAATGCTTGCGTCTTTTATACATCCTAACATCCATGCTATCTTAGTTTCTGAGACGTGGTTAAAACCGGTTCTCCCTTCTTCTACAGTAGCGTTGCCAGGCTTTCGACTCATAAGAAATGATCGGATTAGCAAGGGTGGTGGTGGTGTTGCTATATATCTTCGAACCCACATTCCTTTCACTGTAATTAGTATATCTGCGCAGCCGCCGCCATCCGATGCCGGAGAACATCTTCTTATCGAAGTCGTGCTACAACATACTAAAATACTTCTAGGAGTTTATTACCCTCATTCTCGGAATGTTAATTACTTCTCCTCGTTTGAAACTCTTCTAGAAAGTTATTCTACTTCTTACGATCACACCATAGTAATGGGCGATTTTAACACATGTCTATTGCAGCAGGATCATAGATCTCGTAAATTTGAATTATTAGCTAAGGCTCTCAACTTCACTATCCTTCCTCTTAAAGCTACTCATAATCCACCCGATTATAACCCTTCTCTTCTCGATCTTATGCTTGTGACCTCTCCAAATCATGTTGTTAAGCATGATCAGTGTGCGGCGGATGACTTTTCTCACCATGATTTGATCTTTTTGTCTTATAAAGTCCGCCCACCTAAAGCCAAGCCCAAAATTCTTCTGCAACGTAGTTTTGGTAGTATGAACATTGAAAACCTATGCAAAGATGCCCAGGAATTAGACTGGTCTAGTGTAATTAACGCAGCTGATATAAATGACAAACTGTTTGAGTTTAACCGCATTTTAACAGAATTGTATGATGTTCATGCACCTATTCGAGCTGTCAAAATGAAACATGTACCAGCCCCATGGTTGAATGATGAAATACGTGCTCTCATGCACAAAAAATTAACAGCTAAGAGCAAGTTCAAAAAGTGCCAATCTGACGCAACCAAGGAGAAGTACACAAACAATCGCAATGTCTGCAACAGAGCGTGTAGGGACGCACAACGCCGACATATTCATACTTCAGTAGAAAATGGTGATCCAGCTAAAGTCTGGAAGTTTCTCAGGTCAATGGGAGTAGGCAAAACTCCTCAAGATAGTATTTCTAATAACTTAAACATTGATTTGCTAAATCAACATTTTTCCTCGTCTTCAAATTTTGATGGACCAGCGAAAGCTGCCACCTTGAAACGTCTTTCATCCGTCAATCCTCCCGACCACGAAGCATTTACTTTCGACCAATTTTCCGCTTGTGACGTTAAGAAGAGTATCCAGTCCATTTCATCCAATGCTGTCGGTAGTGATAGTATAAGTCGCAAAATGATCATGCCAATACTTGATGAGATCACTCCTGTAATCCAATACCTCCTCAATTTCTCCATTTCTTCGGGTACCTTTCCATCAATGTGGAAAGAAGCTCAAATTACACCTCTTCCAAAAAAACCTAATCCCAATTCTTTTTCAGACTACCGCCCAATTTCTATCCTTCCTTTCTTGTCTAAAGTGTTGGAGCGGCTTGTTCACCAACAACTTTTATCCTTCTTAGTCAAAAACAATCTTCTCAACCCGTTTCAATCCGGATTCCGTCCTGGACACAGTACTGTGACAGTGTTACTGACGACATACGGGATGGCATTGGTCATTGTCAGCTAACGGTGCTATCACTACTTGATTTCAGCAACGCTTTTAATAATGTGGATTTTGATATTCTGTTGGAAATTCTACGCTCTCTTAACGTATCTCCAACGGCAATTGATTGGTTTCGTAGTTACCTGTTTGGACGCCGGCAGCGGGTTCGCATTGATGAGTCGTACTCATCCTGGTGTGATATCACTGCTGGTGTTCCCCAGGGCGGCGTTCTATCTCCACTTCTTTTTGCAATTTTTATAAATTCTATCTCTCAACATTTATCTTCTTCCTATCACCTCTATGCAGACGATTTGCAGATATATAACCAAGCTCCTATAGGGCAGTTGCATGAGGCCATTGAGACCACAAACGCTGATCTCAGACGTATAGGGGACTGGAGTAGATCATATGGCTTGACAATTAATCCAACCAAAACTCAGACAATAATTATCGGAAGCTCCCGTATGATCTCTAAAATTGATTGGTTCCGTCTCCCGCAGGTAGTTTTCGAGGGAATCCCAATACCATTTAGCGAAACTGTAAAAAACCTAGGAATCATCATGGACCGCCAGTTTTCTTGGAATCCCCAAATATCTGAGGTTAGCCGGAAAATTTTTGGTTCTGCAGCATCACTTAAACGGTTGCGTAACTTCCTTCCGATTGCTACCAAAACTGCGCTTGTAAAATCTCTCCTATTCCCAATATTAGACTATGCTGACGCTTGCTATCTGGATTTAACCGAAGAGCAACTTGACAAGCTTGAACGTCTTCAAAATTTCTGCATTCGATTCATATTTGGCTTACGAAAATATGATCATATTTCTGAATTTCGAAAAAAGCTCAAATGGTTACCCATTCGTCTTCGCCGTAATACCCACATTCTCTCCTTCCTTTATAAAATTCTTTTCAATCCTACCATTCCTCTATATCTTAGGGAACGATTCGAATTCATAATTGGTCATTCCGGTTCCTTACGACCCTCACGAGCTCTTAAGCTTAGAATCCACACCTCTTCCCACGTCAATCTGTCCTACACTAAATCGTTCACTATACAAGCTGTCTGTCTCTGGAATGAGCTGCCTGTTGCCATCAGGCAGGCCAAGTCACTGCCTATTTTTAAAAATCTTATTTATAATCACTATCTATCTTTATGTTAATCTTTATGTTAATTATTTAGGTACTTATGTATTTGTGTATGTATATATTAAGTCTATGTATGTATTTAGTATATGTGTTATTATTACCATGTGTATATAAGTATTATGTTTTATAATATTTATTATTATTAATGCACCACCGACTATTCTGCCAATCCTTGAGGTTTTATTTTTTCTCTCCACGGGTTACCTGGAAGAAATCGCTATGAGCGATAAGGTCGCCCTTGTACCCTGTAAATTTACTTAGTCCTAAGAATGTTTGTATTTGTTTTTGTTTGGTGTACAATAAAGTATATATTATTATTATTATTAATCAAAATTCGCCGACGACAAAAAATACCAATAATATAAAAAAAAACTGCCTACCAAGTTTTGTCGAGATTCATTAAAAAACGCGACCTATAGAAGAAAATTAACATCCGGACAGAGGGAACAAAGTTGTAGACTTAAAACTGGGACTTCTCTCACTTTTTTCTCTCGGTTAAGAAATCTGATGTCAATTATGTCTTATTCCAGAAATGTATCTCCATATAGTCTTATTATCTCTCATCGGGGGTGCTTACTCGAACATATTAAGCAAGACCAACATGGTGCCCGGAAGGTCGACTATCGTTCACCTGTTCGAGTGGAAATGGAGGGACATCGCTGATGAGTGCGAAAGGTTCCTTGGCCCCCATGGATTCGGGGGTGTACAGGTAAATGTCGAAATTATAAATGATGAAGCTAGTATTTTTTTAGTTAGATTCCATGTCATGTTTTTTCGAATCAGTAGTTAGGAGATCGTAGGCACACGCATCGCCAAACTAAAGGGGAGATGGGCAGGACATTTGGCTAGACGGGATGACAACAGGTGGATCAAGGCAGTCACCGAGTAGTATCCAAGAAAAGGATGAAGACAGAGTCAGACCACCAGCCCGATGGTCAGATGACGACATCAAACTTGTCAGGAAGCAATGGATGAGGCTAGCACAGGACTGAAAAGAATGGCGAGATAAGAGGAGGCCTACACTAAGCAGGAGGCCTATATACACTAATATATATACTAAGCAGTGGGTGGAACAGGCTGAATAGATAGAGAGATAGAATGAGGAGATTCGTAGAAGAACGTCGAGTAGAGACCACGTACCAATTAGCACGCCCAGCTACAAGATGGATAGATGACCTCATTGAGACTGTAGGATTGCGCTGGATGCAATCCGCTTCCAACAGATCTTATTGGAAATCTATAGGAAGGCCTGAATGGAAAGATGAAAATTTTCAATGATGGTTGTGAGTGCCTAATAAAGAAATATGAGCGATAGTCTGTATTTTACGCCAGTCAATATTTTTATAATCTTTTCTGAGGCGTATACAGCATTGGTTTAATAAAACATCTACTTAAATATCAAGCGTGACAATACAATAAGTAAACCTTGACGAACATCTGAAGCCATGCATAGCCAACCAATTATTCAGATGCAATTCTGTTGGAAACTAATTTTTAATCCATTAACTATTCATTATTGTAATGTTTTTGTTTAAATGCAAACTTATAAAACTAAATTTTATTGTCTACTGATGTTATTTATTTGTATGCAGGTGTCTCCACCATCAGAAAACTTGATAATTCATTTCGACGACGGAAGCAGACCGTGGTACGAGAGATATCAGGTCATGTCTTACAAAATAGTGACTCGTTCAGGGAATGAAGAAGAATTCTTGAACATGACTAGGAGATGTAATCATGTGGGTGTTAGGTAAGAAAAGAATCGCTTATCCTGCGTGGCTCAACTGCTTGGATCTTCACTTTTTCATTCTTTTTCTATACCTGTTTGTCGAATGTCAGGGTTCAACGACAATTTCAAGGACTGAAACTATCGAGCTATTAGTCTTCCTCGATGATTGAAACTAGTTTTTTTTTGGACAGGAATTTTTAATATGTTATGTCTGCAATATCCTAGTAATATGAAGATACGTTATTACGTAGCCAGGTAGTCTAATTTACTACCAAAGCTCAGCTATCAAGATGACGAAATCAACTTCGTCAACTGCTGTCTTCTTTCTCCTACTGTTGGGTATAAGTCGTTTTAAATTTAAAAGTCGATATTTCAAAAAGTCTCTTGAAAATGCTATCTGATCAGATGATGAAGTATGTGGAGGTATTTGTTTATTTAATACCGGTATAGGTAGAATCAAACTTGAGGGCGTATGTGAATACTACATCCAATCGTGCTTACGACGATAAAATGTTCCACAGGATTTACGTGGACGCAGTTATCAACCACATGACTGGCAATGGAAAGGAAAACGTCGGTACTGCCGGCAGCACGGCTAATTTCGAAAAAGAGGAGTATTATGGAGTACCGTATGGACCAAATGACTTTCACAAGCACTGTGCTGTTAACGACTATAACAACGTTGAAGAGGTTAGCAATCATCATTGATTAATTGAAGATTTAAGTAATAACTCGCCACAGTTTCAATAGATGTGGCGAGCGACCGCCACTTGTAGAAATATAGCAACAGTCTTAAGTACTCCTTGGGCACCATATTTACAATCGAAGATGACGTTATAAACATTTACGATATGTGTATTGTGGAAATAAATGAAATGAAAGTATTTTATAAATTCACTCTTGCGTAACGTCTTTTCGTCCGATATACTTCAGTGCCTCAAGTCGAAAGTCTTTGACTGGTGTGTGTTACTTGACTTATGGCACAAAAACGTGGTCTCTCACTAAGGATCTTATCAGTAAGCTCCAAGTAGCTCAACGAGCTTCGGAGAGGGCTATGCTTATTGGAGCTGTTATGTAGAAGCTTGTATGGAGATCTGTAGAAGAATAAAATTTATCTACATATCCCAGTAGATTAACAAGTCAAAATGGCAGTAGGCAGGGCATGTGGCACGAAAAACTGATAACCGTAAGGAGTCTGAAAGTTCTCGAGTGGATAGATGACCACCTCATTAAGACATCAGGATCGCGCTGTATGTAAGCCGCTTCCGACCGGTCTTATAGGAGATCTATAGGGAAGGCCTATATTCAGCAGTGGCCAAAAGTTAAGAAGAAAATAAGAGCTATTTACATTTTTCCATTAATTTCCAAAGGTACGTAACTGTGAACTGGTAGGTCTGAAGGACTTAAACCAGTCATCAGAGTACGTCCGTGAAAAAATCGACGGTTACTTGAATCACTTGATCGCCTTCGGTGTTGCTGGCTTCAGGTAACTCTCGTACTACAGTACACGGGACTAAATAATGGACATTGAAGTGTGGTAAGAGATAATCGACTGGTTACGGCTGTGCAGAGCGTTATCTTTGTGTCACGAGCACAGAAATCCCACAGAGATTGCGCTGTTGTCACTTGAAGCAATTTTCAACTATAATAATATAAATACCTATAGTTAAAAAAAAAAACTAAAAAACACGCTAACAAAGCTCGAAATATACTATCGGACGCAGCTTACGGACGCGACTTACAGCCGCGACTGATAGGTATCTTTTTTTTTATTTTTTTTTTTTATTTGTATTTTATACTCTACAGACACCGGGGCCTGTACCTTTTATTAACAATGATTCGACTTTTTCCTAAGAAGACAATATATTTTACTAAACTACGTTACGTATATGCACCGAGCAGTCCTGCCCCCGCAAGCAGCACCCGTTCACGAGTTGACGCACGTGCCAGCCGTCGTCCTTGTCGACCACATTTTTGGGAAGAGGGCTCGCCGCCACGCATCGCCGTCGCAAGAAGAGACGCCTTTGCTAGCCTGAGTGCTCCGGGCATACACGCAATCCTTATGCTAACTTAATCTACTATTAACTATCGTCCATTCGCCTCAAGACCTCCGCAACCGCCGCGTTCCTATCTTTTATGGCCATTTTAAAGTTATAATCTAGGATGTCTTTTGGTGCCGCAGCCGTTGCCCGTCGCACGAAGCGGCCGATAGCGTCATCTACGTCATCGGCGTAATAGGTAAATGTCCCTGTGTGCCGTGAAATCGCCACCACTGCGTGCGACACGCTATCATGCACTGATAGGTATCTAGACTATGAAAGTACACTGAGCACACTATAGGACATAAGTCGCGGACGTCACCTTCGGACGACCTTGAGCGTTCGGACGTCCGAGAGCGACCATTATTAAACAAACCAGCGACGAACGACACATGTGACAGTGACATTCACCATAGAACCTTACTAATAACTTTGCTAATACTAAAATTCTGTGTGTTGGTTTGTTCGTTTACTCTTACACGCAGAGATTTAGTTTAAAAGTCAGAAAGTATCATAGGTTACTTTTTATCCCAGAAAAATGGTTCTTATGGAATAACAGAAAAACCAAAAAATCACGCGGGCGAAGCCGCGGTTGTAAGGTAGTTACTACTACAAATATTTATTCCCTTGCCTTCTGTCACTCGTGAAAAAGAGACAGCGCTCTGCAAAGGCATAATATTATCTCTTTCCAAATTTATAATTCATTTATCTCTTTCTAAAGGCCGATGTTCATTCTTTGTTCGCTCTTACTGTACCTACTCGTATGTGTTATTAATGTTTGGTATTAACCGTGTTAAATTAACCGATATGACCGTGACTAATTATGTTGTATGTTAGGCATCATGTACTAAATAGCACCACAGCTCATTAATCTCAATAGTACCGATTGTCTAATGTTGCTGAGATATCTAATTAACGCTTGTTCAGATGTTGACAACCACTCAGGTGTAGAAATGTCGCCTGACACACGTCAAGCTATTTTTTAGATACATTTTATAGCCAAAAATGGCACAACTGATTTTAATGATTCCAATCTATATGGCTACCAGGTACCCATAGATTGGCTACTGCTACATTGTAGGTATCTACACTACCTATATACAAAATTAAAATAGCAGACTACTCGAATATGGTTACAAACTCGAATTGATGGAGGTATCTGTATCACTTTTCGATTTTGTTGATTTTCTCTAAGAGCAAATAAAAAAATTAAGAGAGAATGTTGTGAACAAAAACGGGAAGCCAACCAAAACTACGCCTCGCCGTGTACAGACAATTACACACACATCCACGTACAACGAAACTACGCCTTGGCTTGTCAGTCGAACTATGGTAGCGCAACACCGACGCACTCACACATGTATAAAAAACCGGCCTCACTTGACTGTTCAACGACGTTCTCTCTTGATTTTTTATTTGATCTGAGGATTTTCTTTAAAAAACTGATTTCGATAAAATTTTAATAGCCACGTCACGCCAAAAAATAAACATCAAAATCGAATCGCAGAATAATCGCGTAACATAAATCGCGAAAAAAAAAACAAACTCGTATTGAGCACCTCCTCATTTTATGAAGTCTTTTATAAATAAGGGTGGAAGTACCTATCTCTATGTGACAGACATATTCTAGGATATCATTGTTTTCATCATTATGATCAACGTTTACTGAAACCATTTATATTAACTGTTACCATAAAAAATATCATGACAGTTGGTTTTTCACTTGTTTTCAACTTGGAGTGTTTTCCTAAAGTAAAATTGTTGCTATATACATCATTATATATTGTTGCTAGTAAAATGCTTTTGTGACTAACATTTCCAGGTGAGAAAGTGTTGCTTAGTTGGCTTGAAAGATTTAAACTACAGCAGTCCCTACGTTCGGAGTAAGATTGCCGACTACTTGAACCATCTTACCTAGCTTGGGGTCGCCGGTTTCAGGTAGGTTATGCGTAGAGCATTGTAGGGGTGGGAATAGGTACTTGTTCAATTTTAAGTGGTTGCGAATAGAAAGAAAGCAACGTAAGCAGAACATGGATAAGACCTAAAATTCTGGGAATACGCGTAGGTAATTTTCCGGGATTGAAACTTCCAGGATTTTCCTGGAAATTACGCTTATTATTTACTAACTGACCCAACAAACTTTGTTTCGCGCATAATCTTTATAAATTTGTTTGTTTGCCTATGTGTTTTTTTGATATATAAACATTTCATCTCAATCCGTTCAGTAGTTTTTGCGTGAAAGAGGAACAAACATCCATACATACAAACTTTCGCGTTCATAATATTAGAAGGATTTAAAATCTAATAGAAGTAAGTAGTTAGAACAAAAAAAAACGTGGCCAAATATTTATTGTGTTACTTACACAATTATTTCACATTTCTTTTCCAAAATATTTAGTTTACGGTTTTATAAGCTTTGTTTGGCAGAAAATGAAGAACTATTTTCAGTTTGACACAAAATCGACAATCTCCGAAATTAGTAAGTTCCGTTGGATTCCGGAGGAATATCCATAATATTTGTGATATCCATAATATTATTATGGATATCACAAAATCGCAAGTACAATACTTAAAATTAAACTACCTATTCCGACTCCTAGACTTACATGTAAAAAAAGTAGCTTCGTATTTATGACCGAATGGCTAGCCCTGGTGTCAGAGTTATTTAATTCACTTATTTTAATCTTAACTCAATTTAAAAACAAATAAATAAAAATAATAACTTTTGTATGGCTAAGACGTATAAGAGACTCTGACAGATTGTATAGAGAATCCGTAATGTTTACGGAAATTCCGAGCCACTCGAAAGTCAAATATAAAGCCCCTGCAGCGCTAGTACCGTTTTTATACGATCGTTAATTTGACATCTAAATCGCTAAAATTCGCTAAAAATCATAGAACATACCGAGTTTTAGCGAATTTTAGCGATTTAAATGTCAAATTAACGATCGTATAAGGACGGTAGGTACTTGCGCTGCAGGTCCGTAATTTGCAGCTATTCAAAATAGATTTTATACCACACCCACTCGGAAAGTGTCTTATTACTCGTTCATAAACGGGTTACAAAGTTCGTAATTTCTCCCTTAAAAATGTGCGGCGGGAAAAGTTCGAAGCGGGGCAGGAATTTTGTATGAAAATCCATTACTGCCCGGCTAGCTTTCTTTTGTTTTTTAGCAGCGAACATAAAAAAAATACAAACGTCAAACCTCAAAAAGGTTTTGTATGAAATAATTAGAAAAAGAGGCGGGAAACATACAATTCTCAAATCTCAAAAAGGTTTTAAATCAAATAATTAGAGAAAAGAGGTGGATTTTTTTTGTTTTCTGTTTTTAATGAAATGAGGATGGCAACCTTATTCTGCAATGCAAAAAAAAGCGTGGCAATTTATTTCGTTGCGTTAAATTTTGTTTTTAACTAAATTGATAATTTAACAGTTCCTAGCTTTTAATTTTCTAAATAATTTTCCAAAATATCATTTGATTGTGAAAGTGACGATTTTGTAATGATGACGCCATCAGAAATAAAAAATACAGCCCAAGAAGTCATAAATAACTTACTTCCTAAACATTAATCAAAGAAATATTGTATTTTATTTTCCTCGTAGGTGTAGCCCTCCGCTGCGCGTCGGGCTTAAACATACTCTCGAACAGAAATAGATCGTTTTCTCCCCTCGGTGTGCAATGTACTATAGGTTTCAGCCTACTGGTAATTTCGCTACTGTCTGAGCTCGAATCTAATTTGTCTCAGTTTTTTTTAAATGTAATAACGATTCACATTTTCACAGAGTCGATGCAGCCAAACACATTTGGCCGGCGGATCTGAAGGTCGTATACGATAGATTGCACGATCTGAACACAGAGTTTGGTTTCGCTCCTAACACGAGGCCTTACATCTATCAAGAAGTGGCACAGATCGGAAATGAACCTATCAGACATACTGACTATACGCCGCTGGGCGACGTCACCGAGTTTCGGGTAAGATTTTCGTACTTATAATACAGTGCTATCTGCTTGCCCTGTACTAAACCAAAAGGTAGATTATCTTCTCTCTCTATTATCAAGCGACTACTTTTTAAAATCTAAAAAAAGAAGTGAAGAACATTATTATCAATCCAAAAAAATAGTAAGCACAGTTCTGTAACAGAGGCTGTCAGTCAGCCATTACAGATCAACGTTGCCATTTGCCATTCGACTGCTTCGGTGGCTCAGTGGTTAGTGAACCTGACTTCTGGGTCTAAGAGGCGTGGGTTCGATCCCCACATAGGGCAAACATTTGTGTGATGAACATAGGTGTTTGCTCTGTGTCTGGGTGTTATTTAGGTACTATCTATATAAGTATGTATTTAAATTATGTATATTTAGTATATCAGTCTCTGGCAGCCATATCACAAGCTTTGCTTACTTTGGGGACCGTGTGTAAGTTGTTTCCTAATATTTATTTATTTATTTATCTTAGGTATATTAAG
The DNA here is from genome assembly GCA_949316475.1 of Hypomecis punctinalis. NCBI lineage: Eukaryota > Metazoa > Arthropoda > Insecta > Lepidoptera > Geometridae > Hypomecis > Hypomecis punctinalis. The sequence goes on from OX438807.1 coordinate 3,340,070, forward strand.
CCTTTTCTAAGATGACTATATAATCATGACCTGAAATATATTCGTAGCGCGCAATAATCCTCGAAGATTTAACTTTATGATAAAGTGCAAATAGAATCTATAGCCCGGAAGATAAGCTCAAAAATGCGAGTACAATACTTTCTAAAAGCAATTTTTTTGGTATTACGTTAGCATAGTGTAGTGGTGTACAACATTACAATACCCCGGATTTATCAGCTGGGTTCCTTAGCGCTTGGTAGAGGGAAGCCTTTTGAATTAAAAAATAAATAAATGAGTAGGTATCCTGCAACTATTTCTAAGAGCTTAAAAATAAGGTAATTGGGTCTACCCGTAAATGCAAAAAAAATATTTAAAAATATGATAGGCCTGTCAGCCAGGCTTTAAAGTCATTAAGCGACTACTTTTTAAAATGTAAAAAAAATTTGAAGACCATTATTAGGATCAATCCAAAAATAGTAAGCACAGTTCTGTAACAGTGGCTGTCAGTCAGCCATTACAGATCAGTGTTGCCATTTGGCTGCCTGTAAATATAGTATCTACAAACTTATTCGCAACAAATCCTGTGCAGAAATTTAGTTTTTACTAATGCAAACGGGTGCCTGCGCCAAACGCTAAGGAACCCAGCTGACTGACGCCCTGTTGTACCAATGTAAATGAAAACCAAAAATTCAGCCATTAGAAAGTACTTAGGCACATTTTTTTACACTTACCTCCCGGGTTAAGTACTAGAATTCCTATCTTCAAAATAGCTAGCGAGGTTTATGCACTAGTTAAATTAATATTGCGTTACTGAACTTAGATTTAAAACAAACGACTAGAATCCTTTATCACCATGATAAGTATCAGCTTGCTAGCCACGCATCATTTATTCGATCACTCAAACAAAAGCTCAGGAACCGTTTGGTCGTAAAGATAATCCAGTTGATTGAAACTGTACTTCGATCCCCTCGACGTTTCGTGAATGGTTTCATGTTTATAGTAATATTTATAGCGTCCGGACTTTTATTTTATATCCAGAAATCAAATGTGTAGTGTAGTGGATTTTTCTGAGACTAAAAATATTACTTATTATAAATAAATAAATATTTTGGGACATCTTACACTCGGTCTCTGACCCCAAACTAAGCAAAGCTTGTGATATGGCTGCCAGAGACTGATATACTACATATACTTATTTTTAAATACATACTTACATAGATAGTAACTAAATAACACCCAGACACAGAGCAAACACTTATGTTCATCACATAAATATTTGCCCTGGGTGGGGATCGAACCCACGCCTCTTTGATCCAGAAGTTAGGGTCACTAACCACTGAGCCACCGAGGCAGTCAATTGACAAGTTTTCATATTTCACATGACTATGAAATTCCAAAACCATTTTGGAGTATTGCGACTCTGATCATTTTGCTTATTTTTTCAAAATTTTTAGTGCAGTAATTTTATAAAGATCTCTCATCCAAGTGGTGCTCGGATTTATAGTAGAAGTTCAGTAGCCTATAATAAAAAAAACACTAGCAATATAAAATGACAGTTGACACTGACATTACGTTTCGTTTTATCATCACTTTTTTTTCAGACATTCTACTAAAAGTATCGCTAAAATCAGTGTTGCCTACGTAATATTTGAGAGCCTACTAAATCGAGCCCTAGAACTACCAGAAATCCATTATAATTTGAACGTGTTACAGAATACTGTTATAAATTAGATTAGTTAAAATATTACTAGAAATTTTTCCACGCATAAAATTACTTGCTACATAAAATCTGATTTAAGTCAAGTGAAAAATGCAATATTACTTTCTCTTTAGTTCGATTTAAGTTTTCTATTTATTACAACTTTACATAGGTTTAGTCTCATAAAATGTACTAAAAAGTAGAAATGTACCAAAAGTTGTCACGCTGGATAATTTGTTTGTTGTCATTGCCAGTGCCATGACAGTGACAGCTACGCTAGAGCTTGACTTTGTCAGTTATAGATGTTTTTTTTTAATGTGACTTCAGTAACATTTAATATACATCCTAAATCATGCAGTTACGTCCTTTTAGAATAAGCTCTTTTACAAAAATTATTTTTACGGAAACTATAGGTCTAATTGAAAAAATAAAAAATATGTGTACCTTATTTTACAATAATCTTTCAGAAAAAAAAATAAAACTAATAACGATAAAAATTTGAAATGTTGTCAATTATTGTACTGTACCTACTGTACTAGCCTTTTTAATAGTCCACTGCAGGACGTAGGCCTACCCAAGAAGGGTGATTGGGCCATACCCACCACGCTGGACCAGTGCGGGTTTGTAGATTCTCATACGCCATCGAATTTCTTCTACGGACGTATGCAGGTTGCCTCACGATGATTTCCTTCACCGAAAAGTTAGTGGTGTGAAATTCCGTAGATAAATTCCGAAGAACTCATTGGTTCGGGACTGGGATTTGAACCCACGGCCTCACGATTGTAAGGCCTGTGTCATTACCACTAGACCACCACGGCTTCACTTACTTATTGTACTTATCATTATTTTGTTCGGCAATAGGGTTCAAAAGTTCTCTAGTTTCATTCGCCCTACAATCGTGAGTTCGTGGATTCAAATCCCGGTATCCCATAGCAATGATTTCTTTGGAATTTATATACTAATTTTAAGGTATTTCACAACACTGGCTTTTCGGTGAAGGAAAACTTCGTGAAGCAACCAGCTTACATACAGAATAAAATTCGATGGCTTCTGTGAATCCACCAAAGCGTGGTGGATATGGCCAAACACCCCCACCAATATTACCCCCTCGTGGGTAGGCCTGTGTTCAGCAGTGGACTATTAAAAAGGCCGGTACAGTACAGAATTTGTCCACCTTGTACCGAGGTCTTTCGCTGCGATTACAAAGTATGTGGTCTTCGTGAATGTAAAAAAAAGAACATTATATTTTCTGTAATGCAATTTTTAAATAACTTGTTTTTTGTTCTCTTTTATCAATATTTCTATACTTTAGTTTAATTTTATTAAATACAAAAAAAATCTTACTTGTTGAACAAAGTTACTTTACCCAACAAATAGACCAGTGTACGTAATTGTTATCGTCCAAATCAACATCAAAAACTGTATCCCCTGAACAATAAGAAAATGCTGTTCTTCATTCCGAAAAACAACTTCATTAATTAGTGAACATTTCGTCCAACTTTCGAAAACAAGCTTGTAAAACACAATTTACAGTGGTTGGTTACTCCAACATGAAATTCACAATGGTCTGTTACTTCATAAATTCACAATGGATGTTCAGGGTTTCTAATTTAGCTATTAACTTTGAGTGAAAAGTTAAAAACATGCAGCCCCCCAAATCTATTGATCTATAACTCTGCCTCGGTGGCTCAGTGGTTAGTGATCCTGACTACGAGATCAAAGAGGCGTGGGTTCGATTCCCACCGAGGGCAAGTATTTATGTGATGATTATGGGTGTTTGCTCTGTGTCCGGGTGTTATTTAGGTATTATCTATGGTTATAAGTATTTATTTAAAAATATGTATTTATAGTATATCAGTCTCAGGCAGCCCACTGATTATCTCGTAATTTTAGTGCGCGATTAGTCCCGTAGTATATAATAATAATGTGTTCAAATCGCGAAAGTTTAAAAACAACATCAGGCAGCCATATCTATCAAGCTTTGCTTAGTTTGGTGTCAGAGAGCGTGTGTAAGATGTCTCTAATGTTCGTTAAAAAAATGTTCTACGGTGAAACAAGTAATATGTATAACATTGCAAGCCTGGTAAGTTTTTTTAAAACGTATCAATCGTAGGTAAATCGTATCAATCGTAGGTTTTGTTCATTTAAAAAGAGCGCGGATACTTATACTTAAGTTCTCAAGGTTGAATCATTTCGTGGTTTAGATCAGAGCTTCTATAGATAATTTACCTAATCTAATTAATTCTAGATATATATATTAGAAATAATAATTATTTTTTTGGCAAAAAAAGGCAAAACCGACTTCCATCGTGTCGTTCTATACAATTTTTCCATTATTGTTGATTTCTAAGAAACAACTCAGCCGATTTTGATAAAATTTAAATGAGACCTCGGGAGTATACCCTTTTGAACCAAAATGTTTTTTTTTGATTCGGTTCACAATTGGCGAATATATCGATGAACATAAAAATACATATTTCCTCCTCATTTTTGGAAGTCGGTTAAAAATATTAGACAAACACATTGATAGATTGATGGCCGCGTAACAGCATAAGAAGCGTCCTCCAAAACTAAAAATTGCGGGTCAAAAATGGGCAAGATTTGTAGAGGACCTATTCTCAGCAAGGGGCGTAATCGCCTCTGAAAATGATGGTGATGATGATAAATTAATAGAGGTTCCGCAATGGACGTCACACGTTGCCTACGGTCGCCCCTGCACCATGCTTTACGCAAATTAAGATACCTATAAATAAGCACTATAGCCCGACGACATAGTACCTACGCTTATTTATATGAACTGCAGGGCAATTCTGTTAACCAATATCTTTACCGGTATTACACGTTCTTGAACCTCTCTCGTTTTTCTGACAGTTCTGACAGCTCAAAGCAGTCATAAAAACGAGAGAAATTCAAGAACGTTTCACCTCAATAACGAGACCGGTCAACAGAATTGCCCCGCTGTCTCTTGGCACTGGTTAAATAAACAACAGAATGAAGTATTTGTAACACCATCTCTTAAGAGGTCAGCCCCCCTACCGCCTAAGCAATAGCAATCGTAATAGCAATCGTTTATGACTTCATTTTAGTCATTTGGCACCGCCTATATGACGTTAGCCATCAATTGCTTTGTGCGGATTGCGAAAGCAATGGTTGAATGAACAACTTTGATGGCTAACGTCACATAGGCGGTGCCAAATGACTAAAATGAAGTCATAAACGATTGCTATTACGATTGCTATTGCTTAGGCGGTAGGGGGGGGTGTTTATTTGGCTCAACGTATAAGTATTGCCATTCAGCGTGGCAATGCTGCCAGCATGCTGGGCACGCTGCCAACTGGTAGTGGGCTTGAGCATTTGGATTATTATCTTTAGACCTTCAAGGGTCTGTGGATGAGCCAATTGCTTTTAGTAGTAGTAAGTAGTATTGTTGTAGTTAATAAAGGCGCTTTTGCCCGTTAAAATAAAAGAAAAATCTCTCTCTAAACGCTGAAGTTCAGTTATTCAATTTCACCAACTCTATTGATAAGTTTGTTCCATACTTTGGAAGATAAGACAATAAACTCAAGAATTTCGATGGGGCTAAATTGTGTGAAGTGAGCTGCGAGCTCGCGAAGATCCCGAATGAGTCGGCAAGTTTGTTTATCGAATCACGTACAAATTAATTTGCGACAAAATTGAATGACTGGGAGACAGTACTCAAGATATAGCGAGAGTTTCTTTAGATCTAGAACTATAGACGACTGACATTCAGATATCGTTGTACTGATTAGTGGGACCCACTCCGAAATTGCAAAAAAAAACAACGGGTTACACTCCGGCAGAAGTGAAAACTTGAACGTATAAAGTACTATAATTTATGCAGTAAAATACAATATCACACATGCACACTCGCGCAAGCGCTCTGCGCCACCGCGCGATAGATGAAAGAGAGCTTCTGTTCCTCTCTACGCGCGGCGCGCCGGTCTACTGGCGCTCCGTCCTACGAATTTTCGATCACTTACGCGTCGATCGATCTATTTTCGATCACTTACCACTTTCTATCCTGACGCGAGTTCAAAATTTTTTACCCATCCCAAAAAGTGCACAACGGCGCTAAAGAAGGTTTTACTTTAAAAAAGACGTTGGTACAGTCCACATTTTTGTGATTTTACGATTGGTCCTATAGTCAACATTGGCCATAATGAATCATAGAGTCAGTCCCGTCGTCTAGAGAACAAAATTATTTTTTGCGAAAATTAGCATGACCGACTTCACCCGTGTACGGAATTCGCGAATATTTCGCACGGATCGATGTAGCATTTTTAACATTATTGTTGATTTATCAAAAATGGCTAAGCCGATTTCGATAAAATTTAAATGGGACCAATTTCAAAGTATATTCTTTCCAATGAAAAAAGAATTATTGAAATCGGATCACTATGAAAAAAGTTATGCGTGGTTATACTTAAAAAAATATGTATATATAAAAAAAAATTGCACATAAATCCTCTACCTTTATTTAGAGTTATTTGGCATATCAATCAATGTGGATATAATAATATATGAGCTACAGATCATTGTGTATCTATGACTCAATGATCCGTAGTTCATATATTATTATATCCACATTGATGCCTACGGTATAAAAATTATACGAGAAAGTTTTTAATAAGACGTGGTGGGCAGTCTGTTAAATCTTATAAAACTACTCTTGAAGCCACTTAGACTCACAGTTTATGTCCACTGGGACCTGGATCAAGACAAGAAAAACTCTAGTTTTTATTTACCTAGATTAGAATCTTGAAACCTCTTTCAAGATCTAAGGAGACAGGAAGCATGTGTACTACAGTTTCGACCGCATTAAGTAGTCAAGATGGAATACCAGCGCGTCGATTCGCAGCAGTGGTCTCGAATGAAAATATGCGAGATCGGTAGAAGTGCCAAGAAAAATCGGTACATTCGTGGCAAAAATAAATCGGTATACGAGGATTTTAGCCTGATATTGCCTGATTCTGTCACAAATATTGAATTTATAAAGGTCCCCAGTGGAGTCGGATCAAAAATTAAAATTCAAAAATCTTTATTAGGACACCACACAAAGTAGCCTCTCGTTCTACATTTTGGTATCTCGCTCTGTCAAATACAAATTCTTCTGTCTTTCTTTCTCTGCATGCAGTAGTCGATATGTATGTAATAGACCAGTGATTGGACCAGTAGACCTATTTCTTTGTAGAAACTTGAAATTCGGTAAAAAAATCGGGAACATCAGGAAAATTTTCTACCAATTTCAAAAATGAACTTGAAGTTGGTAGAAAAAACGGGAGATTTATTAGCAATCTCAAAAATCGTTGAAAAATTTCCTTACTTCGGTAGGACAGGCGCCAAATCAGTAGAAATACCAAAAAATCGGTAGGTTCGAGACCACTGATTCATATAGTCGTTATTCATAGCGTCGCATAGCATACTATATATTAAAGTATTATTATACTATACATTTATAGGTACTAAAATTTGAAAACCACACGCTAGTTGCCATAGTCAAATAGTACCTACCACATTTACATAATTTTCCATCTAAACTTTGATCTTACCGATTCTTATCTGTCAATTTAATTATGCACTTTTGCCTCTGTTTTCCACTAAACCATGACAAGGCATTGTTGGACGAAGCTCTTTGTGAAACGACTTCATTATGTTTCTTCACGAAGAAAAAAGGGATTTAATCGACGTCTTTAGTCATTTAGTCCCACGTGAATTTGTCCAGTCACGAACTTTACAGCACTTTGTAGGCATATGCCGGAAATTGTGTTGTAAATTGTTTTTAGCCTGATTTATTTGAATGATGATAGGCTGTTTTGATAATTCAATAAGTTTGTTCACAGATCAAATGGCAATAAGCAAATATGTATTAATCTCATCGTGTTGCAAATGGAATTGTTTCTTTGTTGTAGGATATTGTTTTAGAATTTTAAATAGCGTTTTGTATTAAAAAGCCGTTTGTAAGCTTCCCGAAGGCCTCTGACATGATTAAATTATTAAGCAACTGAACCATGAGCTTAGGGGGCCAATTTCACTTTGATCAAACGAATCTGAATCGAATACCTATATCCGTTTTCCGCCTTGAAAAATGACTTAACGTCACACGTTACGTCATGAACAGTAACTGAAACTGTGAACTGGAAAGTTTTTTGACAGTCTTTGCGAACCAAAAATACGTATAAAGTTCACAGACGTTCCAGTTCAGTTTCGTTTACAGTTACTAAACTGTAATAGGGCCCAGTTATACAGGGTAACCAGAACTGATGTACTCGTACTATGCCGAAAGGGGGTGATGCAGTCCATCATTATGAAGAACTTGTGCTAAAGGCCAACTCAGAATTCGAGAAAAAAAATCAGCTGATCCATTTAAAATTGCAACTCTGAATCGACAAAATGTATGGAACATCATTTTTTTCTCGCTTTGCGGGTTGACCCCATAGAAAATGTTCATAATGATGTTCTGTATCACCTCTTTTCGGCTTAGTACACTATCCATCCATCCATTAATCAGCCGTAGGACGTCCACAGCTGGACATAGGCTACCCATGGATTTCCAATAAGGCCGGTTGGAAGTGGCCTGCATCCAGCGCGTTCATGCGATCTTTATTACATCGTCAGTCAATCTAATCGGTGGCTGACTTGGTACACCAGGTCTATACTATTAGCCTCTACACGCACACTAAGGCGTTGTGTACAAACGAGGTCTACGCGTATAAATGCAAACCAATAATTTACTGTGGAGGGGCGCGACTTCGTGAGTGAAACGGTCTGTACATTTGTTTGTATTCAGGTTGGAACAGAACTGAAATCTGTTTTCCGAGGGCAAAACGCCCTGAAATGGCTCAGGAGCTGGGGCGAGCGCTGGGGCCTTTCGCCCAGTGAACACGTGCTGGTGTTCATCGACAACCACGACACGCAGAGGTACGATGGGGTGCTGACTTATAAGGAATCTAGGGCGTATAAGGTAATCTCCTTTTATTCCTTCCTTATTACAGTTACCTATGTTGTTTTTAAACTTTCGCGATTTGAAAACATTATTATTTTTTACTACGGGACTAATCGCGCACTAAAAGAGTCTAACCAGTGACCACGATCGATGCAACTCGGTCGAAACGTCGGGATGATGAGGTATTTATTTGTCTCGTAATTTTAGTACGCCGTAGTATATAATAATACAGTTTTACTTACTACTATTTCAATGTAGTTTTTAAACGACTTCAAAAGAGAATGTTCCTTATTCGACTGAATATTTTTTGGTATGTATACATACGCGATTACTCCTCCAATTATGAACCAATTTTGATGATTCTTTTTTGGTTTGGTTGAGAGGATATTTTGATAATTCTTTTTTTGTATCATTCAGAGGATTATCGAATTGGCCGAGTCGTTTTAAGAATTACTCCATAGTTATAGTATAGATCTCAATTCAGAACAAGTATAATTTTTAAAATAATTGATTTAAGGGGTAGCCCCCATACTTGTAAAGTGGGAATGACATTTTTTTCAACCCTACGTCGTGTGGTTATCGTGTGGGGTATATCTAAAGTATACAACATAGGATCTTCAAACTTTCGGAATTTATCCTACTAATATTATAAACGTGAAAGTTTGTGAGGATGGATGGATGGATGGATGTATGGATGTTTGTTACTCTTTCACGCAAAAACTACTGAACGGATTGAGATGAAACTTTGCAATAATATAGCTTATATATCAGAATAACACATAGGCTATAAATTATAATGAAATATTGCGTATGCGGGCGAAGCCGCAGGTAAAAACTAGTATAATAAAAATAATAAAAAAATATTTTAAAATTATTTTGAGCACTATGGAATTATAACTTTTTCAGTTAAAAGAAAATCGAAATTTCTAAATTTGCCCATAGTTCAGAGGTCATTAACCTCACAAACATACTTCTTACCCAATTATGTTTATATAGCAGTCAGAGTATATAGCAGTGTTTGCTCTGTGTATGGGTGTTATTTAGTTACTATCTATATAAGTATGTATTTCAAAATAAGTATATGTAATAAATCAGTCTCTGGTAGCCATATTACAGGCTTTGCTTAGAGGCCCTGTGTATGAGAAAAAAAAAAACATCTGATGACATAGTTAAAATTGGTTTTTATCATCATCATAATCATCGCCACCATCTACGAAGACCTACCATACGCGTGTCTCGACGCACACTTAATAACTTATTTGCTTTTGCAGGCAGCAATAGCATTTATGCTAGCGCATCCATATGGCTCGCCTCGTGTCATGAGCAGCTATTACTTCGACGACATCAATCGAGGACCTCCAGTCGACAGCGGCGAGAATATTCTGTCTCCTACCATCAACCAAGTAAGTGTGAATATATTTTTCTGGTTTAAGACATTTATTTCTCAAAAGAATTAACAAAAAAATTCACTTAACTGAGAAACACAAGGTAATCTTAAGTGTGTAGGTATTTTTTTTATTATACATAGTAGGCAGGCTATAAATCTAAGTAAGAGTAGTGAATGCGCCGGACAGTTGCTTGTGAAAAATGAATGACCTTAACTAAGTACTTTTAAATTATGTATTATAAATATATTTTTTTTTGGATTATGGTAGGTATTTGATTGAAAGATAAGTTTTATTTGACTGCCTCGGTGGCCCAATGGTTAGTGACCCTAACTTCTGGATCAAAGAGGCGTGGGTTCGATCCCCACCCAGGGCAAATTTTATGTGATGAACTTAAGTGTTTGCTCTGTGCCTGGGTGTTATTTAGTTACTATCTATATAAGTATCTATTTAAAAATAAGTATATGTAGTATATCAGTCTCTGGCAGCCATATCACAAGCTTTGTTTAGTTTGAGGTCAGAGGCCGTGTGTAAGATGTCACAAATTTTTTTTTTTATTTTTTTATGCTAGTGGTAGAAGCATTTGCTTATTCTAGTTTCGAAACATTTTTATAACATGCTTATAAATAATTGTGAAGCCAAAATGCATTTCGAAACTAAATGTACCAGCCTTTTAATAGTCCACTGCAGGACGTAGGCCTACCCACGAAGGGTGATTGAGGAGTGCGATTGGAGGATATGGATCCTCCACACTGGCCCAGTGCGGGTTGGTGGATTAACATACTCTATCGAATTACTTCCACGGACGTATGCAGGTTGCCTCACGATGTTTTCCTTCACCGAAAAGGCCAAATAAAGTTCCAAATAAAGTCATTGGTACGGGACCGGGATTTGAACCCACGACCTCAAGAAAGACAGGCCAGCGCTACAACCACGAGACCACCACGGCTCTTGTTTCGTAACTAAATAGATTAACTTATTTATCAAGCGTGTGTGTGTCTCAAAATAATTATTTTATAAGGATTGTTTTGTTTATGTAACATAATTACTTTACTTTTAATAATTTTATACCTACTCAATAACTTGAACAAAAGTAGAACAAAAGTTCCTGGTGTTCAATTATTCTGTACATAATTATATAATAGGGATGTTTACTGGGTATGAAAATTATTATTATAATTAGTCCGTCAGTTAGATTATTGAAAAATATTGGACACGTTTTTTTTCTTTTGTCGATCAAATAATTAGTGACTAAGATAAACCTTGTCAAAGTTCAAGAGTGAGGGCTCGTGACGTCACTAGCCGGTACATTTCATAGCGGTTAGTGACATCACGCGGAACTTAAACAGGCTATATCTTCTTCAATTTGTGTTAAATTGACTCAAGAAAAATACGTGTCTTTTAAATTTTTTGACAATCTATTCGACGGACTAATTATATATTTTTTGTAAACATCCCTATTCTTATATTGTTATATTTACCTAATGACGATTCTAAGGACATATAATGTTTCAATGGGATAGATGAATTTTGAATTGAATTGAATAGAATAAAACTAGTGGGTTTCAAGCATTAAGTACCTAACCAAAAGGAGTCGACACTGCAAAGCGTACCCCTCTGCCAAAAGTCACGCGACCGGCGGTCATGCTCTTTATATAAATATATCGGTCTGGTTGCTCTTGTGTTGCGTTAATTTTCAGCTAGTGTTAGTTAATTACATTTGTGTGCGCGTAAACTTGCTTATATTTTGGTTTGTGTGCGTTTCTTCACCCCCCCCCCCCCCCCCAATAACTTGGCAGACCTCGGTGCTTACGCGTGTTGACTCCTTTTGGTTAGGTACCTACTTAATGGTTTCAAGTTAACATTTATTTTCAAATGCTTTTTCGTCTAGATTACGATAAAGAAAATTTGATAAAAATATTATATTTCTAGGATGACACATGTGGTAACGGCTGGGTGTGCGAGCATCGCTGGCGACAAATCTACCAAATGGTAGCTTTTAGAAACGCAGCTAACAACACTGACGTTTGTAACTGGTGGGACAATGGACACAATCAGATAGCCTTCGGTCGAGGAAATAACGCCTTTATAGTCTTCAACCTCGAGGGAAGGGACTTAAATGAGTCTTTACATGTGAGTTTTATTTTACAAACGTAGCCACAATAAGATCGATTCGAGCATTGTTGGTGGCAGATTTAGCAAATGATAGCTTTTAGAAACGCAGGAGACAACACTGACGTTTATAAACTGGTGGGACAGTGGACACAACCAGATAGCTTTCAACATTATTTTAGAAACGTAGCCACAATAAGAGCTATGCGTGCATCGCTAGCGGCAGATCTACCAAATGGTAGCTTTTAGAAACACAGCTACAACACTGGACTTTGAAACTGGTGGGACTGAGGGTGGGATAATGGACTCAACTACCTACATAGCCTTCGGCCGAGGAAACAAACGCCTTTAAAGTCTTCAACCTCGGGACGAGATTTGAATGAGACTGCTTACTTTCTATTTTATTGTGGATTCGGTTTTATTTTTTTAAACGCATCCAATAAAATTTCTCCCTATTTTACGGGGCTTATCGCGAAATAAAAATAAAATATTAAGAAAATACCTCACTATCTCGACGTTTCGACCGAGTTGCATCAGTTGTGGTAACGGGTTGAGTATAAGAAAGAAGTGCATAGGTAGAATAATATAATTGACCCTGATGCCAAAGCCATGGGCAATATAATGCGCCATCGGTATCCTCTGCCTGTAGTAGGAGCCTCAGGGCGCGCGGGTGGTTGAAGATGGGGCTCTAGCTACTTACTTAAACGGGCCCGAGGAGGGCGACAACGCTGAGTGACCACGTTGTCGGCTGTATATCAAACGCAGGACGTCAATAGAAAGGTGCTGGGAGCTTCTCTGGAGCGTTCCCCAGGAGATACCAAGACAGCACAAAGGCAGGCCACCGAAAGGGTTTTGGAGGGGTTAAAGTAAATTAGAAGGGGTTTTGCAATTCCACACAACCCGGCTGTACTACCCCGAAGCAGCCGCTTATCTAGCGAAGATTTCTGCCACGTAAAAAAATAATAGAAAAATAATGCGGTCAAATTTAAACATTCCCGATATTTAAAACTGGCAACATCATCGTCATTTCAGTCATAGGACGTCCACTGCTGGACATAGGCCTCCCCTAATGATTTCCAATAAGACCGGTTGGTAGCGGCTTGCATCCAGCGCGACCCTGCGGTCATAATAAGTTCCACCTTGCGGGTGGACGTACTACGCTGCGCTTGTCGGTAGGTACGTGGTCTCCATTCGAGAACTTTTCGACGCCATCGGTCATCAGTCCTCCGCGCTTCGTGCCCTGCCCCATTGCCACTTCAACCTGCCAATCCGCTGGGCTTTGTCGGTAACCTTGGTTCTTCTACGGATCTCCTCATTTCTGATTCGATCTCGCAGATATATTTATATTATATTATTATACTTTATTATTATTATTATTTTTTTTTATTTTAACAATGCTCGAATCGATCTTATTGTGGCTACGTTTGTAAAATAAAACTCACATGTAAAGACTCATTTAAGTCCCTTCCCTCGAGGTTGAAGACTATAAAGGCGTTATTTCCTCGACCGAAGGCTATCTGATTGTGTCCATTGTCCCACCAGTTACAAACGTCAGTGTTGTTAGCTGCGTTTCTAAAAGCTACCATTATTGTGATATGACTATATTGATTTATTTTTCAGATTTTTCTGCTCTAGCGGGCCAAATTCTACTCCAATCTTTCCTTTTTTTCTTATTTTCTTTCGAGGTAATATTTGTAGAGCTAGAGATAGTCAAATAATTGTTTTCTATTGTGTTGTAATATTCGGTAGGTTTTTGACAGTCGCGGCTCATTGTTGTTTTCTTGTTTCCATGTCAACGCCATCCGAGTCTGCGCAGACCGCCCACGTCACGGTCTGACGTCCTGACGTCTCCACTTATAGAACCTAAGTTTATTTTTATTTATATTTGTAGTATAATTCTTGTTATTCATGGCATTTTGCGCCCCGGCCGGGCCAAATGCAGTTTCCCAATACGTTAATGTGTCGCAGGGGGACATGATTCAGTGCCTAGAGTGTTCCCAAGTGCGATTTTTTAAAGGACAGAAAGGCCTCAAAATTCACCGTACGCGGTGCCATAAAAATAGCCAAATTACACTTTCGGCCCCTATTGCAGGCTCTGATGGAGCCAGCAGCAGTCCCGTGAGCGCTGCTGCTCCTTCCAAACCGCTTTGGGAGGTTCTTAGCTCACTCAAAAGTTCTCTTCCTGTTTTAAAACGCATCCCGCGTGGTGCACGTTTTTCGGTTGCGCAGTGTTTATCTGCTGCTATTCGGAATGTTATTTCTAAAAATTCTTTAGTCGCCTGGGAACACCTCTTGACTTTTCCCTACGTCGTGCTTTACGTACATTCGGACCCAACAAACAAAAAATCCCTTACCACTAGGGTAAAGGAAAATTGCGTAAAGTACAGCGCATTGGAAGAGAACTCTTTAGATTTTGAAAGCATTATTCCGCCAACAAGGCAGAATAAACCAAATTCTAAAAAAACAGACGATTCGGTTACCATTAAAATAGTAGAGAGCAAAATTAGTGATGGCGATATCAAAGGCGCCGCACGAGTCCTGTTCTCCAGCGACACTATTGCCCCCCACACACCCGATACGGTCCAGTCACTCCGTGACAAGCATCCGCCGGCAGCATGTCTCCACCTGCCTGAGCCACCACACCCTGATGACGTTGTCATTGAAGTGTCAGCTCAGGAGATTGCAGCGGCCGTTTCTTCTTTTCGGAGCGGCTCAGCCGGAGGCCTAGATGGTCTCTCGCCTCAACATCTAAAAGATCTTCTATCTTTTAGCTCTGGTGAGGTGGCTGAGTCTCTCTTGAGAGAATTAACGGGTTTGGCAAATCTCATGTTATCTGGGCAGGTCAATGATGACGTTATCGAAGTCTTGTATGGCGCTAACCTATGCGCACTTGTCAAAAAAGATGGTGGCATCAGACCTATTGCTGTTGGCACCACATATCGTCGTCTCGCAGCCAAAGCCGGTTGTGGAAAAAAGGTTGCTCTTTTGAGTAGCCTTTTTCAACCAATACAGCTTGGCTTTGGTTCGCGGGGTGGATGTGAGGCTGCTGTTCATTCGCTTCGTACTTTTCTCGGTCAAAATTGTGGAGAGGTGTTGCTTAAGGTGGATGTCAAAAATGCTTTCAATTCGGTTAATCGAGACGCCTTGTTGGCACAGGTCAAAGACAAAATTCCCGATCTTTTTAATTTTCTTTGGCAATGCTACGGCAAACCCACTAAATTAATTTACAAAAATGATGTTTTGCTATCTTCCGTTGGCTGTCAACAAGGTGACCCTCTCGGACCAGCCATTTTCAGCCTGGCCATTCATCCAATTGTTCAACGTCTCCAATCTAAACTCAACGTTTGGTATCTGGATGACGGGACTTTGGGTGGCGATGCGAGCACAGTCCTACGTGATTTGGAAATTCTTATTGACGAGTTTCGTCAAATTGGTTTGGAGCTAAATTTTTCGAAATGCGAACTTTTCGTTTGCGACTCATGTCCGGATAAAGATTTGATACTTAACAAATTTAATGATTTGGCACCTAACATCAAATCGGTAGACAAGTGTTCTCTTCGCCTTCTAGGTTCGCCGATATTAGATGAGTCTTTTCCGCCTTTCGTTCAAGAAAAAATTCAAAATTTTTTGAGTGCCTCTGATAGGCTACTCAAAATTAACGCCCACATGGCTTTTACCATTATAAGATGTTGTCTGTTTGTTCCAAAATTTATGTACGCTTTACGATGTAGTCCATTGTGGAAACACAATGAGCTCCTTTTGAGCTTAGACGATGTTGTAAAGCAGTCCCTAGTATCGGTTTTGAATATTGACATGAGTGAAAGGGCGTGGCTACAAGCCTCCTTGCCTGTTAGGCTTGGAGGGTTAGGGGTCCGCCAAATTTCAAGTGTTGCTTTACCAGCTTTCTTGTCCTCCATTCATAGTACTCAGAACTTGATTGAAAAAATCCTCGCACCTTCTTTAGGCCATTCTGGCGTAGATGTAGCTCATTTGAATGAGGCAACGAATGCTTGGAGGGTCGCTTGCCCAAATACCGAGCTTCCAAAGACTTTATCGTCGCAGAGACTGTGGGATCGGCCGATCTGCGAACTAGCACGGAAATCTCTTCTAGACACGTGTCCTAGCGTCGCGGATCGCGCTCGTATCCTTGCAGTCTCTGTATGGGAGTCCGGTCTTTGGTTGCAAGCATTGCCCTCTTTCAATACTGGTAACCTTTTAGACCCAACTGCATTTCGTCTAGCTGTCAGCTTACGCTTGGGTGCAAGGTGTTGTGAAGCCCATCGCTGTCAGTGTGGTACTGCAGTTGACCAGCTCGGTCACCACGGTCTCTCTTGCTCAAGAAGCGCTGGTCGGATTGGACGCCACGCCAGCCTTAACGATGTCATACGCAGGGCTTTTGTCACCGCCAATATCGCAGCCGTACTCGAACCGAGTGGGTTGGCGCGTGGTGATGGCAAAAGGCCTGACGGCATGACGCTGGTCCCATGGAAGTGTGGACGGCCCTTAGTATGGGACGCAACTTGCGTCGATACTTTGGCACCGTCACATCTTCCTGAGACTCAGAGTAGGGCTGGAGCGGCGGCCAATTCGGCTGAGCAGCACAAGCGGCGCAAATATGCTAACCTCGGCAGTGGTTACATATTTGAGCCATTTGGAGTTGAGACTTTGGGTCCGTGGGGGCCGGGAGCTCATCTCGTTTTCAAAAGTCTTTCTGAGCGTCTGGTGGACGTGACGCGTGACCAAAATGCTGGTGTTTATTTGGCTCAACGTATAAGCATTGCCATTCAGCGTGGCAATGCTGCCAGCATGCTGGGCACGCTGCCAACTGGCAGTGGGCTTGAGCACTTGGATTATCTTTAGACCTTCAAGGGTCTGTGGATGATCCAATTGCTTTCTATGTAGTAGTAATGTAGTATTGTCATTATATTAAAATTAAAAAAAAAAAAAAAAAAAAAAAAAAAATTTATATGATACATAATATAATGAACATATTGAATTGAATAGCTGATTTTATTTCGTGAATGATGAAACATACAGCATAAATATCTGCGTCTATAAATCTGCGTCACGTCTATAAATATCTGCATTTTTCCAATCAAAAATATGTGCATAATTATATGTATGTGTGTACTCTTTCGTATTTATAGATATTTTAAGGATAAAAATATCTCACTCCGTAAGTTTAACGATCCTTCGGAAATCGGAAAACCATTAAATCTTTAGGCGAGTTAAGTCAAAAACCTCGATAAAGCGTTCATTGCTCGATCAAAGGTAAGAGCTGCTATTTATCGCTATTTAATATAATTTTCATTACTTCATAAGATATTCTGTCTTTTGACGAAGTTTTAAAAAGGAAGAGATTTTTGATTGAACTGTTTTCTTTATTAATTGGTTTCTATCTTAGTCTAGTCAGCTTTTACATGACTTTAACTGAACAGTCCTTAAACACACGCACATTATGTTGCCGTAATAATACATTCATCAACATTCGTATCAATATAACATAATGATACGAATGTTGTTTTTAAACTTTCGCGATTTGACCACATTATTATTATATACTACGGGACTAATCGCGCACTAAAAGAGTCTACCAGTGACCACGAGTTGCATCGACCGTGGTCACGGGTAGACTACCCGTCAGTCTACCCGTGACCACGTAACTCGGCCGAAACATCGGGATGATGAGCTATTTATTTATCTCGTAATTTTGGTGCGCGATTAGTCTCATAGTACATAATAATAATAATGATACGAGTCTAGAGCTAAAACTAAAACTCAAGAATGGGTACCCCTTATAGTTTGGATTCAAATAGTTGTTTTTCACGATAGCGTTGGATTAAACACATATTGTATTTTTTATTTAATCTAAACGTTTTGTCACACTTTGTGTATAGGTATTATACCTATTTAATCTAGAACGCGAAACCAAGGAATATACTACTTCTGTTGCATGATTCAATCAAATCCTCACGGATTATCCTATATTGGGTAATCCTTTAGGTTAGATAACGTGCCATTCCGCGCTTTGATGAAAAGAAACAGGAAAGTGTGGAAAAAACTAAAGCTTTGCATTAACCAAGTTGTTTTAACCCCGATGAAAGAATGGCATCGTAACTGAAGCTTTATTATTATATACTACGGGACTAATCGCGCACTAAAATTACGAGATGATTTTTAAACTTTCGCGATTTGAACACATTATTATTATATACTACGGGACTAATCGCGCACTAAAATTACGTGATAAATAAATACCTCCTCATCCCGACGTTTCGGCCGAGTTTCATCGACCGTCTACCCGTGACCACGGTATCTACGTATTTATTATATACCTATTACGGGAGTAATCGCGCACTAAAATTACGAAATAAAAATAAATACCTCCTCATCCCGACGTATCGTTCCTGATATCTTTTTTCTATCTCCATAGAATCTTGGTGCTATTATACACCTTATTCATTACTCATATCCCCTTAATTTGATATGGTTCCTTTTATAAAGACTTCAAATAGCCCAAAATCTCCTTTTTTGCAAAATGAAATGTGTTTTGCATAATTATTTTTTGCAAAAAATAGCATGACCGATTTCACCCGTGTACAGAATCATTACATAGTATAAAACAAAGTCGCTTTCCGCTGTCTGTCCCCATGTATGCTTATATCTTTAAAACTACGCGACGGATTTTGATGTAGTTTGTTTTAATAGACAGAGTAATTCAAGAAAAATAATATATGTATAATACACCTGTGAGAAGCCGGGGCGCATCGCTAGAACGCAAATATTATGCACGGATCGAAGTAACATTTCTCACATTATTGTTGATTTATCAAAAATGGCTAAGCCAATTTCGATAAAATTTAAACAGGTACAATTTCGAAGTATTTTTTTTCCAATAAAAAAAGAATTATTGAAATCGTACTACTAGGAGAAAAGTTATGCGTGGTTATACATAAAAAAAATATACGCGTCGAATTGTATACCTCCTCCGGTGGTTCGTCGGTCAAAAATAGCCCTCACGTTCAGGAATTTTTGAGTATTTTTTTAGTTTTCAGAATACATTTAATGCATAGAAATCAGTTGAAAACATCCAATCACCTTTTTTGCTGTAGGCCAGTTTATCAATAATTTACTTAATTGCGCTTATAAATTGTTTCGCTATAACGCAATCTGAAAAGAAAGTTTTCAGATCTAATAACCTTTTCAAAAGTTTTCCTAAAAATCTCTCTAGAATACCAGACAATGAAACTTAAGATGTTTTTAGCTCCGCCGTCGTCTTGCAGCGTCTTGCAGCGTCTGGTTAAACAATAGATGAAAACCTTGATTGATGTGCTAAAAGCTAAGTTAACAAGTTCTTTGACCTTGTAGAGTGTTTGATAAAAATCTGTATAGAAGTCGAGGCCTTTTTTCTGACAGAGGCTTAGAGTGCTAAGTAGATGTAATGAGAGATAATTCTTTTGAGCTAGGATTGCTCGAATGATTATAAAAACTACAGACGTAAGAAGATTAAGTACCTAATACTTATTGTCTTACTTTCTATGTGTTGTTTGGATTTTATTTTGTTTGTGTGTAACTAAGTAATTTGGAGTTGTACAATACAAATTTTGCCAAAATAAAATACTACTTAGATATTTTTTCATTATTTGTAAGCTTTTTGTTAAGTTTGTATATAACATGATAGGCCTCAGAATAAGAACCAGGTAGGTACCGCATACATACAGACGGCACAGTTTTCAAAAGAGACCACTTATCGGCAAGCGCAGTTTAGGATGTTGAACAAAGTTGTCGGCCAAAAGGAAGCAGCAGAGCGAGAACACGAACGAGCCAGTTCTGCGAGAGGACGACGGCAAAAGGGTAGGGAAATCAGAGATCCCAGCCGGTGGACCCTGGAACTGCGGTGTTAGAATTCGGTTTACGTGCCCCCTGCCTGTCGTAAAACCGACAAATAGGGGCACTTGGGACTCGAGGGTGGACGCATTTGGGGATGAGTTCACCCAAACAACTTCGAAGAAGACAACGGCGCGGCTTGTCCAGCGTCACTGAACCTGTTCACAAGTCTGAACCGTCCCTGGAACGCCAAATGATATGCTAGATGGCTTTATTTCTACCTCTGTGCTAAATGGCACTGGTGCGTTCAAACGGAGATCCCAAAACAGAGAGGACGGCCATCGAGGGGTTTTAGTGGATAAGATCACATAACCCAGTTGCACCCTAATACAGCTAGATTACCCCCTCCCCACCAAAAAACGACGTTCACCAACAAAGAAAACCGATGATCAAATCAAAATCGCAGGATCACTGATCCTGTTCAACCGGCCTTGTGCGCTGCTCATTATCTTCGGATGCCTATACGTCCCATTTTCGATATATTCTACACCTGATATGAATATGATGATTTTGTCTTTTATTTTTTTTATTCATTTAATTAGTACCGCATGCACAAATTACAATAATGATAATTATTTATAAATCAACTAGCTGCCCGGCCACGCGTTGCTGTGGCTAAATAAATTAAAATTGCGACTATAATTTGAGATTTAAACTATCCTATCTCTCAAGTTGGATCGAACTGCACATGGTGTGCGAATTTTATTATAATCGGTTAAGTGGTTTATGAGTCCATTGAGGACAAACGTTGTGACACGAGATTTATATATATTAAGATTATATAAAACTAATGTCAATAATACAAATGTCAAAGAAAAATAATACTAAAATAAAAAAAATAACAAACAAAAATACAAAATATTAGACAGATATGAAAATGTCCATGAAAAAGAAAAAAAAATAATACAATAAATAGTTACGTCACAACCTACTTAAAAATACTCGATTGTTTTTGTGACGCGACAGACTCACAGTAATGTAAACAATCTCTCATTATAACATTCCACTCGCCCGCTAGCACATCACAATCGGGTTGAGCGTCAAGTAGAGCATTAAGTGCAGCAAGGGATCGTGGTATCGGGGAGGCCGCATGAGCCACTGTTCTACAGCGTGGTACAGCAAACAATTTATGTTTCCTAGCCCGAAGATAATTGTTGGGAGTATGGAGGCGACATAACTGCTCGCTGAGCTCCGGTGCATCAACTTTACCGCGCAAGATTTTACACGTTGTTCTCAGCTGGTCATACGCTCTCCTTACTTCCAACGAATTGTACCCCAAACAGCCGCGTAAGAATTCAGTGGGATACATGAACGGGTAGTTAACCATACCTACGCTTGTAGAGGTATTTCAAAATGATAACGGCACATAAATACTAAAAAAACATAAAAATACCTACTCCCTCAAAATATAAGGTTATCTGCTTATTTAGACAAAAGGGGGTGTTATGAACAACTTGGGGGTCAACCCAAAATTCAAGAAAAAAAATCTCAGCTATTCCATATAAAACTGCAACTCAGAATTGTCCAAACGTATGAATTTTTTTCTTGAGTTCTAGGTTGGCCCCATAGTATAAGTTGTTCAGAATAATGGTCAGAATCACCCCTTTTGGCTTAGTACTATAGTTCTGGTACAGTAACCGTGTATTCTTTGGCAGTTGCGTAAGAACTCATTCAGAACAAAAAACAGTGTGCGTGCACTTCTAAAATAACATATGAAATGTATTTTTAACCGATTCTATTATTTTAGACGGGACTGCCCGAAGGTGACTACTGTGACGTCATATCCGGCAAGCGGCTGGGAAACACCTGCACCGGAAAGAAGGTCACCGTCCAGAAATTCCGTACAGCTAATATTTCACTTCCGAGCAATGAAGAGGATGTACATTTGGCCATCCACACTGGAGCTGAGGTATCCTTACTTCCTTACTAATATATTAAATCTGAAAGTTTGTTTGTTTGTTGGTTTGTTCCTCTTTCACGCAGCAACAGAGTTACGGATTGACTTGATTTTTGGGATGGCCATAGTTTGAAAGACGGAAAGTGCCAGAGGCTACTTTTTATCCCAGAAAAATAAAATGTTCCCATCCACAATAGTAGATTATATCATATGGGAGCAAAGTAATATTTATACGGCGAGGGCGCTTTTTTGAATCCAAAGCGAAGTGAGGGATTCTTTAGTAGAATCCTGAACGTAGCGAGGGATTCAAAGTACGTCGCCCGAGCCAACGATATATTTTGCGCCCGAGTGGTACACTCTACTTTTCATCACCTCTATGAGAAAATAAAAGGCGCCTCATATCTTATTGTAATATTATTATTTAATAAAACGTAGAGTAACAACTAAATTGAACGCCGCAATACCCGAAATTAAATGGTATGTAATAATAAAACAAATTTAAACTTCTATTTACGTTCTTTTCATTCATTTTCTTGGCGCCGAACACTAACATTACAAATACTTCCAAACTCAAAAAGTGCGCGGCAAAGATCATTCCGTCGCACTTATTTGTTCCAAATTCAAAAAGTGCGCGGCAAAGATAATTCCGGCGCACTTATAAAGTTCCTTATAAAACACCACCTTTGGGCGCACTTAAAGGCGAACCAAGTAGTCCTTTTCGAATAGATGTGATGAAAAACAAAATTACACGCGGGCAAAGGCAAGTTCATAGTATTTTTATAAACTAGTAGTTCTCCAAACAGGAGACCTCGCAACACATCTCTTTAACTGAATCTTCATGTCGTCAAGTCTATATGTCGACTCGCTCCAGACCGATTTAGTTCATGCTCGCAAATCTTGTTGGATTTAGATACTAGGTATAGTAAATAATTTTTAATCTTGCCTAATTTTATTGAAATCGGTTGATGAAAGCGTAACAGTTTCCCCCCACTTTTGAGAGAAATATCCTTCCATTCAAAACTCGCCTCTACCTATAGGTCAGTATAAAAACCTGTGTGCCAAGTTTCATCGAGATTCGTTAAAATTACGACTGTTTGACGAAAACCAAAATCTGGACAGACGAAAGCAAAATAACGCCGTGTTTTAATAAACGAAGACCTTTGCTCCACTTTGGTCAATCATGCTCTACATATTTAATAATTTGTTTTTATTTTTCAGTCATATCTTGGACGCTGAATAGAAAAGGAACGGAAATAATATTCAACAAAGGCATAACAGTTAGATTTTATCGTAAAAGGACACCAAATTGACTTTGTAATTATGTAGATTTCAACATTAGAAGTTATTAAACATCTTGCACCACCTACATATATCTTTTTCATTTCTCTGCGATTTTTGGTTAGTTGTTCGCTATAATTAAATTCAACATGTTTTTTTTTACCTACTTGTACATTTTTTGTACATCTTAGATTAACTAATTTAAAAGACCTTTCTTTATGACCGGTGGAGTAGAAAAGTTCTCGAGTGGAGACCACGTTCCGGCAAGCGCAACGTAGGACGTCCACCCACAAGGTGGACGAATGACCTCATTAAGACCGCAGGATCGCGCTGGATGCAAGCCGCTTCCAACCGGTCTTATTGGAGATCCATAGGGGAGGCCTATGTCCAGCAGTGGACGTCCTTTGGCTGATGGATGGATGGATGGATAGGGTCTTTGTTGTAGTTGTTAAGAAAAAACTTTATTAGTATAATTTGATTTTTCGAAAAAGACATACCAGATTGTTATCATAATTAATTACATATTATATTATTTAAAATCACGTTGTATCACACGCTGGGACTACTATTGATACCTATTTGTTTCAAAGATTATATTTTTTGATTTATAATCTTTGAAAGAAAGTCACAGATAAATAAAATATTATTATCAAATTTATTTATACTATTATCAAATTTATAAAAATAACACATCTTTATTTAACCCTATCTTCAGAATGGCTCGTCAATACAACGATTTACTAAAACAACACTCCCAATTTCCGATTTCTAAATCGGGTTTTGGCGTGGCGCGAACATTATATTTTCTAAAATGGATATTAAGTTTTATTTTTAATTATGTTTGCAAGTTCTTGCTCCAACAATAGCCATATCGTTTTTTTAATATTAGCATGAGACGTCACCTGCCGGTCCTGCCGGAAGACCAGCGCTGGTTGGTCCACAACCAGCATATGCTGAGGTGGGACCAGGTTGTGACAAAAATAAAATTAAGTAGGATAACATTGTAAAATAATTAAGAGTAATTGTTTATGATGTTTATTTTGTTTTGTTTTGCTGTGTTGTTTGCTTTGTGGTTTTGTTTAATTTTATTTTTGTCTTAATAAAGAACTGTATATTGTCTGTCTATTGTATATTGTCAATTGGACATATACTCGTATCATATCATCCCAACTTCCATGCTTAAGTATAAAAAAACTGTAAAAGATATCCTCCATTTCAATCGCAAACAGGATTGTTCTGACGCCACAAATACGCTACAGCTGAGTAATTCAGTTCGGTGAATTTTCTATTTTACTTATGCACTCTTTGTTTTGATCAATAGACTTTAGATAATTTCAGTGCCGCTTTGTAAGTACCCCTCTGCAAGCTCGCTCCAAAAGCATACTTTTAAAGTATTCGTCTACTTTAAATTTTTAGTTTTCCTGTATACACATATCTGGAACGACAATCCAGTGTAAAATTTAGCTACTAAGTTTAGTATAATAAAATAAATAAATATCTACACACATACCTATGCATTTATTTTTACACATTTTCTTAATCTTAATAATACACTAAATTGATTTTAAAATTATGTAAATTGAAATGTTGCACCACCTATTTTTTTTTCATTTCTCTTCCATTTTTTATACCCTTTGTACGTGTAAAACTTTTGCTAAATTAACTAGGTATATTGGATTGAATAACTTACATTTTAAGTCATTAAGATACCTAGTTAATTTAGCAAAAGTTGTACACCTACAAAGGGTATATATAATAAATCGAAGAGAAATGAAAAAAAAAATAGGTGGTGCAACATTTCAATTAACATAATTTTAAAATTAATTTAGTTGCCAAATTATAATACTGATAAAGCTTTTTTACCAACTGCAACAAAGACCCTTTGTCTTTGTTGCAGTTGGTAAAAAAAGCTTTATCAGTATTATAATTTATAAAAAAAACATACCAGATTGTGATATCTACTAATGAATTATTATTTATCACGTTGTTTGGTCACGCTGGTGCCTCCATTGATGTGTGTTTCAAAGATTACTTATCAATACATATTTTATCCTACTAATATTATAAACGCGAAAGTTTGTAAGTATGGATGGATGTTTGTTACTCTTTCACGTTAAAACTACTGAATGGATTTTAACTGGAATGGAAAGGACTCGGCATCAACATCAATGGCGAATACATCACTCACCTTCGATTTGCCGACGATATCGCGGTCATGGCAAAGTCGATGGAAGAACTCAGCACGATGCTCGAAGGCCTTAATCGAATCTCTCAACAGGTGGGTCTTAAAATGAACATGGACAAGACAAAGCTCATGTGTAATTCTCATGTTGTACCCGCCCCTATTTCAGTTGGGAACTCGGTTCTTGAAGTCGTTGACTCGTATGTCTACCTAGGACAAGTAGTCCAGTTAGGTAGGTCCGACTTCAAGAAAGAGGCCAATCGCCGAATCCAACTCGGTTGGGCAGCGTTTGGAAAATTGCGTAACGTCTTCTCGTCCGACATACCACAGTGCCTCAAGTCGAAAGTTTTCGACCATTGTGTGTTGCCTGTGATGACTTATGGCACAGAAACGTGGTCTCTCACTATGGGCCTTATTAGTAAGCTCCAAGTAGCCCAACGAGCCATGGAGAGAGCTATGCTCGGAGTTTCTCTGCGAGATCGAATCAGGAATGAGGAGATCTGTAGAAGAACCAAGGTTACCGACATAGCCCAGCGGATTGGCAAGTTGAAGTGGTAATGGGCAGGGCACATAGCGTGGAGAACTGATGACCGATGGGGTCGAAAAGATCTCGAGTGGAGATCACGTACCGGCAAGCGCAGCGTACCTGCGGTCCTAATAAGGTCATCCGTCCACCTTGTGGGTGGACGGATGACCTTATTAGGACCGCAGGATCGCGCTGGATGCAAGCCGCTATCAATCGGTCTTATTGGAAATCATTAGGGGAGGCCTATGTCCAGCAGTGGACGTCCTATGGCTGAAATGATAATGATGAAAATTATGATTTTTTAATGCTTAGTAAAACTGGTATAATAATATCTCATAGTAGGTATGTACCATCCTTTTTCATCCTTCCCAATTCAGTTTAGTTCATCCTTCTCTTAACTCACGCCTTTATGCATCATGTGAGCTTCTTGATGGAACATGGTGAAAAGTTTCGATAATGCGAAATGGTTCAATAGTGTAATCTGGTTCAATAGTGCAATACCTAACTACTTACCTATACCAACATATATGTATTAAGTTATTTATCAGGCTGTACTTTCGTATCACACAGTCTGATGCAGTTGCATAAGCTATAATCTCAGATACCTATCATGTAGAGATAAGGTGCCTTAGCGCCAATTCGTAATGCACCTATTGTTTTGCCTTTAAACACAAATACTGTTTTCATTTTATTACGTATATGTTATCCTTAATCCTTATCCATGACCATCTGACATTTTTTTCCACAAAACTCATTTTCAACGCCTTTTATTGCAGACATCGGAACTGAATTAGATTTTGTTACTACTGTAGTATCCAACACAAACATTTTCATGTGAACGCCGCAATACCCGAAATTTAGCCAAGACAAGACCACAGTGTACTATCAAAATGTTTTCAGATCTCATGTAGAACTAAGTTTCTAAATCTACACGCTTTAACTCTACAAGTCATTACTTTTCATACTCTACACCTTAGTCAATATCAACTCTCTACTCAACATTATTATTATATACTACGGGACTAATCGCGCACTAAAATTACGTGATAAACAAATACCTCCTCATCCCGACGTTTCGGCCGAGTTGCACCGACCGTGGTCACGGGTAGACTCGCCTAGTCTAGTCCCGTCGTATATAATAATAATGTTGAGTAGAGAGTTGATATTGACTAAGGTGTAGAGTATGAGAAGTTGCATCGACCGTGGTCACGGGTAGACTCGCCTAGTCTACCCACGGTCGATGCAACTCGGCCGAAACGTCGGGATAAGGAGGTATTTATTTATCTCTTAACTTTAGTGCGCGATTAGTCCCGTAGTATAAAATAATAATGTGTTCAAATCGCGAAAGTTTGAAAACTACATCTATACTCAACACCCTGTATAGCTTTTGTTTTCTCCGAGGTACCTAAAGTGTTATGCTTTAGAAAAAAAATCTACCGTACCAAGACTTTCGACTTGTAAATAAATATAAAAAGCGGTATTCGGCTGGCACCATACCTACTTCCCCGAAACCGTGTATGACTCTTTATAAAATCAGACAACACAAATCGAATGCGAATCAGGAAATGTGCTTCTTTGAAGCCATCAATCAACAAAGGAAATATGCTGTAAACACGAAATCGAATTGATTTCGATGTTCCTGGATATTTTAAGTTTATCGTGAAAATATTGGTTAGCATCGATTGAAATATTGAATGTTGTTTTTCTTGATTTTTGTGTTTGCCTGTTATTATTAGTTTTGTCAAAGTCAAAGTCAAATCATTTATTGCAACATACTCGTATGAAATTTACATGTGGTTCTTAGTTAACATGCTTTGTATACATATGACCCTATAGGGGTATGGCAATTTTATTATTTGTATTGGAACGATTTATTATTATGTTTTCTAGATTATCGTTAAAAAATTCGTCTAATGTGTAATAGCATTTCGATAAAAGGATTATTTTTAGTTGTTTATGAAACAGTTTTCTCTTTCGATATGTTTTAGATTGTTAGGCAATTTATTGAATATTTTTATAGCCATAGAAGAACATACACAAAAACATACATACAGACAAACATAGTACCTCCTCCTTTTTGGAAGTCGGTTAAAAATAGTAAACACATTGTTGTCAATCGATATTCAATAATAATACTGTTATCAATTCAATGTGTGAAGGAAATTGATGTTTCTTAGTTTTTTTTTCAAATTTTCCCCCTCTTGTAGAGTGAAAGGCATGATAAAAGGTGTTTTTTGTCTGATTTAAACTACTTTAAAAATAAATGATACTGATCATTTTAATCTACAATGAAGGTCAATTTTACTAAATGTTTTAGTCAACAAGAAAGATAAGTTTACGCTCTCATAGAGATATGAAATATCTACAAATAAAAAAAATCTCAAACTATGAATAATCTCTAAGATGATTAGAATATCTACGTACCTATATCAACAGATAAAAATATCAATATCTATGTATAAATCTTTGTGTGCTCTAGCATATCGGTTGTTGGTGAAAATGGGAACTATTAAAATTTTACTAAATAGGTAAGTATGTACTAATTATTTTATATTTTCGAGCGTTGTCGAATAAATCTGTACTAGATTTATGCATAATCAATGTTTTTCAACTATTTATCAAGGATTATATCAATTAAACAGATAAATTTATGAATATCAAAATAATTTTATCTAAAGCTATATAAAGGTAAATCACGACGGGAGGCCATTATCATTGTGATATCAATTTTCATAAAGAAGTCGACGTTAGAAAATCAAGGTATGTAAATACTTATTAATTTTAGTCACTTGCAATAAGTAGTAGTCGAGATATTACATTGACAAATGACACGACATTGGAAGGGCCCCATTGAGAGGCGTGGAGACCTCGGGGCAATAAAAGAATGTAGGCGACCCCCTACACAGGGTCTTAGGGTTCCGTAGCCAAAGGGTAATAACGGGATCCCATTAGACGATCTTGTTGTCCATCTGTCCGTCCGTCTGTCTGTCACCAGGCTGTATCTCATGAACCGTGATACGTTGAAATTTTCACAAATTACATATTTCTTTTACCCCGGTTGCCCTCCCCTAAATCCGGCTATGTGTACTGGTGTAACCAGGGAGTAATAAGGTTCAAACACAGTTCAGACAGACAGAAAGTCTTGCCAGATTGTTAAGAACGCCTCAATATTCTCGACCTCACTACGCTCGCGCTTAGCAAATATATTTGTTTCCTTTTTCTTTTACTTTTGTTGTTTTTTAACTTTCGCGATTTGAACACATTATTATTATGTACTACGGGACTAATCCCGCTCTAAAATTATTTTACTTTTAATCGAAAATTTATTGAAATTTTGGGCACAGAGCTAACTCCCCCTCGAAACTGATTACATCGTTTCTTAAGAAATACATTTTAGGTACTCGTAGGTAATGAATAAGATACGGAGATGTTTTCTCGAACTCAAATTTTAAATACGGGATTAAATTATAAATTAAATTACAACTTCATTCAAATAAAATATTTTCCTTCGTGAAAAATATTTGTATGTAGATACACTTGCATACCAACCAATGCCAATTCTTTTAGTTCAATTATTTAAGTTGCATTTGTTATCTAACATGATCTCTGTAAGCAACATAATTACCTATTTATAGAAGTGTTGATAACCTTTGAACTTGACGTCAGTACCGTAATGATATCTTGAGTAAACAGGTGAGTCAATAAGCCCGATTACAGAGGCACCATTGTAATTATAATAGCTAGATAGCACAGTTCTGTTTCTTTTTCACTTTAGGCATTCGATAGAGAGAACGATTTTTACGTTGCTATTAAAATGCTGGCGCCTCTATAATCGGGCCTAACGTCTATTAGATTGTCACCATCAACATGGAATTTATAACAGAATAGAGCGTTTTATTTTTATAATATCAAAAATGTTCCACCGCAGATGTTTCACAATATGACTTTTTAGACTCGTATCAAAATGAAGAATTTTTTATTTTAAAGTTGAGCTATTCATATGTATATAACAATGAAGCAATGTAAATATAAATATAATTTTTAATTTGGTTCGGTTGTTACGCTTAACCAGATTGCCAAAACCTGAATCTTATCTATTGTATTTAGTTTATATTCCCTAACTTCCAAGACAACAACATTACAACAACAACATTCAATTAATTTTCAACAACGTTCTAATCTATTTGTTGTTGCGCCAGACGTCCTACAAACTTTTAAGACTAGAAGAAATGTTAGGGGAAAATTCTAGATTAACTTCACCACAAAAATTGATACGACGGCGATTTTCTATACTTATAGGCACTGCTCTCTTAAGCCTAAGGGCGGTATCTAAAAAAAGTAGATTTTTAATTCCCGCGTCTGATTGCTTGAAAATTAGGACTAATTTTCTGTATTCTTTTGGTTTAGATACCGCTCATAGGCTTATGATGGCGTTATATAAATATGCTGCGTTTTTTGTAAAACAAACATTTCTATTGTATAGCTTGTTTTGTTTTTGTGTGATTTTATTTATTTATTTAGTACATACAGACTTATCTGCTTACCTTGAACTAAACCAAAAGGGAGTGATTAAGAGCATCATTATGAACAACTTTTAGTAACGGGCCAACCTAGAATGCGAGAAAAAGTCAGCTGTACAACTCGGAATCGACAAAATTTTCAGTTGATTTTTTTCCCGAATTTCGGGTAAGGCCCTTAAAAAAGATGTTTGTAATGCTGATCTGTATCACTTTCTTTCGGCTTAGATACCAATACTGGATAATCCTATATTTATGTTATTTTAGGATGCTTCGGTTCATCCTGCTCCTTTGCGCCGTGACGGCGGCAGTCCACGCGTTCAAAAACCCACACTATGCGTCCGGCAGGACGACCATGGTCCACCTGTTTGAGTGGAAGTGGGACGACATCGCGGCTGAGTGCGAGCGGTTCCTGGGGCCTAGAGGTTTCGGGGGTATCCAGGTATGTTGACACTATGTTTGCTCTACGTATTTTAGTACTACAAAATACGACACTATCAGGACTATCAGTTAGGCGGCTTAGTGGTCTGATAGGGAAATGGGAAATGCGAGCGTATTGTCATAGCCATAAACGTTTATACTATAAGATGCGACCGCTAATTACTGCTGTGTACAGTGAAATGTATGAACATCTTGGGTCTCGTTTTCGTTCACGTTTGTGGCTGTTGCTACCCGCTCTTTTGTGATGACCCTAGATCATCAATTGAATTAAAAAGCACCCTTTTCGGAACTCGGTTGAAAAGTAAGTTCACTTCCACTTCGCCTGTACAAGGCGAAGTGGCATGAAGTGTGCTCTGGTGCCCAGTTTTTTAGCCGCTTGTATAACCTTAAATAATAAGGGGCTGTTAGTACCATCCAAAGCCGTGGTGGCCTAGAGGTAGTGACACCCGCCTTGCAATCGTGAGGTCGTGGGTTCAAACCCCGGTCCCGTACCAATGAGTTCTTTGGAATTTATGTACGGAATTTCATACCACTGGCTTTTCGGTGAAGGAAAACATCGTGAGGCAACCTGCATACTTCTGCGTATACGAATCCACCAACCCGCACTGGGCCAGCGTGGTGGATATGGCCCAATCACCCTTCGTGGGTAGGCCTACGTCCTGCAGTGGGCTATTAAAAAAAAAGGCTGATACAGTACAGTACAGTACCATCCATTCAATTTCAAACGGTTATGAAGGAAAACATCGTAAGGAAATCTGCATATGACAGAATTCTTCATAATTATACTTACGCATTTGGCCAGCATTGTACTCTGTCGAGACAAGAAGTCTCCTTTCTCGTTATGAGAAGAGGCACGTGCTCAAAATTAGGACGCAGGTTTATTACAGGACCGATAACGACAACGATATAAAAACAAAAGCTGATTATTAAGTTTCAGATAGGATTGAATTTAGACTTTCTTTGAACCCATAATTTGAATAAGTAAATAGCTGTAGGTATACTAGCTACAGAATATATGAAGTAAAATCTAATTTAGTTTGATGGTTTTAACAAAACCCTCATCGACCTATTCTCACCTGAAAAATACGCTAAGGTTGGAAAATTCTAGCGTAATCACATTATTTATTAAAACATACTCAGAAACTAGTTCAGAATAAACAAGCGAAGGTTTCTAGAATAAACCTAATTTAATTCTTCGTGGCGGAATGTTTGCTCAATCTACTTTTGTCAGTTTAGGTCTAAAAAAAGTCTAAAGGTTGTTGTGCCTTTAAAACTCAATCAATTATTTTATTTAAGCCACAGATCGACATCTTTAAAAGACGGTTTAAAAGTTAGTTAATTTTGGCTCGTTGGCTCGTCAACATTGCTCGACTAGCGAGCCAAATAGTTGTGTCGTTACACTGGATACAAAAGTTTTGACGAGCCGCAAATCTGGCTCATAAGTTTTTAAAACCGCGGTTTTTGCAGTGATCGACAGGTGAACTTTGTCGACGAGGCTTAAAACCAGGTTTTAAAGCTCGTCAGCTTGCTCGAGCTTAAACAAAGTTATAATTTCAGATCTCCCCTCCGAATGAGAATTTGGTGATTTGGGCCGCGAACCGGCCGTGGTGGGAACGCTACCAGCCGATGTCTTACCGCTTGGTGACTCGTTCTGGCAATGAGCAGCAATTTACTGACATGGTTAGAAGGTGTAATAATGCTGGTGTCAGGTAATCGTTACTTCCTTACTAATATTATAAATCCGAAAGTGTATTTGTTGGTTTATTGGGTTGTTCCACTTTCACGCAGCATCGGAGCAACGGACTGACTTGATTTTTGGGATGGACAATTGGACATATTTTGAAAGACGAAAAGTGACATAAGCGCAGGCAAAGCCGCGAGTAAAAGCTAGTAAAAAGAAACCTAAAATATTCACATACTTTTTTGTTGTTCAGACGAGTCAATTATTTGCTATAACGGAATATGGCATTAAGTTGCATAATTGATTCATTTCTACACTATATTTCATTAATGTGATCCCTGAAGTTTCCTCCCAGGCGAATTGATAATCACAATGTGTAATTGTGTAGCTTAGACAATATCGCATTTTGCCAAAAAATCTAAATTGTACGTCTTCACGATAGAATCCATCATTGTTTCTGTATGCATACAAGAAGATACAATAGACATAGGATCGTTATATACATCGTACAGGTGGTCCTCCATATCAGCCGCATTCTTACAGCTACTCACTAATATTCTACTACTGCTCTGCTCTGATATATGGATAATATTATAGATAAGATCGATTGTGAGCGACTGGCATCCTACATGTTTCTGTGGTCTTGAGACTCGATTAGATCTTTTGTCCATGTTCTTGGTAAAAATTCTACCCTACTCTGCAAAACTTAAATTACGAGTATTATATGAAACATATTTTAACAGGATTTACGTAGACGCTATCATCAACCACATGTCAGGAACGTGGAACCAAAACGTAGGCACTGGTGGCAGCACCGCTGACTTCGGCAACTGGCATTACCCGGGTGTCCCCTACGGCAGGAACGACTTCAACTGGCCGCACTGTGTCATCACTGGCGCTGATTACGGCTGCTGTCCTGCTAATGTAAGTATCTATAGTATAAAGTACGTAAGCATGATTTACTTTGATGCTGTTATCAACAACATATCAGGCACGTGGACCTAAAATGTGAGCACGAGCGGCAGCACGGCTGTCTTCGGCAAATGGCAGACCTTCAATGGCCGCACTATGTCATTACCGACGCTAATTACGGCTGCTGCCTTGATAATGTAAGTATACCATACTTTAATTAACCGGATTGACAGGGATGACATCGATATCATGTCAGGCACATGAACACAGAATGTAGGCACGGGTGGCAGCACCGTTGACTTCGGCAACTGGCACTACCCGGGTGTCCCCTACGGCAGGAACGACTTCAATTGACTCTGGTGCTGATTACGGCTGCTGCCCTGCGAATGTAAGCATAGCACATTTTGTGAATAGGATTTACATAGATGACATCATTATCACATTTCAGGCACGTGGAACCAAAACGCTTTGGGAAACCCTTGACTCCTCTAAAAGAAACCTCTAATTTCTACATAGTTTTCGAAATTATTTCAAAACGTCAGCAAGATGTTTATTATTATTTTTTTCTAATTATAATATGATGTGGTTGCTGTAGCTAGAGATTATCAATACTTTTATCTTTTTAGGTCCGAAACTGTGAGCTCTCTGGCTTGAAAGATTTGAACCAGGGTACCGAATACGTCCGTCAACAGATCGTTGGTTTTATGAACCGTCTTATCGAGCTTGGTGTCGCCGGATTCAGGTAAATTCAAAGAATTTTAGATTCTCAATAATAAGTTTTCTGATATATTTCACTGAATATCTTTTAATATTCTAAGCTGTTTCGTAACAACTGCAATCTCTTTACGACTATAGACTTATTGCTACATCAACTTTGTTGGTCTGTTCCATTGTTGATTGACTTATGATCTACATCGTCAGACTGTTTTAACAAAAAAAATATATCGACCGTAGAGTGTCCACTGTTGAATGAGTCCTCATTGGGTCGCCCCAAGAGATATCCATTAGTTTCGATTGTAAATTATGTGCATTACATTCAGAGCAATCTTATTCTAAATTAATTCTAATGAAAATGTATTTTATTGTGCTTTCCGATTCCTGAATTTCTTCATGGTGTAGAGATACTACATATTTCTTAGCCTAACCAATTCGAATCTTCCAGAATTGACGCCGCTAAACACATGTGGCCTGGAGATTTGAGCGTCATCTACAACCGTCTCCGTGACCTCAACACCGCTCACGGCTTCCCCTCCGGTGCCCGTCCTTACATCTACCAGGAGGTCATCGACCTTGGTGGTGAAGCCATTTCCCGAGACGAGTACACGCCATTGGCTGCCGTCACTGAATTCAGATTTGGAATGGAATTAAGCAGAGCTTTCTCTGTAAGTGCGTAGGTCATTGACCTTTACGTTGAAACTACCTTTTAGATTAAGTTCACCGGTAGAGTTCTGCAGAGCATGTGAATAACGACGTACCCACATATGGTTTGCACAGTCAAAAACATCTGGTGCGCCAGATCGCTCTCGGACGTCCGAACGCTCAAGGTCAGCCCAAGGTGACGTCCGCGACTGATGTCCTATAGTGTGCACTGCTCAGTGTACATTCATTATCTAGATACTCGTACTTATCAGTCGCGGCTGTCAGTTGCGTCCGTCAGCCGCGTCCGATAGTATGTTTCCGGCTTAAGTCTTCACACATTCGAAAAGATCTTCCATTTTGAATTTAAAGCTATTTGACATGAGTACATACCTTAGCTACCGTCACTGCTGTCACTGCATTCAAATTTCGAATGGGACTGGCATGAGTTTTTGCGGCATTTAACGAACTACCCGCATAATTAAATCAGTAGGTTATTTAACCTCTGCGTAGAAGTTACCTCCTTACATCTAAATCATCTAAATCTAACTAATGAACTCTAAAATTCAATCTTAAAATGCAGGTGAATGTCAAAGCACCCGCATATTAGGAGAAGGTTATCAATCTTGGTGCTGAATATATTTTTCGGGACGACTAGGTAAATCTTCAGTCTTTAATTAGAATTTGTCATTTATTTCAGTTTTTGGTATGAAACTGAGTTGATTTTATCTAGCAATAGACAAGCTAACCCTATAGTCCTCGTTATCGTAATATTTTCGATATTAAATTATTATAGTCCAAATTCTAAAATATATCTATTTTGTATTTCTTTAGTGAAATAAGCTTTATTTTTTGCCGAACACAGTTATTGGGTTAAAAATTAGGCTATATAAATTGCCACTTTGAATCTGGAAAGCTAGGTGAATGACAAAGTACCCACATATTAACTAGAAGGTTATGAAACTCGTCGATAAAGTTGCCCTCAGAGATGAATATGCCTCTAGCGACGTTGTACAGTTTGAGTTTAGTTTGAATTTGAGCAGAACTTTTAAAGTGGAAAGTGTAACAAACTATCTACAATCTAGGTAGGTAACATTTTTAAAGTTTTTATTTATTTATTTATTATTTATTTATTATTTTCCACAATACAACTATCTTGACAGGTTCTATCACCTAATGCGATAGTGTAGCTATACTAATTAAATGATTATTAAACATTTCTACCAATATTACATTATACACTCAAACATTTTATAGTAGCTATATATGTACCAACATAAAAACATTTTAGCTCCTATAGCTTAACACAAACAAAGCTATTTTTGTGAATTCATTCAGTGAACACGCAAATAGGTCCGTGTCGACCGCGATAAGGTTGATAGTGCGCAGTGCGCGCGTCAGAAGCGCTTCCGCAAGCAGGTTTGTGCGCGCGCGCGGCACCGCCAGTAGCCGCGGCTGCAGCCGCCGCCATACGTACCTGTCAGGGACGTAAAGGCGTATATGTGCTAATATGTCACCATTTTGAACTTTCCCTCTAAGTACCTTAAATAAGTATGAAACTAAAGCAAATTCCCTCCTTACCCTTAGTTGATTGTACCCAACCATACCCAGAACAAATAGAGTGGGGTACATTAATGGATAATATGGATAAACTCCATACAGCTTCAAATATAAATATCTAACGAATTTGTTCTGAATTTTCTCCAACATCTGTACATATTTAGTTTCATGAGGAGACCAAATAACTCCGTTAAATTCTAATTGGCTCCTGACTAAAGCATTATACAAGGCTTTGACTGCATTTATATTTGTGAAACCAGATGACGTGCGAAGAATAAACCCTAGATTTCTAAATGATTTTTTGCAAATTTTAATAATATGATCCCTAAATGTCAAGCCTGCGTTAAAAGTCACCCCCAAGTCTTTAACTTCTGTAACTTTAGCAATAGGCACTCCCCGTATATTGCACTTGTGTAAGATTGGATTATGCGATTGAGTGAAAGATATAGTCATGCACTTGGAAACGTTAAATTGTAATAAGTTATCCGTGCTCCAGGCTACTACTCTATCTATATCTTCTTGCAGTCGTTCGCAATCCATTTCACTTTTAATTTCTAGGGACAATTTCAAGTCGTCGGCAAACAACAGACCTTTTGCATTCCGGACAGTTGCCGGGAGGTCGTTTATCATTATACCGAATTCTAAGGGACCAAGATTACTACCCTGACTTACTCCGGATCTCGTGAAATACGGTTCCGATCTGTGCCCTGAGTATTCCACATACTGTTGCCGATCAGTCATATGACTGGCAAAAAATTTAAGCAGATGTGGGGTGAAACCGAAGCCAGCTTGTTTTTTTAGTAACACGTCAACCAAATCAAACGCTTTTTTATAATCAAAATAAGCAGCGTCAGCGTTAAAATTTTATTGTGATATTTTTTGTTATTAATTTTGACCTTACTGTACCAGCCTTTTTTAATAGTCCACTGCAGGACGTAGGCCTACCCACGAAGGGTGATTGGGCCATATCCACCACGCTGGCCCAGTGCGGGTTGGTGGATTCACATACGCCATCGAATTTCTTCTAAGGACGTAAGCAGGTTGCCTCACGATGTTTTCCTTCACCGAAAAACCAGTGGTGTGAAATTCCGTACATAAATTTCAAAGAACTCATTAGTACGGGACCGGGGATTCGAACCCACGACCTCACGATTGTAAGGCGGGTGTCACTACCTCTTGACCACCACGGCTATATAAATTTTGACCTTATGGTTTCAAAAATCGATGAACGCTGGCTGCACGCACGAAAAATCATGACTCATTATCACCTTCTTCCTGAGCCGAGTGTGCACGCGTGAGCGTGGAACAAGCTATAGAGAGGCACGATTAGCTTATGAGGGCCTACAGTGCGACGTAATGTAAAAGAGTAGAAATAAATTATTAGGGAAATAAAAAGTCACTCTTGCTGGAACAACTCATTATTAATTTTCTGCAGAGCATGTGAATAACGACGTAACCACATATTAGAAGGTTTTGTATTTCTCGCGATGAGTATACGGCCTTAGCTGGCGTCACCGAATTTAGATCCGGAATGGAGCTGAGCAGAGCAATCATCACTCATTATTAATTTTCTTGCATTTTTCTTGTTTTATGTAATTTTGTAGATTGTGAACGGGAAAATAGTGTCATTATGAGCAAAATAAATCATTATAAAAATATAACTTTTGAAATACAAGCTTTTGAGATCCTGGATCTCATTTAGCAGCAGAATGCCAGCCAAGACAAGTAAAACGAGCCCAAACACGACGGGTATATCTTATTTAGTACAGGAGTTCCTATGACCATCTTCCGACTCCATCATCAGAGCAGCTCCAGGGTACCATTGTCACGCAATATACATATGCGTGCAAAATTTTTGCTTAATCGAAAACCGGGAAGTTGGTCAAGTTTAACTTGCAAGATTCCACCCGAACTTACATAATGCAATTCAATTCAATCATGTTTATTTCAATTAGGTACAAATATACACTTTTGAAACGTCAATAAGCTAAAAATCATGTAACGTCAATTACATACCTAATATCATAAAAACAACAACAAGTAAAATAATTTCATACTTACATATTGCAAGTTACATAATGCTTGTAATGATGCTAAATATGATAAGGAAGCGAAAGTGGCGCTCTCAATTAATTTCATCTCATTTATGTCACACTCTCGTAAAATTATCGTCCGTGAACCGACTTTACAGACAAACAATTTTTTTCTTTAAGATGCATGGGTAACGACTTAAAGTATTTCGAAAGAAAATGAGAAAAATTCTTTCTTATCTCCTAAGCTTCGTATAGCCATTTGGGAGAAACTTATTTTAAATTTTAAAACGTTTTGCATGCTTGGTATAAAAATGAACTATATACTCTCGTCATATATTTTACAAGTTCATAGTAAAAGTTATGTTAGTCAAAAGTGCACCCATTTTATGATATACTCACGTGTTTTATTGCTCAATTGATTGCTTCTATGAATATTGGTGCAAATCGACTCAATGATAATCCAACTCAAGATTATCGCTTTAAGATGATTTAAGGTTGATTCAGTAATACAGAGATATTCTTAATTGGTGCCAAAATGGGTGATTCAGGCCATTATTATAAACAACTTTTAATATGGGGCCTACCCAGGGCTCGAAAAAAATCGGATGTTTCATGCGTTTTGTTGATTCCGACTTGAAATTTTGTATGAAACAGCTGATTATTTTTCCCGAATTACGGGCTAGCATAAAATAAAAGTAATAAAACCTTAATAAAAAATGTTTTTAATGATCGTCCTAATCATCTCCTCTCGGATTAGTACAAGGCAAGCAGATAACCCTGTATAGTGGTTTTTATTTCATGAGTTTCTTGTTGATTATTTTCTTATTATACTATAGTCATAATCTCGAAAACGAACCTGATAATTCCTCAAAAATATCTTCATTTCTCTGGTCTTAAGTTTTTTTAAACTTTCAGGGTGGAAACCAACTCAGATGGCTGGTCAACTGGGGTCCCCAATGGGCTTTATTAGCTTCCGGAGACGCGCTAACCTTCATCGACAACCACGACAACCAACGAGGCCATGGAGCTGGTGGAAACATCCTCACATACAAGAGAGCCAAGCCTTATAAGGGGGCTATTGCCTTCATGTTGGCGCATCCTTACGGCGAGCCTCAGCTTATGAGTAGTTTCGACTTCCACGACACCGAAGCTGGACCTCCTATGGACAACAGTGGAAACATCATCTCGCCTTCTATCAACTCTGTAAGTCATATTTGAGTAACTCCTAATATTCTTATCCTTACAAAAGAGGTAGGGTTTGTCTTTATGTTACCCTATCTTTATAAAAAGCCTCAGTTTATGAGCAGTTTTGGCTACCACCACAATAAAAACTGCCCCAATGGTGCATCCATTGGGGCAGTTTCTTTGGCGGTAACATCTTGTATTTCATCAACTCTTTAAGTCATATTTGAGTGACTCCTAACATCCCTATATAGCCTTATAAGGGGGCTATTGCCTTAATATTGGCGCATTTTTATGGCAAGCCTCAGTTTATGAGCAGTTTCGACTTCCACGACACCGAAACAGGCCCTCCTATGGACAACAGTGGAAACATCATCTCGCCTTTCATCAACTCTGTAGTTAAGTCATGTCTGAGTAACAAATTCTGACATTCTTATCCTTGCATAGGAGCTATCCCATCTCTCTTCCTGTTGTTCCATCCTTATAGAAATCTCCAGCTTATGACTAGTTTTGAAATCCACCAAATAAAAGCTGGCTTCCAATGGCATAAGCATCTCGCTTTATGTCAACTCTGTAAGTCATATTTGGGAACTCCTAACATCTTCATATACCAAATAGCTAAGCTAAGGGGGCTATTGCCTTCATGTTAGTGCATCCTTATGGTGTGCCTCAGGTTTTAAGCAGTTGTGGCTTCCACGATCTTATAAGCCCATAGTGGATGCAGTGGTAATATAATCTCGTCTCCCATCAACTCTTAAGTAATATTTGAGTAACACGAGTTACTCAGATATGACTCCTAATATCCTCATCCTTACAAAGGAGATTTTGTCTTGACGTTAGCCCATCCTTATGAAAGCTTCAGTTTATGAGCATTATTGACTTCCACCACATCGAGCTAACCCCTAATGGATGCAGTGGTATTATCATATCGCTTATTAACTCTGTAAGTCACATTTGAGTAACTCATAATATTCTCATCCTTACAAAGGAGGTATTGCTTTCATGTTAACTAACAGTTTTGACTTCCACCAAATCGAAAGCAGCCCCCAAATAAGACCAGTAGCAATAGCACGTCGCCTTCTATTAACTTTGTAAGTCATATTAGAATAACTCATACCCTAAAGTTGTCAATTAATGTTTGGAATTGTCGAGTTTACGTGATAAAGTGTTCATTTCTTCTTTCTTTCTTGGTTTCACCTTTGTATTTACCCCGAGTTCAATAACTTCAAAAATATGGAAATATTTCTAATGAAATAATAATAACATGTTGCAATGCCACGACTTCAATGAGTGATCATTATCATCATCAACATTCGGGTGATTACAAAACCCCTACGGTGCATTCTTATCAAATAGCGCGTGTCTCGCCACGCGATAAAAAACTTCATTCTAGAACAAAATGCATCAATTTTAATTATGATAATTAATAACGCTATTATAATCAGGATCAATTCATAAAATATTTAAATCCGCAACGGGTTGATAAAATAGATAAGACGGATCCGGTCATTGTTCCAAAATCGCTAATTGCTTATAACCAAATATATAAGATAGCTACCTACGTAATATTTAATCTCTAATTACTAGATAATACGAGGATAAAATGAAATATTTTATCCTGGCGAAATGCCAAAAGGCCCCACGTTGACTTGACATGACGAGAGCCTACATACTCGTATCGAAACCCCTGTTTCGATGGCAGAATAGATATGCTCTTGCAAATCAGACGGTCGTAGAGAAAGAAGCAATTCTTTTCATTCGATTTTTGTTTGCGATGCTTGCAATGAAAATCAATAAGTTTGTAGATCGCTTCAAGTTTATGGGACCATCTAGCAAAAGGCTGTAAATTGAAAAAACAAACATGTAAACCGGCTCATAAATAGCGAAGAAATCAGGTAACATGGGAACCAAAAAAGAAGCGTACATACATATTAAGAAACTCTTTCTGATTTGGAATTCGGCTGAAAATTTACCTAAGAAATGCATTTCATTGTTACTTTGAATCGTTTTAGGACAAAATTACCCAAAATTGTAATTTTAGGACAACACTTGCGGCAATGGCTGGATCTGCGAGCACCGTTGGCGCCAAATCTTCCAAATGGTGCAGTTCAGAAACGTAGCTCTCGGCACTGGACTGAACGACTGGTGGGACAATGGCAGCAACCAGATCGCTTTCTGCCGCGGTGGGCAGGCCTTCATCGCCTTTAACAATGACATGTGGGATCTGAACCAGACTCTTCAGGTAAATATATTATATAATATATGTATCTAGATTCCAACGAATACAAAGAAAGCTAACCCCAAAGCCTTGGCCAAGCCCGTATTGTCAAACGCAGAGTAAATCATCCACCGACAAGATTGATACAACCCGGTCAGAATACTGTGCACCTCGCTGGAATGCGGCGCCTCTCCCGCTTCCCCTGTCACCTCTCCGCGCACTCCCCGGTGCGACAGTACGGTTAGCATCTTCGTTGCCGATACACGTCCCGATCATTTTGATATTTTCGCTTTGTTGTTGTTTTGTTTTTTAATATTTATTGTTAAGTTTAGACTGTTTACTGTTAAGTTTGGAAGTCATGGGAAAAACAATACACAGCGAATCAAGAAATTTAATCTTGAAAGTGCTCAAGTTTTTTGAATCGGAGAAAGCAAATAAACAGTACACCATACCTGTAGACCAAGTGGTGAAACTGTGCTGCAACTGGGATATCAAAGAGGACTCTAATGAAAATAAAAAATGAAGCCAAAGTACAACCACCTACTTCGCCGGGCGCTAGTCCGACTCCAAGTACTAGTAATAATATATTGTAGATGCTCTATTCAAGACTACAGGAACGCATAAAATGCAAGCCGCTTTCAACAGGTTTTACTAAAAATCTATAGTTGAAGTGGACGTCCTGCGGTATGATGATGATGATGATGTGTTTAGATATCTAGATAGCTCTCATAGTTTATTATCAGTTGAATGCCTGGTGGGACAATGGAAGCAACCAGATCGATTTCTGATGCGGTGACCAGGCCTACATCGCCATTAACAATGACATGTGGGATCTGAACCAGAATCTTCAAATAGGTGTTTAGACTTTAGATTAAAAGATATAATAGTAAGTAAGTTCATCTAGGCCGGCTGACTAGCCCTGGTGTCAAAGTTTTAAAGCCGCATTAAGGCATCCTGACATGGCTAATCGGTTAAAACAACAAAAAAAAAGCTGATAGATAAAAAAAAGTAGATAACGCCAACCCAACAAACGTAACGTCAAACGCAACGTAATACTACAGCGTAGCACAAGGTG
The DNA here is from genome assembly GCA_949316475.1 of Hypomecis punctinalis. Taxonomy (NCBI): domain Eukaryota; kingdom Metazoa; phylum Arthropoda; class Insecta; order Lepidoptera; family Geometridae; genus Hypomecis; species Hypomecis punctinalis. The sequence goes on from OX438807.1 coordinate 3,382,954, forward strand.
CCCACCTTGTCTGTGGAAATACTACGTTACGATGATGAGGCAAAGCTCAAAGCAAGGTCCCTCACTAGTCTTTTACGTCTTGCTTTTAAAACAGCACCATCTTACAGCACTTTTCTATTTCTACAACATCATATTAATTTCCTGATTGCACCTTGTGCTGTATTCGTCGGTCGTTTTAATCATTTTGTCATGTCAGCAATCAGCTCCCAACACTCTGTCACTGGGGTATCTAGTATTGTTGTTTACGCTCACTCGATCGAGAGCGTAGAAAACTTGACAAACTTATACTAGAGGTACACGGTCGAGCCATAAGTAGATATTTTTATAGACATTGCATATGAGGACTTTTTTACATACATTTAAGAAATATAAATGAAATCGTTCGACATACTTTGAATGAAATAAATTAATTGTAATAATAATTAATCTTTATTAAAAACTTAGTCCATAAGATATGTATTACAGATGGAATTTGTACTAAATAATTAAGTTTATTTTTTAATGTTTCAGACTTGCCTGCCAGCGGGTACTTACTGCGACATAATCTCTGGTACTAGAAACGGTAACAGCTGTACCGGCAAGTCGATCACCGTCGGCAACGACGGCCGAGCCAACATCTTCCTTGGCGCCAACGAGTTCGACATGGTCGTCGCTATTCACAGAGGCAGCGACGTAAGTAGCTATATAATTATCTCAATAAGTACATGTTCAGAACTGGTGAACTAAGTCGAAAGGACGGGATTCAGATCACTATTATAGTTAATAAAGACACTTGCCCTATTTAAAACGGCAACAAACATAATCCAAAAAAACTTTGTAGCATAACTTGATTCGTTTCCAAAGTAGACAAGCACCACTCCACCACAAAGCGCTATTGTTAAGAAAAATATCAAAGCTAATTAATTTTTTTCTTTTCAGTCGAGAATGTGAGGAGGCAATTACGGACATCCTGAAAGATACTCAGCGTCTAAACTGAGTTAACCCGGCGATAATGTTGCACAAAATGTATACGTCGAGGATGAGGAGGGTCATTATGACCTTCTATTATAAAATCATATAAAACAATTGTGATATTTTTTTCATTGTTAATTATGCATTATTTACCTTATACAAAAGTATATATTATGATTATTTGCTATTGTTTTACAAGATTAGTAATAAAAATATTTTTCTTATGAATTTTTACTAATTTTATAGTAGTAATTCGTCTACCAAAAAAGCTGCTTTGCGTTACAATAGGTTAAAAACGTCATAAAATCAACGAATCTATTTTTAATCATATTATTTATATTTTGTAGTATGACCATACCTGATTGTTAAATGTTGATACGAAATAAGTCATCAATAATAAAAATGAGTTGAGTGGCTTAGGTTATTCTTTCTTTCTAGTTGCATTTACTAGTTTTATTGTTTTCTTTTAGTCGAAGACCGTATTTTGTGATTAGATAGCATAGGCCATTTTTGTCACTCGTATAACTTCTATTTTACTAATTCTCGCTTTCATGATTACGCTTACATAATTTTATAAATTACTTTTATTTTCACTAACGTAGCTTTGATATACCCAACTGCATTTACACTAAACTGATGTCTTTGTAGTATTTCTAATAATTTTTGATCCAAAATTAACAAATATTTAGAAAAATTGTTCCCTTACACAAAAATGCTATGCCTTGTATGAGGAAGGGTCAACATGACCTAGTGCTGCATTTGTCCTACCTCCCTAACCAGGAGACTTACTATCAAGTGGTGTTTTTTAATATGAAGATAGGATCATTAGCTACAGACTATGCTTTTTAGCAGTTTTTTATTCTGTGGTCACATAATTATGACCACAGAATAAAAAACTGCACGAAACAAAATAAGCAGGGTCATATTGACCCCTCCTCATCCTCGCCGAGTCAACATGACCTAGTGCTGCGTTTGTCGTACCTCCCTAACCAGGAGACTTACTATTTAGTGGTGTTTTTTAACATGAACATAGGTTCATTAGTAATAAAAATCATTATTAATAAAAAAACTGCTAAATGCAATCAAAAATGATTATTAATAAAAAACAGTTTTTTATTCTGTGGTCACATAATTATGACCACAGAATAAAAAACTGCACGAAACAAAATAAGCAGGGTCATATTGGCCCCTCCTCATCCTCGCCGAGTTAAAAGACTTATTTTACTTTAGACTCGAGCTTAAGTTTTTACAAAAATAAAGCACTTTTTCTAGAAATCTAGACTGAGTTTGTTTCATTCTTAGACATTTTACTTTAAGAGATATTATATAAAATAAAATGCAGGAATAAAATAGGATCATAGTATTACTATAAATGGTACTTTTGTACCTTTTTAAGGAGGATTTCATCTATAAGTTGTAGTAAACCTAGTATTTTCGATATTTTTTCCTGGATCAAATATTTTATAATAATGTAGTGATCAGTTTTCTATGCATACATAGGTTACATTATTATAAAAGTATTCAGGGTTAAATAATAAATAGGTAAGTTTTCCTTTCAACTTCTACTTACTTACCTACAACGAGTAAGAAGGTTAAAAAATCAATTCAAAATGAAACTTGCGTTTATTGCACTTGCATTTCATGCATGTTTATGTATATACAGGGTTATCCAAACCGGTGTCCTAAGTCGAAAGGAGGTGATTAAGACCATCATTATGAACATCTTTTACTAAGAGGCTGACAAAGAGATCGAGAAAAAAAAAACAGAAGTATATATTTGACCTAAGTCAAATCGAACATAATTACCTACGTACAGTAGATAACCGAAATTTTAACATTCTATGTTGTAGGAAATACTGTGCCAGCCTTTTTAATAGTTCAATGCAGGACGTAAGCCTACCCACAAAGGGTGATTGGGCCATGTCCACCACGCTAGCCCAGTGCGGGTTGGTGGATTTCATACGCCATCAATCTACAGTCGCATGCAGGTTGCCTCACGATGTTTTCCTTCAGCGAAAAGCCCGTGGTGTGATTTTCCGTATATAAATTCCAAGGAATTCATTGGTACGGGACCGGAATATGAACCCACGACCTCACGATTGTAAGGCGGGTGTCATTACCACTAGACCACCACGGCTTATAAGCCGTAGGAAATACTAAATCCTTTAAACTAAGCTAAATACTTAGGCTTAGTTATAGCCGTGGTGGTCAAGAGGTAGTGACACTCGCCTTACAATCGTGAGGTCGTGGGTTCGAATCCCCGGTCCCGTACCAATGAGTTCTTTGGAATTTATGTACGGAATTTCACATCACTGGCTTTTCGGTGAAGGAAAACATCGTGAGGCAACCTGCGTACGTCCTTAAAAGAAATTCGATGGCGTATGTGAATCCACCAACCCGCACTGGGCCAGCGTGGTGGATATGGCCCAATCACCCTTCGTGGGTAGGCCTACGTCCTGCAGTGGACTATTAAAAGGCTGGTACAGTACAAATACTTAGGAAATACTTTTGTGCAGACAGTTCTTCAAGTGGATGTTTTTATTATTAATTTAACGAGCCCTGCCTTCGTTCGAATGACACGTTGAACTGTGTCCCGGTCTCGTTTGATCCCGGGTCCCGGTTATTTTAACTATTTAATTGTATCAGAGGTTTTCAGAAGCTCAAACACTAGGGCTAGCCACCTAGCCTATATTTACACATATTTTGTACATAACATTCAATATTACTGCGATTTCACTACTAAGGGTATTAATAAAATTGTTGAAATGATCAAAATCTTTCGATTAATAAAAACAATTCAAAAGAAAATACAAGTTTTGTATTTAAAAATAATAAAGACAACTATGTTAGGATGATAATATTACGCAAACAATGTTTCAAGAATATTATTATAAAAGTTACTCTTTTGTAGTAAACATCGTGAAAGTATGTTTGATATTAAAATTGGTGAAATCTCTCCAAGCACCATTTGATTTAGTTTTATGTTCCCAACTTATAGACTAAAACACTTTACTGAACCATAGAAAACATTTCAGAGATGTAGCAAAATAGATCTTGATGGAAACGTATAGAGTTTAAATTGAACTGACGTGTTTTGGCAATAAATCAATCAGAAGTCTATCACTCTTCCACAAAAGCTGCATTAGCTATAAACATGTTACCGTGCAAGTGATAAATTGGGAATTATTGCAAACAGACTGACAGCTCTGTTGCAGTACTACCGCAGAGTAGAAAACACTCACAGAATTATCTATACTCTATAAAATTTAACTTGATCTCTGCGACAGCTGTCAGAAAAATCACGTCTATGAACCCCTGAATTTTTTAATAGTACAGACAGTACCTGTCAATGTCATACTTTATGGGCATGCCGATTAGTGATGGGCGACGAATGATCGTGACCACAGAGTTTTGGATAGAGTTTTAATTTAAATATCGATAGTTTATACTGACGATATTTTAAATAAAACTTAATTTATCATTAATTTTACTGTATATTTTATTTTTTACATGTGTAATTATATTAAACCCAATTATATGTTACATTATTATGACTATTTAATTAATATCATAACATTATTTACATGTGTACATACTTGATCTTAAATAAAATCCAATTTCTCACCTTCAACTACTCATTCGATTTCATTACAACATAGTTTGAAAATCGATTTTTTCCACCACTATCTCAACTCTAAAAATGTCAATATGTAACTGTCGCAGAGATCAAGTTAAATTTTATAGAGTATATAAGTACTCGTACTAAAAGTCAGAGCGTATCTTTTTTGACATTTTCGGTTTCTTCAATCGCATTACGATTTGAATGACTGATTTTAGGCTTTCTGCAGCTTTACAACTTTGTTTCAAACACGAATAGTACTCATGAGAAGGGATTTAATATTAAAAAATATCTGGATTATCAACCATGCTTATAAAATTACTTTTATAGATTTCATTCATAAAAATAACGTAGGTTGTTGATGTTGATGTTTTGGCTAGGACAGTTTCGCAGAGCCAGTTTGGTAAAGTATCATTAATATCTAAGTTATTCAACCGCATCTAGAACTGTGGTATTAATGAGCTAGATATTGAACGTAGCCGAAAATGTGAACTTAATACAATTATGATTAGATACTTAAAGTGTTTTAATTGGCCTTCATTGGTAACTATTCAAACATTTAATAAAAAGAAAAAGACGGATCATAGAGTCCAAAGCCCAATTAGCCTCCAAAAAACTTGGTGTTCTCTCTAAGGTGAGACGGTATTTCACACCTGAGCAACTGCTTAGTCTTTATAAAGCACAAGTCAGGTCTTGCATGGAATACTGTTCTCACCTTTGGGATGGCTTTGCCAAATATCAACTGGAGGCTCTGGAGTCGATTGAGAGGCGAGCCAGGAGGCTGATTGACATCAATACTAAGACGCAGCTGCAAAGTCTTGAGCATCGTCGCAAGGTAGCGTGTTTGTCGGCCTTTTACCGGATACACTTAGGAGAGTGCGCCCAGGATTTGCACAATCTAGTCCCCCCTGCCCCTTTCTTCTATCGTGCGGCTAGACGGACGCGACCAAAGCGCCACCCTTTTATGGTGGACATTCCGCGCGTTAGAACCAAGAGTTTCGAATCCTCATAGCTCATACGAACAGCCGGAATGTGGAACGCTTTGCCTGGGTCTGTCTTCCCGTTAAAGTACAACGTGAGTGTCTTCAAATCCCGAGTAAATAGGTATCTTCTAGGTAAGCGTGCTACACCCTAGACCGCGCATCTGCTTAACATCAGGCAGTGTGTAGTCAAACGTGAACCTATTCTAAATAATAATAGAAAAAAAAAAACATATTTACGCTACGTTCATATTTATTTCGTCCCAGTTTGAAGCTGTTAACTCATGATTCACAGCCGTGCCGTATCCTACTGCTGGATATGGAGCTCTCTTCTACGCTGACACTCTGTAAATTTTCTTCTCAGTGTCTACCGTCCATGTATAGGACGTAAATATCCTGTACTAAATTTAGTCCAGAGTAAATCGGTTCAAATGACGCATTTTCATGATTTTAGTTGAGAAATGGCATAATATTATTTACGTAGGAAACGTAAATTAAATGCAAGTTCGATGTTTACGTTTTTGATGAGTTTAATTTATTGCTGTCGGAATTGTTCGTGTCCTAAATATTAGGAAGTTTAAACAAATGGCACGCAATATCCTACCGACGAAAATTAACTGACGTTGAAGATTTATTATTAGTTTTCTTGCTAATGACGTAGGTATGTTAAGAGGTTTGCTCCCTTAATTTAGCAAATAAGAAGAATGAAAATTGACCTGTTAGTGTTTCTTTCAACTGCTTCCAAAAATAAGATGTTTTACTTCAGTTATTTTTTGATGACTACGTAATACAATTTCTTCTCACTATTTTGGTTGCCAATTTGATTTTTTTTTTATCAGCTAGTAGAATTTTTTCGCTTCTTTATGATTAAACGATTCATCAGAAAATTAATATATTTTAGTTTATTTAATATGACCCCAAAAGATTGATAAAAATGTTAGTAGCTCCACAAAAAATTGCTAATAAAACTGTAAGAACACGCAATTACAATTTCCTTCTTACATTAGTTTTTATTGCTTAAATACAAATTTAAAAAAAATGCCGGAATGCTAATTAAAATTAAATACAAATTAAAAAAACGGGGACCGATAGTCTGATGAAATATATAAGCCCAAAATTATGGAATGCGAGCATTCGAGATTCAATAACTTATCGTAAAACAATCACAGTTCACAATATCAAATTATTTTTTCCCCACGTACCAGTAGGTTGTAGGGTTCGTATTTGTACGGTCTAACAGAAGGACTGAGCATACAGATAAAGTTGATCGCAAGCGAGCGTCTCGACACGGCCACAGACGCCGCCGAAAAAGAAATTTTACACTATGGTAGTGACCGTAGTAGTAGTAGTAAGGAGTGGCCTACTAATGCGCGGTGAATCCATACAATGAATCATTAAATAAATAGGTAATTAAGAATTTAAAAAACTGAACAAGTTCGAGTTAGGCTCACACACCGAGGGTTCCGTACAAATCCAGAAAAATTCACAAAATTGGGAAGTATCTAAGTTGTTAAAATCTCTATACTATAACCATCGACAACAATGTTTTTTTTTCACTTTTCTCGTCATACATCGAAAATAACATAGGTAGTTAAAATAATTAAAAACGTTCTTTTATATGATACCTTACTGAATTTTGAGGCCCTATTTTTTGTGATTTAAATAAAAATGTACAGTTTTAAGATTTATTCCTATATGTATACTTTGAGACAATGCTTCTCGCAAATTTTATAGTTCTATGTCAACGGGAAGTACCCAGTAGGTTTTGATTTTTGTGAGTGTCGAAATATGCGGTTTTTTACGACATAAACGGCTCTATGTTTTTTATGCAAGAATTAGTCTTGCTGTTGTGTAAAAGAAAAACTTCTCAGTTGCCGCATAAATAAGTTATGTCGTAAAAAACCGCATATTTCGTTATATACGTATACAGTTTAATTTTCAACTCGATATCTTCACGCGTTCCCGAGATAAAGAGTCTTGACATACACACAGACGGACAGACGGACAACAAAGTGATCCTATAAGGGTTCCATTTTTCCTTTTGAGGTACGGAACCCTAAAAACATGAAAGAATTTTGTTTTGACATTTTGTTTTTCGAGAACAAAACACTAAGAGTGGGAACTCTCGTTGCAATCGGGAAATAGCGTATGTAGTTATTGCAGATAATGACATGTATGTATGTATTGAGCAGAAAAAATGTGAAATCGATGGTATTTAGGTTTTCCGACTTCATATACATACTTACCCAGATAAAGTAGTTAGTTGTGTAAAAACTTCCTTGTTAGCGTTTGTAGCTATGGCATTATATCCGTTTGCGTTGGCACTAAGCTGTACCAGGGTCCGAGTCACGTGAGGAGAATGTATGAATGGTAACAGTGAATTTTACGGATCAATTCTATTTGGAAGCTGTTGGAGAAATGTTGGGTTCGAATTTAGTCAACAGGCCTACCGGCGTGGGTTCAATAAGTAGGTACCGTTGAGAACCATACCTTAATCAATATACCTGTCGTACATAGTAGGCATTCGTTTGCCGAACTTTGAGAAGTTCTCTTCATTGCGCTAATTTATGGTACTTTTGGCAAAGATTTTGTTTTAAATCCCAGATATTTTGATGCAGTTATGTATTAAACTCCGTAAGTAATTAGTAATTACTGCTGTTGCACTCATATCGTAGTTTGACTACTTATAGGTGTAGCGATCATCAAAGTTATTCTTCGAGACGGTTAGTCTTCGGCTGCTTTGGTTTGAATGCGTTTCGCCCTGTTGATTGCCTTCAGGCGGCTTAAAAACTTCAACACCAGGGCTAGCCACTCGGTCTATCTGAACTTACTATTTTTTACTTACTGATATAATGGATACGTATTCTACAATTTTCCTGAGAAAAATAATTATTTTTTTGCAAAAAATAGCATGACCGTCTCTACCCGTATACAGAATTCGCGAATATTTCGCACGGAACATTTTTCACTTTATTGTTGATTTATCAAAAATGGCTCAGCCGATTTCGAAAAATTTAAATGAGACCAATTTCAAAGTATACTCTTTCCATAATCATGATGTCATAGCCCTGTAAAATGTACTCTCATTAGTTCTTGTTTTTAAGTATGTATACGAATTGATTTAACTGCTCGCGCTGACTTGCGGTAGTGACGTCACCGCTGGTCCCAACATAATATCAGTGCTGGTTGTTTATAACCAGCAACATGCTGAGTTGGGATCAGTTTCGTGGCAAAGCATTGGGTATTAATTGTTCTATTTTTAGTTGTTCTTCGTGTTTTGTTTCTGTGTACCTAATTGTTTTGTCCCGAATAAAATTTTCTGTATTTCTGTATTCAATAAAAAAAGAACTATTGAAATCGAATTACTATGAAAAAGTTATTCGTGGTGATACATAAAAAAATATACGCGTCGAATTGAGTACCTCCTCCGGTGGTTCGTCGGTCAAAAATTTGCGCGCACCTGCGCTAAAATAGTTCACAACTTTTTTTAATTTTTTTTTACCAAGGGAAATCCTTTATGGATACCACACCTTGTGGGCAGGCGGGTGGTTATGTGGGAGTCCCGCCACTGGACGGTGTACCTACCAAAACCCCTGGGTGTTCCTCCACTGCGCCTGGTTTCAGGGCTACGAGCACGTTTCCGCACTCCTCCGCGGCTAAAAAAAAATAGTTCACACCTACCTTAATTTTTCGGAACAGGTGCACACGCACCTGTACATCGCATAGAAATATCGACGCAAATATCAAAACAAATGCAAATTGCGACCAACTTTACTTTGTTTTAAGATAATTGAATCAGACTAACAAAATTAAAAACATTTATAGAAAGAAATGTTCAGTTTGTTTTTACCGACTTCCAATCGATTTTTTATCCAATTGTGAACCGATTTAAAAAAAAATATCATTTAGTTTGCAAGAGTATACTATACCTAATTCCGAGGTGGTCCCATTTAAATTTTATCGAGATCAGCTGAGCCATTTTTGATGAATCAACAATAATGTACATTTCGCTGTGCGAAAAAGCACTCTAATAAAGATTTAATAATGTACATGGATGTTACGTCGATTCGTGCAAACTATTCGAATTCTGTACACGGTGGAAGTCGGTGTTGCGTTTTTTTACGAAAAATAATAATTATCTCATTACGTTAAAAGCAAAATAGTATGTGCATAGCCATATTTTTAATTATTTTCCAACTTTGCCTCGGGCAAGGCTAGCAGAGTTTGTTACACAAGTTGTACCAACTCAGACCGACACTAGGGTTAACAAGTATTTTCTGTTCGAAGAGCAGGGTTTACAACTATTTTGTGTTCGAGGATCCATTCTTGCTTAACACGATAAGTTTACTTCGTATTTAAACTTGTAGAGAAAGGATTCAAGTTAGTTAAAGTAAAATTGTTTGGAAAATCCACAAAGCAGTTGTCTTGTCAATACCGAAGTAATTAAAATTATTTTGTTGCTAGAAAGTAATGGTTTTCTGAGAAAATTGTGGGTAGATGTCTGAATTTAGCTGTTGAAAATATTCAAAGAAGCTTTAAATCAAACTAAATAAAACTACTTAAGTATTTTATTAAAAAATCATGGGTAAGTAAATACCAACTGTTCCACACAAAAAAATATTCATCGATTCACCATTAAATATGTGGAATAGCTACTGTTTTTTTTCTATTTTACCTACTTTATTTGACATACTAATTAATATTGTATTGACATTTTTATTTGGACATTTTAACATATTATTGTAAATGTCATTTTAATTTAAGTTAATTCTTAAATACCATTTCTGTTAATTATTTTGTGAGATAAATGGTGTTATTCGTTTATATCTCAATAAACAATTAAACAAACTATTTCTCAAACATGCTTGAAAATGTGAACATTATTTTGACAACTTTCTTCGACATAAATCAACATTGCAGTAGAGGCCAACACATGCCTGGCAAATTTTGTATGAAAATCCATATGGGTCGTATTTTGCGGCCACAGAAATTACCTACTACAAAGATAAAGACCTACTATGTAAACTTATATCTGTCGAGAAATTTAAAAATATAACTATGATTTTGACTGAAACATGCCAACCAAGGAGGTAACTATTCAAAGGTAAAACTTTTATATTTCGAGCTGACGTGCAATTAAAACGCTGTTAATTGAAAAAAAAAAAAAACAAGTGAACGCGTTGGCGCATGAAAAATGATTGTTGTTCGTTGTTCATCATTTCAACGCGCATTATTTGAGAAAATTACTATACCAGCCTTGGCTACAACTAGGCAATGAACTTGCGTATGTTCACATGCCCGTCCATCAATGCTGCTGTTGCTAGCCGCTACTAATATCATCCTAATAATATCCCAGAATATGTATGTTGTGTTGTGAAGAGAGTAGAGTAAAGTAGAAAATTGCCTGTGGGAGGAGGATCTAGCAGTTGTGCGTCGAACTATGCCGTTCAACTAATTTTTACTGCTTGGGTCGTTAAAACAAAAAATGCCAAGTCGATGGTCGTAGCAAATAAAAAAGTCGTAGGCCTAGCTACGGCTGTAGGGTTACAGCCGTAGGCCGTAGATTCTGCGAATTCTTGACCCGAAAGCATACAGTTGGAGTAGCATTTAGAAACAATTATTGCGATTTAATTACAATGTTTTTCTTTACCGTTTTAGACTAATAAGATAAGATAAGATAACATCTACCAAATGACCTTTGTAGTGATGACAGTTCAGTCGTAGGCGCTACCAATTCATGCGTCTAATGCGTGGGTTCAAATCCCAATATCCAGCTTGAGCTGTCAGTAAAGACAAACAATGAAGAATTCATAGCATAGTGTGTCTAGTTACTAAATTTAATATTAAATACTAGTAGTTCTCCGGACAGTAGACTTCGCATTTACTGACTGTAAAAGTAAGTTCGTATACGCCTAGTGGCTAGCGCTAGTGTCAGAGTTTTTAGGCCGCCTGAAGGCCTGTGACATGGCTAATTGGTTAAAACAACCGGGACCTACAATTTAACGTGTCATCCGAGCCACGGTAGCGCTCAGTTGGAAAATGCCACCCGCGGTCACCCATCCAAATACTGACCGTGCGGAACGTTGCTTACTGATTGTTGTGATTTAGATACAAAACAATATTGTCAAATATCATGAAAATCGGTTGATTAACAGAAAATTTTCCCTTATTTTGAGGGCAACACCCTCATAATCAAAAATCACTGACGACGATAAAATGAGTCCTGCGTCGTTTCGCCCCGCAAGCGGTTGGGCCCGCGGGGCGAATCGCCCAAGACTCTTTTTGAAGGTCCCCATTCGGCTCGCTCCAAACAATGCGGGCGAATGGGGACCTTCAAAAAGAGTCTTGGACGATTCGCCCCGCGATTCACTTTTTTATGTTTCCGGAAATTTAAACAAGCTTGGTACAAAGTGTCGTCAATATTTGTTAAAATATATGACAAGCAGGGGAGTATCGACATCCGGACAGATAATAGCAAAAGAGTAAAAACTAACACTCTTTATCACTACGTCAGAGCCCTAAGACTCGGTTAATGGATCTGGATTGTCCCGGTTTTGCGTAGTTTACTTAAACTTTCGCGTTCACGTGTGGCTCCATACATTTTGGTTAGGTTATGCAGTTTTTTACGACATAAACGGCTCTAACTTTTTTAAACGATAACTGAGAAGCTTTTCTTTTACACAACTGCAAGATACCATAGACACACACATACAGTTAAAATTTCAACTCGATATCTTTACGCGTTCTTGAGATGAAGAGTCTTGACATACACACAGACGAACAGACGGACAACAAAGTGATCCTATAAGGGTTCCGTTTTTGCCATATGAGGTACGGAACCCTAAAAAACAACGGGTTGCACTCTAGGAGTGCCGGCAGAAGTGAAAACTTGAACATATAAAGTACTATCATTTATGTGGTAAAACACAATATCACACACGCACACTCACGCAAGTAAGTGCCCTACGCCGCGCGTAAAGTGGCCATTCTACTATGTAGTCAGAATTTCTAAGCCACTTCCGTAGTCAACTTAAACGTAAAACAGACAGACTATACCCACTTTCGGTCAGTCCTTGACCCAGGCAAGTCCCGTAACTTTTTCTGAGAAGGACTAATTACTTATTGATCGAGTACCAGTTGTACATGGACATAAATTGGTAGGGGAGCCCACGATGCTAAATGTTAATTTATTCAAGAATAGTGGAGCCTTATTGGAGTTTGTAATAACTACTAATTCAGAGCGCTTCAAATTTTTATAAAAATATACTGAAGGAAGAAACATACAGGAGATGCCACAGTGTGCTTATCCGCGATGTATTAAGGATAGGTTCATATAACTGATATCGTAATTATTGAGAGACATTTGAGAGTAAGTAGATTTTTATTCGCATTCTAGAACCTATTTGTACGCCATACCAAGCAAAGACATAGGCACAGTAATGAACTATTTAATTTCCACCTTGTATACTTTGTAACAAGTAAGTAGACATATCGTGTTCAAAGAAATAAAATTGTAGTGCTTCAAACAGTAGGCCTCGCGGTACATCTCTTTAACTGAATCTTCATAAGCTTATATCTCGAATTGCTCTTCGCTGGTTCATACTCGATCAAATCCTGTTCGGCAAAATCATTTAGTATCCATATTCTGGATACTAAATGATTTTGCCGAAAACATCTTTTCAATCAATAATTCCTTTAATATACAGGGTCATAGATATTATACCGTTAAACGTAAAACCTATTAAGCTTTTAAGATCGGAACGAGGCTGTGATGGAGGCTTTGGGCCGGGAGAAGGCAACTAAATTGGCATAGAACGTGAAAAATGTGTATTTGTAATTTATAAGAAATAAGCATTGTGTGCATGCCCCAAGCATTCATGCTCGCCATCGAAGGCTCCTTCTTGCGGCGGCATCAAGTGTCGGGTCGTTCTCCCTCAAATATGGTCGAGGAGAGCGATGGCTGGCACATGTGTCACACTCGAGATCGGGTGCTGCTTGCGGGTCGCCGGTCTGCTCGTGGCATTCACGCAGTGCATTGACTAACTTTGGCTAAGATTTCTAGTACCTACTCTTTGTACAGTATATAATAAAATAATTGTAAATTGTAGTTAACAAAGGGCACAGACCCTAGAGTGTGGTTAGTAAATTAAATTTAAAAAAATATATATTAAGGGCTGGTCTAGTACATCTACTAGACCCGTCCTTAAAAGGGTTTACGTTGACTACATCTAGTCAAACAACTTTAGTTCTAGGTCTTTTAGAAAATCACGAAGAAAAAATCAGCTTACAAAAAGTTCATCAATGCGCGGCAAAATGTAATGAGAAGCCAAATTCTTACTAATAATTATAAATCCGAAAAGTTTGTTGGTTTGTTCCTCTTTCACGCAGCAACGGAGCATCGGATCGACTTGATTTTTCGCATGGATATAGCTCAAAGGCCGGAAAGTGACATAGGCTACTTTTTATTCCGAAAAAGTAGGAATCGAGCTCAAAGGGGTTGGTTACAAGACTCACAAGCACGCAAACATACAGGTGAAACTAATAAAAGCGTTTTAAAAATGCGACTTGACAAAACAAATCAACATTCGAAAAGACGAACGCAAAATCGTCGATTTGAAGCGAGAACGCTATGTTAATCTGCCGCGACCGAGAAGACACAAAAAATCCTCCAGGGCTCCGTTACTACAAATTGGTGGGGCCATCGACTGAATGTCAAAGTTTCCTCGATGTGTGGGCTGTGTAATCAAAAGTTTTTAATAGGTTGCGTATACATGTGATAATGTGATGGACGCTGTTTTTCTGGAAAAAGCCACTGATAACTAAGTGAGAATATGTGTTGATAAAAGTAATATTTACTTGTAACAAATGTGTGATAAGGAAGTTTTACTGCAAATAATGTCGCAATACCTTAACGTAGTCGGTACCATAGTAGTAACGGAATCAGCACTTAAATAACCTCTTTTTTGTTAAATGGTTAACTGGTCAAGATCAGAATCAAAGCGCTCGTGGCATAGCCTAGATTTTTTAGCAACACGATACAGGCAGTTTTCAGTTGGATATCCACTGTTGGACATAGAGCTCTCCTATGGATTTCCAATAAAGCTGTTTGGAAGCGGTCTGCATCCAACGTGTTCCTGCAGTTTTAAATAAATTGTCAGTTTACCTGTGCGGAAGATGTTCTATACGATCCACTTCAATACTAGGTCTCCATTCAAGAATTTTACAGCCAGGGCTGGGCCGTGAGCTTAGGGGGCCCTAGGCTAACATTACTTAGAGGATCAACTAAGTACTCAAAGTATAGGATAGCAAGAAAGAAAGAGACAGAGTCTGAGAGGAAAACATCGGAGCACGATCGAGATCGAATAAATGTGAAATATGGCAATCGAACGAATGGCCGTCGAACATTTTAACTGTCAGTTCGAAGTACCAACACCTCAACGTAGACTTGAATTAAATAAATTGAATCGGTTTGATTAATCGCGAGATTCCCAGGGCTGCAAATCTTACGATTTGTTTAATTTAGTAAATTTTCAATTTTATTCGCATTATCGTCTATTTTTTACTTTACTTGACATAGCTGGAGCCCCTGGGATCCACGGGACTCTGGGCTAAATCCCAAAAAGTTATATGGTAGATCCGGCCCTGTTTGCGGCTCCATAGGCTATCCTTTCTTCGAACTACATAGGTATAGGCCTAGCTACAAAAGGTGACTATTTTCAGCTCGTTGGACTATTTTCACCTTATTAATAAAGCCTCGTAAGTGCAACATTCCAAGAAAACGATCTCCGGTCCCTTAAAATAGTCCACCTCCGCTAATAGTTTTCAGTTACATCATCGAACACCACTTTAGGTCTAGGTACTTGCGCCGTCAGAGCTACGCAATATTTGCTTTCGTCATGAAGGCCTGAAACTCCACCATAACGGAGCGGATATGTGGGGAGATGGGCACAGTATAGCAGTCTTTGAGTGTACCTACTACATATATACCATATTAGTTGGGTAAAAAATAAAACACAATCGTGACCGCGCGAATTTTTCGTTTTCGTATTACACGGATGTGTAAAACTATCCATGTTTTTTTTCTGTAAGACCTAAGCCAACCCGCAATTGGCAGGCTAAAAGACCGCAAGAGGTCATATGATGACGATCACTTAGATGATACATCCTAGTGAACATTCTAATAGCTAGGTTAACTAAGTGCCGAGCTTTTCGTTAGCAGTTTAACCGAAGTCTAAGCAAAGGTGACGTCCACGAGTGGTATGTTATTCAGAGAAACCAAGATCATGTACACATAACTTGAAAGCTTGAATCATGGGCTTCTCAAAAATATTTAGTTTAGATTTTTTTATCCCTCCATTTTTTTTTAAATCTGAAAAATGAATCGCATGAAAAATAATAATGCTGTTTGTTTTTTTCTAGTTTAGCAATAATAAATTGATTTTATCGTTATTTTACTTGCATTCGTAACTGACCAAACTTATCTCTGAATTTGCTAAAATTAAAAATTATAACCTACCAGTATGACCAGTTATTAGGTACAATGCAATGTGACAAAAAACACTAAAAACCTGTGTTGAATTGGTAAATACGTAACGCTTCTGTTTAACAATTTGGAGGTTACTTAATCAGGGTTGCTAGAGATAAACTACCTATTGAGCCAAATATATTTATTTATCCCAATAGATTCAAAATTAGTTTAAAAAAGACGGAGGGCTTTATTTTGGTTTTGTAATAGACTCAGAAAAATATGAACTTTCTCGATATATAACGAGTGTTGTGGTTAGTATTTTTAGTTATATATACCAGCCTCCATACATTTTGTGGACATGTCCTTTATGTAATTTCTACAATGGGTCGCCACTTGCCTGTTTCGGGCGCTCTTCTTGGATTTGACAGAGTCTGTGTCGAAAGACCAACTCCATCTTGCGTCATACATTGGCTTTCCTTTCCTTTTCCGAGGATCAAATTAGAGACCAAACATCGAAGGCATAGACAATCCCAACTGTTCCATAAGGATCGATCGCCAGCGAACGTAATTCATGTAATAAGCTTACGTTCGCCTATGCCCTGCATCGTCCGCTCCGCACCCCTTTAGTAGACCCTAGTCCAAAAGGACAACTCTACTCTGCCTCGCATATTGGTTTCCAAAATTGTTATCAAAAAGTTTTCAACATTCAATGGCGTCTAGTTAGCTGGGGAACGCACTCGAAACCCAGCATTGAAGGTTAATTCTTGACTGTGCCCGAAGGAAAGTTAGAGAAAAATGCAATGGTTAGCCGTCGCTTATACTCCGCTCCGCTCCTCTTTAGTAGGGTCAACTCCATCTTGCGTCAGATATTGGCTTTCCGTAACAATTGTTATCAAAACATTTGTAACATTCACGGACACTGAGCGGTAAAATTGGAATATTCGTCACTACTTCGCGAGATTTGAGGAAATGCTTGTAATTGAGTCGTAGAGCTCAATTTAAGGGGCCCATAATCGATTACGTACTGTTAAGTTACGAATTAAGTGATCAGTCAGTCTGTGGATGTAGGGATGTTTTAAAGTACTAGATAAGATTGCGTTTGACCGCATACTGCCTGATCTTAACCAGCTGTGAGGTCTAGGGTGTAGCACGCTTACTTAACTGAAAGATCTAGTCTCGGTTTGAAGATTACAAGATAACTTAATTAGGTTTCAGGGCACAAAAGAAATTATTTTTTTAATATCTTTTGAACAGCTATAAAACATGTAATACTGTACCAGCCTTTTTAATAGTCCACTGCAGGAAAGTCCTACCCACGAAGGGTGATTGGGCCATATCCACCACGCTGGCCCATTGCGGGTTGGTGGATTCACATACGCTATCGAATTTCGTCTACGGACGTATGCAGATTGCCTCACGATGTTTTCCTTCACCGAAAAGCTAATGGTCTAAAATTCCGTACATAAGTTCCAAAGAAACTCATTGGTACGGGATCGGGATTTGCACCCACGACCTCACGATTGCAGGTCGGGTGTTACTACTACTAGACCAGCGCGACTTAAAACATGTAACATACAGGTATACAATACGGATTTTGCATAAATACTTATATTGAAAAGTAAATAGCTAGAGATATTTTAAAAACATATACGAACGCAGAATAGGATTGAGTTTATCATGAAGCAAAAAGCTATAATTATACCTACTTAAACAATTTTATTTTCTTTCTAGTGGAAAAAATCACCCACACACGACCTTGTCTTGGCGCTATAATATTCTCGAGGATAGCTCAGGCAACGTGACTCGGTAAAAATGTTACTTAGAGTTACCTGTGGCGTTTAAACTGGCCTTATTAGTTCAAAAAATGAATAGGTACTTGCTCAGAATTAAAAATTTGGCAACAGAAAAGTAAATAAATGAAATGGTATAGGCCGGGTGCCTAGCCCTAGTGTCAAAGTTGTTAAGCCGCCTGAAGACTTTTTGACTCTGACTTGGCTAAACGGTTAAAACAACTAAAAAATGTTAATTAGTAGTAATTACCTATGTAGTTTTAGCATAAGTAGTATTATTATATTTTTTACTAGATAATTTTGTAAAAATTTACAAGTTTGGTTCTTATCCAGTTTAAAAAAAGAGACTATGAAATCGACTCCTTGCAGAGTCGAAGAGGTACATTCGTAAGTAGGTAGGTATTCATAAGTAGGTCAGTATAATTAAAAAAAAAATACTCGAGGTTTTTCAATATCTTCATTTTTTACAATGCTTGCTTGTATCTGAAGCTGAAGTTCTGATTTGTAGTATCTAGGTATTTAAAATTTTAGAATTTTGAAGTGAGATTTAGTTACACTGAAAAATATCGATAATAAATTTCGTGAACGACAAACCGAATAACATATCAATACTTATAGGTATTATGTGCAACATCGATCTAAATAAGTCTTCAAACTCCAAATAACGAAATAAAAACCGGACCAGTGCGAGTCAGGCTCGCACATCGAGGGCTCCGTACAAATCCAGAAAATTTCACAAAATTGGGAAGTAAGTTGTTAAAATCTCTATAGTATAACCATCACCAAAAATTTTCTTATTTTTTCACTTTTCTCGTCATACATCGTAAATCACATATTGTTAAAATAGTTAAAAACCTGTTTTAGCATGTGTTACTCACTTTGAATTTTGAACCCATATTTTGTGAATTTTAAGGGCCTATTTTTTGTGTGATTTAAATTAAAATGTACAGTTTTCAGATTTATTCCTATATATGTACTCTGAGACAATGCTTCTCGCCAAATTTCATAGTTCTATGTCAACGTAAAGTACCCTGTAGGTTTTGATTTTTGTGCGTGTCGAAATATGCTGTTTTTTACGACATAAACGGCTCTAACTTTTTTAAACGATAACTGAGAAGTTTTTCTTTTACTCAACTGCAAAAGACCATAGATATACGTATACAGTTCAAATTTCAACTCGATATCTTTACGCGTTCCCGAGATAAAGAGTCTTGACATACACACAGACGGACAGACAGCCAACAAAGTGATCCTATAAGGGTTCCGTTATTTCCGTTTGAGGTACGGAACCGTAAAAATGAAGTATGTATCTACCTTTTAATATCAAGGTTCCGTTTCGTTTTCACGGCCTCCCGAAAACGTAAAAACGAATTGAGAGAATTATTTTTAGGCCTATAATACATTTCTGCATTCAAAAAGTATGATAAAAAGGGACGAAATCCAATTATCCTCTCCATAAAGTTCCGGCGGAGAAAAAATTCAGATATCAACGTACGTTTCTATAAAAAGATTTTGTAAGTATTTCATTCGGTTAAAATTAATGTTTATGATTAAGCATTTCACCGAAACCCTTAACACTTTTTTGGAATGACTTTCAGGGCTGAATTATGGACTGCCGTGGAATACCGTGACTTGAGCCCGTCAGTTGTAGCTTGGCCTCCGTCACAGGCAGACGTATGCGCGCGCTCCCCATTTTCCCGACGTAAATTTTTAATAGCCCTTCGAAAACTGAAGGCGGAACCTCGAATTAATTTCGAGAACCGATCGAATAGTTTTTAAAACCCCATGTTTAGTGTTCTGGTGAAGTGAAATGTCGATTCGGGTGTTTGATGTATAGGTTTTGTTGGTAGATTGGGAAGTGGGGCGTGAAGCTCGTCGGTAAAGTGCGCCTAACTTAGTTTTTTGAAGTGTACTCAAGTGGGTATATTCGTGCAGGCGTCCTGAGATTTTTGTCTTGGAGTGGTGAGTAGCTTTGATGTTTTTTTAGTACTTCTTAAAAAGTTTAGATAAATAGGTAGAGCAAAATTAGATTTGACGTTTACTTTAATTTAAGGAAAATAATTATGACGAAATGTACACGTAAATTTTACGGTGATACGGTCGGTTTCTTGCTCTACTGATCAAAATGTCAAGTGTTACCAAGATTTTTTGTCCGTTAGGATACAAGCGCATTCCTATGGTATTATTTATTACTCTACGGGAAAATTGTGACCTTTGAAGGAAGAAACATGAGCTTTGATTTGAGCTACTCTCATTTTTTTTACGTCTATACTCTAAACTTATGATCAAATTTTATCTGGTCAACACTGGATCAACAAGAATTTTGTGAGAATAAACTATCATCATTATAATAGTTTGTATCAAATTGAACGTTGACTTCCCCAATCCAATAGAATCTGTTATGTACGGCTTGCGCCTGCCTTTCTTTCAGGCCTGTACTTTCTGAAATGAAAAAAAACAGCTCTTTTAAATAATGAATCTTCTTTTGAATCAATGTAAAATTATAACAGCTAATCATTTTGAGATTTTTGGTCTCATTTTAAAAGTTGACCATAATGCTGAGCTCTATGATGTTCCGTGATACCTACAGAATATGACCGCCGTTTAAATAATCACCCCATTTTAGTGTAAAGTGTGATATTGTGTAATTCTGAAAGTGCGATGAAACATTGAGTCCATAATTTGACCGTCTGCGCTAGTCATTCTAGACTCATTAGATCCTAGTAACAATGAGTTCATAACTGTTTGCCACAATATGGATGGACCCAATAAAGCGTGTCACTATGCCTCGTGTGACGTAAAAATAAAGACGAGGTTAGCTTTACTGTTTTTTTTCCACCATAGAGTGTTATTATTAACTACCACAACATAACTAAGACTTAGGTGAAACAAGTTGACGACACGAACTCGTATTTGGCGTAGTTTAAATAAATGGTGTCTTGTTTGTAGAAGAGATAGATTCGGTGATAGACAGTAGATTTAGTGCGAGCGCACCCATTGCAATATAATTTTGTTTTTATTTGTTAAAAATCCTTTAATTTTTACCTAACACGGCTGCAATAAATGCGTGTGTAAAACAGTGGAATGGATTTATTTAAAAAAAACAGTTATTTGAACTAACGAATATATAAACTAGGCTGCTATTTTGATAAAAGACGACTCAGTTTAGTTCTTCTGTGTTTTTACACCAAATTTTCCTAAAAATTCGAGTCAAAATTCAAATGTTTCAAGGCTTATCATTCGAGTATATGGTATTTTTCACAGTTTTATTAGCAAGAAGTAAAGATTTTGCAAAACCGGTACGTTTGTATGGAGTGACGAGCGATTAGTTTAACCTTAAATTACTAACCACATAGCGTCAACTAGATCATTGGGACATGGACATACTTACTACTAAAGGTAATCCAAAATGCTCAGTTCAAGGCGAATTTTCATCCGCGAAAATTCCTTTTTTTGTGACATTATATAATTCAGTCGAATTCACAGGCTTGGCCTGGTCCTTTAATAGGCATCAATGGAGCCTAAGCCAACATTGAGAGGCCCTTTCTACAATTGAAATATAAAAAAAACAGCAGAACGCATAAAAAAAGATAGCGTTGTAGACAAACTATGGCATATAAACAGACTTGAAATATTGAAACTGGGCTATTGAGGTGAAATATTAAATGTTCTGTAAAATTGGACTATGGAATGAGGTTCGGCACCCGCTATATATGCCCCATTTCAAAATTTCGCAGCAGGTGGTGACTTGCCGTCCACTAAATGGGCCCCCCATAAAGGCTACCTTAAGTTGGCGCCGGAGGGGCAGCATTGGTGTGGACGGCTTAGGGTGTCGAGAGGTGTGCTGCGCGTTCACTAAGAGCTACTAGCGGCGTTATGCCCTTTAACACTTCCACCCTGGAGCTTTGGTTCTTAGCTCTTGCGGTTTCCACTCCTAGCCGGCCGGTTAAGGCAAGAAAGGAGCCAGGGGTCTCATTTAGCCCCAGGGGATCGGGGTTCGCGGTGTCGCCACTCACCGACGGCTCGCCACAAAGCCGCCCCTGCGATTTATTAGTGTGTTGAAGTTGTAACGTATGGAAATTACGCCGCTAAGTGTACGAGTATGAATTGTATCAATTGCTGAATGAATGAATAAAATTAAATGCAAACTCCAGTTAGCAACTTTGCCAGCAAGCTGGCAGCATTACCCAATGCATATACGTTAGGGTAAAAAAACATAAATTAAGTATTTTGGACGTAACATCATTATTTACATTTTTATCATGAAGTCTGATATTGTGTAATTATAAAAATGGGTTTAAACTATGACAAATTCTTCTGCCCCTTTTATTATACATTGTTACATAGAGTTAGTAATTGTACCGCTACATTATGGATTGGTAACAATAGCGCGTGTCACCATGACTCGTGTGATGTAAAAATTGAGGGAAGGTTTCCTTGGAACATAATTAACCATAATGAAATATATTTTGATTTTAGGAAAGTTAGAATTAACAGCTGATACTATGTGCCCGAAAATGTAGCAGTTGAACATCAAATAAAATTTTGAAACACATTTTATTTTACCACAATTCATTCAATTTGGTATCCGACTATTCTTCAAAGGGAACTTGCAGTAATTTAGGTGCGCTAGAGTTATTTCATAATCCTTAGGTATAGTATAGGTATTAATCTTTCTCGCAGCAAGGATCGACTTGACTTGAAAATATTTTGAAAATCGGAGTGTCATGGGCATCTCGGAAAAACTTGAGCAAACGAACGAGAGGGCAAAATTTGGCTTACTTAAATGTAGCGATTTTACGATTTAGCAAAATGAATCACGAGAAGATCATATAGTGATTAGGGCAAGGCCATTTTAGACCATATTTTTATAACATTTCGATAAATAAACATAAACAATTTCATTTTCATTTCATTATCGCAATCAATATCAAAATCGAAATTGTATCGCTCGGCTGTCCCAATTCAATAAATTGACATTTACCCAGCAATTAATTCAAATTGGGATCCGTAATGTCCCCTAATCGCTGTTTCCGCTATATTGCCATGGAGCGGTTCAATGCATTATGAATTAGCATAATCTCTATAATATGGTTCGATTGTCCTATTTGCGAAGCCGTTGTCAATAGCGTGATGGGTAAAATTGGGTCCTCTATAAAAAGAACGCATACTATAATATTAATATACGACAACTCTTTGATTGATTAAAGAGCTTTTGTAAGACTTATTTTGCATCAACTTATACAAAATATTAAATGCAGCATAAATTAGAAAAGCAGTACTTTTATACTGTAAACTAACTTAAAAATGATTTTTGCTTCCGATTTTATTTTTGAAATTTTATTATTATTGAAAAAGTGTTTTTTTTTAGCGGCTTTATATATATTTTTTGTTTTTGTGTTATAGGTACGTGTCACAGTTGCCTTTAGCGATAAAGCCGCCAGGCCTTAGCTTTTATAAAACTCTTTACAATGTCTGTTGTATTTTGTGTTACAGGTGTGAAACATATTTTTAGGGTTTCGTACCTCACACGGAAAAAACGGAACCCTTTCACTTTGTTGTCCGTCTGTCCGTCTGTGTGTACGTCAAGACTCCTTATCTCGGGAACGCGTAAAGATATCGAGTTGAAATGTAAACTGTATACGTATATCTATAGTCTTTTGCAGTTGTGTAAAAGAAAAACTTCTCAGTTATCGTTTAAAAAAGATAGAGCCGTTTATGTCGTAAAAAACCGCATATTTCGACGCTCACGAAAATCAAAACCTACAGGGTACTTCCTGTTGACATAGAACTATGAAATTTGGCGAGAAGCATTGTCTCAGAGTACACATATAGGAATAAATCTGAAAACTGTACATTTTTATTTAAATCACAAAAAGGGCCTCAAAATTCACTTTGGGTTCAAAATTCAAAGTGAGTAAATCGTATCATGTAAGGTGTCATATAAAAGAATTTCATTAGCACATGCTAAAACATGTTTTTAATTATTTTAGCGATCTCGATGTGCGAGCCTGACTCGCACTTGTACGGTTTTTTATCTATTGTTTTATTATGTACACTTTGAGAGTTACTTATTTCATCGGCTCATTCAATAAACCACCCGAAATATCAATCAATAAAAGTAATTATCGCTAGTAGACCTTGTCTACGGCTAATTCCAGTCTAGGTTTCGTATTTTTAAAACAACGCTGCCAAAACATGGAAAGCAAATATTGCTGTAAACTGAAATACAGTTGCATTCTTAAGCCCCTATTTATAAACTAATGGTTAGATCATTTTCAGATGCCAATAATGCTTCTTTAATTGTATTCATCATCAACAGTATATCAGCCTTAAGATACCCACCGCTTTGCCCTGATGCTGGGGCACTAGAATACGGCATCGGTATCCCCTGCCTCTAGTAAGAGCCTACTAAAAGGGGACCTCTGGGATCGCGGGTGGTTGGAGACAGGGCTCTAGCCAACCTCTCAAACGGGCCCGGGGAGAACGACAATGGTGAGTGGCCACATTGTCTTAAAAATGTCTGTATGCGTCAATTATTGATTGCAGGACGTTAATAGAAAAGTGCTGGGAGCTCCAATGTGTTCCTCTGGATATCCCGGAGCTTCCAAAACAGCACAAAGGCAGGCCACCAAGATGATTTTAGTGGGTGCGATGGCGATCCCACATAACCTGGCTGTACCCCGAAGCAGTTGGGTACTTTACGAAGATTTGCCACTCGTAAAAAAGGTCACCCACCGCTGGGTAAAGACCATTCTCTCTCTCCATTCGAGAACTTAACTTGAATGTTTTATCCATGTTATTTATTTGTTTATAGGCGAGCAGTGTATACTGATATGCCTATATCAAGCAGAATCGAATAAAATTAGTATTTATCTGTCAAAGAGTTTTATTCCTTCTTTATCCAAAGGTCCAGTCTATTATTAAATGTGTTTATAGTTCTCGCTGAGATTACAACCCCAGGCATCTTATTCCAGTTGTAGACAACTCTATTGCATAGGATGTGGTGTGCAGTGTTGGTGTAGGCTGCAAGATAAATTTATGGCGTCTGCTATCCCGCATATTATCGTACTAGGTTTGCATGTGTGAATATGCGGAAGATTATAAAAGCCATTGAGAATCTTGAAGATCTCAATCAGGTTTCCACGCATTTGTCGTTCTTCGAGGGTCGTGAAACAAAGAGCTTTTAACCTATCTTTATAGGTTTTGCGGCGCAGAGCATATGGAATCCTGGTGGCTTTGTTATGTTGAAAATTACTTAAATGGTACAAAAACCTCGTGATTTTCTACAGAATAAAGTATCAATCGGTTACTATATTTGTAGTAGTATAGCCCATTTACTTGGGAAACCTATACATATTACATAGGAAACATGAGATTTGACAAAAGACGCAGAACAAAAGTTGTTAGTTTTGATGTACAGAATAAGCCCCTAAAATTATGATAATTGATTACCTGTAACTCTGTATATGAGTGACATCTATCTATATCTCTAATCTATTCAGTACCATTTTGTTTACTCTTCATGACAGGTTTACATTATTCCAGTCCAGCGATCGAATCCAGTTCTAGATTGCGATTGGAATAATGTAAAGCGGCACTGGAATGCACTGGAGTGTCGGTTTGCATTATTCTAGTTGTAATGCAGTGCTGGATTCAATAGCTGGACTGGATTAATCTAAACCGGTCTTCATAGAAATCATAAAATTGCTCCGTAATAAAAAACAAAATGTTTCTGTTTTAATTATTGATTGAATAAAATTGTAGCGTAAATAAATTTGACAGTTAGCTTCAATAGGATTGATGTGACATTTATGTGGTTAGATTTAAAATATCGTTTCAAAATAAATCTATTGGGACATGTTTACAGTTCCAATGCGGTTGGCATCAAACATTTGGTTTTCTGACAGTTTCCGGAACATTGATGTTTACTCAGTGTGACCATGGTGTGACCCAATACCTCATTATAGACGTGTAAACTAGGTAAATACCTTATGTTAAGTACTTCAAATTTAAATAATAGTAGCTACCTATACCCTGAACCATTTATTAACCAACTTCGAAAAAGGAAGAGGTTCTATGTTCGTCTTTATGTATTTGTAAAATAATATTTTGTGTATGTTCATCTATATTTTCTAAAGCTATGGAATGAGCCATGTTAGGTATCCGCTTGATTGATCGTGTCCCAAACGTGGAAATTCGATGTCGCACAAAAGTCGAAGACGTAGGCACATGCATCGCCAAGCTAAAGTGGAGATGGGCAGGACACTTGGCTAGACGGGATGACAACAGGTGGACCAAGACAGTCACCGAGTGGTACCCGAGAGAAGGACGAAGATATAGAGGCAGACCACCAGCTTGATGGTCGGATGACGTCATCAAACTTGTCGGGAAGCAATGGATGAGGCTAGCACAAGACAAGGTAGACAAGAAGATAAGGTAGTTTATATATTTTAGATCTTACATTTTATTTAATCTTAAGTTGTAATGTATTATAGGCGGGTGCATTGGGGCCAACCTGTAACTGCACACCTATTAATGATGTGAAAAAAAAAAAGACCCGAAAGAATGGCGAGAAAGAGAGGAGGCCTATACTCAGCAGTGGGTGGAACAGGCTGAATAGATAGATATCTATATTTTCGCCAATTGGGAACCGAATCGATTTTTTTTTTATTAAATATGAAATGGTATACTTCTGTGGTGGTGCCATTTCAATTTCATCGAAATTAGCTCTCCCGTTTTTAAAAATTAACAATAATTTAAAAAATTTAATACATCAATTCGAGCGAACCATATGAATTTTGTACACCATAGAAGTCAGTTTTGCTATTTTTTGCGAATAATAAATTATTGTACAAGTCCCGTGACTATTGAATCATAGATCTGCTTTAGAAAAGCGCTAAGCTTGTGCCATTTCCACCCTTCAATAGTCTACTGATAGATATAGGCCTGTAGTCGAAGTGCGATTAAGCTAAATAGTTACACGAAGTACGGGTCGGCTAATAGGCCGTCGAATTTCGTATACCTATGGACGAATGTAGGTTGCTTCATTATGTTTTCCTTCTTCGAAAAGCCAGTGACGAATAAAACCAAACATCAATTCCGAAGAACTCATTTAGAGCCCATGACCTCACCATTCTAAGCTTCCAGCTTAGACTAGTTCGAGCTTTTCTTTATTAGACCACCATGACTTAGAGTTATTAATATAGTCTCGTATTGAATATGTGAACCTGTAGGCCTTTGCTTATTATAAGCCATCGAAAATATCACTAACATACTGTAGAGCTTACTACTATTACTATACCAGGCTTTTTAATAGTCCACTGCAGGACGTAGGCCTAAGCATAGAAAAAGTACTCAAGTACTTGTGTTCTTTGTCTATGGCCTAAGTAAGGCGAATTTTTTCTACGGATGTAGGTATGCAGGTTGCCTCACGATGTTTTCCTTCACCGAAAAGCCAGTGGAGTGAAATTCCGTACCATTTTAAGGAATTTATTGTTACGGGTCCGGGATTTGAACTCACGACTTCGCGATTGTAAGGCGGGTGTCATTACCACTAGACCACCACGGCTCTGCTATAGAGCTTAGATCTTCGTAATATCGTATTACCTTTTTGACCGACGAACCACCGGAAGAGGTATACAATGCGACGCGTATATTTTTTTTTAATGTATAGCCACGCATAATTTTTTTCATAGCAGTCCGATATCAATGATTATTTTTTTGTTGAAAAGAATATTCATCGAAATTGGTCCCATTTAAATTTTATCGAAATCGGCTAAGCCATTTTTGATAAATCAATAATAATGTGAAAAATGCTACATCGATCCATGCGAAATATTCGCGAATTCTGTACACGGGTGAAGTCGGTCATGCTAATTTTTGCAAAAAATAATCTTGTAACAATAGCTTTCTGCTCGATATATGCTTTATCTGCTGATATTACGGGCATGTTACCAATTAACTGCGCTGTCTTGAACATTCCCAGGCGTAGTATTGCAAGTGAAATCCGTTTATTTAACAGTATTATAACGATTCTGCCAAAGGAATTTTGGTTGTAAGAACAATATGCTAGGTAATTTACATGTTAATTGGTTTGGCTGTGAAGATACTTTATAGTAACGTAAACGTGAAGCAAGTTTTGTTGGAGTATTTAATTGAAAGTGTTCATATTAATTTAGAAGCTAAAATATAAGATAAAGTCTTTGATTTAATTTAGAATTGCGTATGAAAATGTAGGTATATTTATTTTAAAGTAATAAGTTTGTTTTGTTAATAACATGTTGCTACTAACTGCTCGTTTTAGTCTCTCCGAGCATAATCCTATAATAATAATATAAACGCGAAAGTTTGTGAGTATGTATGGATGTTTGTTACTCTTCCACACGAAAACTATTGAACGGATTGAGATGAAACTTTGCAATAATAATGCTTATACATCAGAATAACACGAAGGCTATAATTTATAAAGATCGCGTGAAACGAAGTTTGCCGGGTCAGCTAGTATATGAATATTCTATGTGTATTAATTTATTTTCACTATCCGATTTATAACTATATTCATGCAAAAATCTAGTCTGCCCCTTCCTCTGTTGCTGCATGAAAGACTAACAAACAGACCAAGAAACAACCTTTCGGAATATATTAGTTACTAGCTTAAAACCCACGGCTTCGCCCGCGTTGTTTTAGTACATAGGTACTTACTTAAAATGAAAATAGCCCGCGGTTTGATCTACGTTGTCTTTGTACATGCTTATAATAATATCTAATAGTCCGCGATTTGGCCCGCGTTGTCTTAATACTTGCTTAAAATTACTTGCAAGGATAATGCCCACGGTTTGGTCAAAATTGTAACAGTATTTGCCTATAATGATAATAGGTCACGGTTTGGCCCGCGTATTGTTAGTATTTGCTTAAGATGGTTATTTATAGCACGCAGCATGGACTGCGATGTCTTAATACTTGCTTAAAATTATAAAAGCTTGCCGTTTGGCCTGCATTGTCGTATTACTTACAATGATAATAACCCACAGTTTGGCCCACGTTGTTTTAATACTTACTGAATTAAAATAACAGCCCGCGGTAACGCGGGTTGAACCGCGTTATCTTGGCATTTGCTTATAATAATATCTAATAGTTCGCGGTCTGGCTCGTGTTGTCTTAATAAATCCTTAAAATTATAATAGCATGCCGTTAGCCTGCGTTTTAGTATAACTTTTAATGATAATAGCCCACGGTCTGGCCCGCGTTATTTTCGTAACTGCTTAAAGTGATAAAAACCCACAGTTTGGCCCGCGTTTTCTTGGTACTTACTTAAAATAATAGTAGCTCGTGGTTAAGGCCGCATTAGGCTCGATTATGAATGCGCCATCGTAATTATGTTATCATAATTATATCTGTTTCATTTTCACTTTAAGCATTCGATAGAGAGAACACTTTTTATGTTGTTATTATATTTACTATGGCGTCTTCATAACTGAGCCTATTATTGTATTACTTGCAAAATAATGCCTACGGCTTAGCCAGAATTGTCTCAGTATTTGGTTATTTAATTTACTTGTATCTAAAGCTTATTACGGAGTACGTGAATTTTTGGATGATAAATTGCCAAATTTCTGAAATTAACTCAATAATAAATAAATATATAAAATAAATATTGGGGGATATCTCACACACGGTCTCTGATCCCAAACTAAGCAAAGTTTGTGATTTGGCTGGCAGAGAATGATATACTACATATACATGTAGGTTGACTGGCAGATAATGCTGTTTAGCGTTAAGTCCTCCTTTTGTACAAATAGTGTGCAAGAAAGTGTTTAAATAAATAAATAAAAATATATTAATAACACCCAGACACAGAGCAAACACATATGAACATCACATAAATATTTGCCCTGGGAATCGAACCCACGCCTTTTTGACCCAGGAGTCAGGGTCAACCACTGAGCCACCGAAGGAGCCAATAATAATAATTGTATGAGTAACTATGTAAGAAATTTCACTTTTTATTGCTGGAAAACATTGAGGCAACCTGTACGAACGTAGAAAAAATGTCGTATGTGAATTCAGCAACCCGTGCTCGATATGGATATGGCCCAATTACCCTTCGCGGATAGGCCTATTTTCAGTCATCCATCAGCCGCAGGACGCCGCTGGACATAGGTCTCCCCTGTGGATCTCCAATAAGACCGGTTGGAAGCTGCTTGCATCCAGCGCGATCCTGCGGTCTTAATGAGGTCATCCGTCCACCTTGTGGGTGGACGTCCTACGCTGCGCTTGCCGGTACATGGCCTCCACTCGAGAACTTTTCGACCCAGCCCTGCCCATTGCCATTTCAACTTGCCAATCCGTTGGGCTATGTCGGTAACTTTGGTTCTTCTACGGATCTCCTCATTAATGATTCGATCTCGCAGAGAGACTCTAAGCATAGCCCTCTCCATAGCTCGTTGGGCTACTTGAATTCGGCGATTGGCCTCTTTGTTGAAGTCAGACCTACTGGACCTGGACCTGGACTACTTGTCCTAGGTAGACATACGAGTCAACGATTTCAAGAACCGAGTTTCCAACAGAAATTGGGTGTAGGTAAAACATGGGAATTACACATGACTTTCGTCTTGTCCATGTTCATCTTAAGACCCACCGGTTTCTATTATCCGTAGTGCTATCCGTAGTACCTATTTTCAGTAGTGCACTATTAATTAAGGCCAGTACAGGTATTCGACATGTTTCATTTAGTTATTAGATATTTAATTTTCCAGGCAAATGAAAAAATGGCACATAAGTCGTAATTCTAGTCAGGCATGTTCTAGGATGCTATTATACTCATAATTTGATTAACTTTTACAATGGTACCAACCCCAAAAGCACGTGAATAAAATCAGCTGTTCAACACAAAAAGTTCATCGACCCGCGACAAAATGTATGGAAAATGTAGGTAATTTTCGCTTGTCAGGGTTGATCCCATAGTAAAATACCTATATTGATCTATATGTGCGCTAAGTTTAAGACTATTGGCTCATAAAATAAAAAAAAATCAAACTTTTGGGGACCCATTTTGCCCCATTTAAAGATAAACTATCATTATCATAATCCTATTATAAATACTACATTATTTAAAAAAGCGCATTGAAGTTTTGGGACGTGTCTGACCCCTAAGGATTTTTTTAAGGAAAATTCAGAAAAACAGGTACAGCCATATTTTTTATTTAGTCTCAAAAGCATAAATACAAAGTTTCATGTCAATCGGTGCAGGGAATAAGAAGTTACATGCAAACAAAAAGGGCCCGTTTT
Organism: Hypomecis punctinalis; assembly: GCA_949316475.1. Taxonomy (NCBI): domain Eukaryota; kingdom Metazoa; phylum Arthropoda; class Insecta; order Lepidoptera; family Geometridae; genus Hypomecis; species Hypomecis punctinalis. The sequence goes on from OX438807.1 coordinate 3,414,052, forward strand.
ACCCCGTAAAAGGTCAATTTTTGAAAATTTTCATCCTTTGTGCTTCATTATGTCGTACGATGTACTTATATTCCAAATTTTAAGTCTATATCTTCAGCGGTTTGGGCTGTAGCCTAAACTGATTTATTTTGGCTATCCCTAAGGAACCCTATAGATTTTCCTGGATATTATTAGTTCCCGTATTGAAACATACTGTGTGCTTCCTTTATACCAGATTTCAACTGTAACTGTTCAGCTAGTAAGATGTAATTGACGCTGTTTTCACCAACTTTGGGACCTTATTTGACCCCTTAGATAAGGAAAATTCGGAAAAACAGGAAAAAACGTAACTTTTATTTTGATTGACAAGCATTTATACGAAGTTTCAAGCCAATCGGTACAGGGAATAAAAAGTTACATACAAACGAAAAGGGCCCATTTTACCCCCTTAGAGGTCGAAAGTTCAAAATTTTCGTCCTTAGTGCTCCATTACGTCGTTCAATGTACCTATATTCCAAATTTCAAGCTCATATCTTAAGCGGTTTGGGCTGTAGGCTGTCTGTCAGTCAGTCACTCAGGGAAGCCTTTTATATAATAGATGATGAGTTTGAGACAAAAACTGCATTATTTTAAATGATGTCCCGTTTTTGAACGGATGCGAAAGCTTCACAAATTATCGACAGCGGTAGTCAACCACAAACTTTTAAAAGAACGCAGCCGGATACGAGCTGTGATTGGCGATTGCGGGGAATGTCGGAAAAAGAAATCGGATAAGTGCGAGTCAGGCCCGCACACCGAGGGTTCCGTAAAAATCCAGAAAATGTCAAAAAATTGGGAAGTAAGTTGTTAAAATCTCTATACTATAACCACCGACAAAAGTTTTTTATATTTTTATTTTTCTCGTCATATATCGAAAATTACACATTGTTAAAATAATTATAAACCTGTTTTAGCATGTGCTAATGAAGTTCTTTATATGATACTTTACGTGATACGATTTGCTCATTTTGACTTTTAACCCATATTTTGTGAATGTTGTTATTTTTTGTGATTTAAATAAAAATTTACAGTTTTCAGATTGATTCCTATATGTGTACTCTGAGAAAATGCTTCTTGCCAAATTTCATAGCTCTATGTCAACGGGAAGTAGGTACTCTGTAGGCTCTAATTTTTGTGAGTGTCGAAATATGCGGTTTTTTACGACATAAACGGCTCAAACATTTTTAAACGATAATTGAGAAGTTTTCTTTTACACAACTGCAAGAGACTATAGATATACGTATACAGATTAAATTTCAACTCGATATCTTTACGCGTTCCCGAGATAAAGAGTCTTGACATACACACAGACAGACAACAAAGTGATCTTATAAGGATTCTGTTTTTTCCATTTGAGGTACATAACCCTAAAAATCACATGGTCGGCTTCACGAGGGATTTTTACATTTAATTTGGAGCCAGACGTCCAACTAGAAAGCTAGACACATGTGATAGTACCTGCACTAAACTAGAGAATACTGAAAATGGAAAAAATATTGTAATTATACTCTATAAAATTTTACTTAATCTCTGCGACAGTAGAAGATTGACATTTTTAGAGTTGGGATAGTAGTGGAAAAAATCGATTTTCAAACTATGTTGTAATGAAATCGAATGAGTAGTTGTAGGTGAGAAATTTGATGTTATTTACTTACTATTATTTAAGATCAAGTATGTACACTCGTAAATAATGTTATGATATTAATTATATACTCATAATAATGTAACGATAGTATTTATCGACGTTTTTCACTATTATCGATGTTATAGTAACATATAATTGGGTTTTATTTAATTACACATGTAAAAAATGTTATGATATTAAAATATACAATAAAATTAATGATGACGATATTTTAAATAAAACTTGATTTAAGTTTTATTTAAAATATCGTCAGTATAAACTATCGATATTTTAATTAAAAGTCTATCTAAAACTCTGTGGTCACGATCATTCGTCGCCCATCACTAATCGGCATGTCCATAAAGTATGACATTGACAGGTACTGTCTGTAGTATTAAAAAATTCAGAACTTCATAGGCGTGATTTTTCTGACAGCTGTCGCAGAGATCAAGTTAAATTTTATAGAGTATAAATACAATATTTTCAATATTTTTTAAAGTTAATACAATTGTCAATTTGATGTTTAATTTCGCCCCAAGTCTTCGATCTTACAGTAAGGATGCTTTCAATGTATCAAAATATGTCTGTACCTCAAAACTGACACATTTCCTAGATATTCTTGTTCAATGGGCATCGTCTGAATGGCTCAAATACCTGACTATCCGCAGGAATTTCCGACCCTCACAAGATGGGCACGATAGTGCTATTTAAGGCACCTCCACAAGCTTTTGAAGATAACAAAAACAGATACCTACTCGTCCATTCATCCATTATATCCAGATTTTACATGAATACATAAGGAAACCGAAGTCTTTTGAAACGTATTTGCTTACTCATTGACTGTTTTGGGCAAAATAATGTACCTTTCTCATTTTCCTTGATCCGTTGATTACGGTTTGTTTGATTACCATTATCAAAACATTATGATTGTTATAATGTAGCGCTGTCAACGGCTGGTTGTCACGGTTTTTATCGATGGGATTTATTTCCAATTTTTAGGGATTTCAGCTGTAAAATCCCACACAATTGCAGGTTTTGTCACTGCTGCAACATCCACCCTTCCATTATAATAATTATTTTTTGCAAAAAAATAGCATGACTGACTTCACCCGTGTACAGAATCATTACATAGTATAAAACAGTCGCTTTCCGTTGTCTGTCCCCATGTATGCTTATATCTTTAAAACTACGCAACGGATTTTGATGCAGTTTGTTTTAATAGATAGAGTAATTCAAGAGAAATGTTTATATGTATAATACACCTGTGCGAAGCCGGGGCGCATCGCTAGAACGCAAATATTATGCACGGATCGATGTAGCATTTTTCACATTATTTTTGATTTATCGTTGATATTAGATATTAGAAAATGGATCAGCCGATTTCGATGAAATTTAAATGGAACCAATTTCTTTCCAATAAAAAAATAATTATTGAAATCGGACTACTATAAAAAAGTTATGCGTACATAAAAAAATAAATAAAAAATATACCCGTCGAATTGTATACCTCCTCCGGTGGTTCGTCGGTCAAAAATGATCATAATCCTGTTTGAGTCGCTAGTAGAGCTGTGGCTCAGAAATCACATCAAATTGTAGTATAGATGGTAGATGATTTTACCTTTTAAAAATTCTAAGAATAGTCTTGGAATTCTGACAACCCCATAAACAAGTAGAAATTATAATATGACTTGTAGAACGTAGCTTGCCCGTTACACTATTTTTATAACTGGCATACTCTTGCGGTCTCAATCGCAGACAGTGTTAACGCCTTATTAATACCCATTTATGGCAGACATAATTTGGAGTAGCTTGTCCCTCTTTTGTCTATTTCTTTCTTTGACAATTTGGGATCACTTGCAAAAAAACAAAAGACGGATTAACTACTAACTAGTAGTGCGTCATCTCTCCTTAATCTTTAGAAGTTCTAACAACTTCTAGTTGAGTGATAACCTGTCTAATACGGGTATCACAGGTGGCGCCACCAACGCTATAAGTTGGTGTAATATAAGCACTTCAAAGATTTGAAGCTTGCGTAGGAGGCGGGCTGGCTCAGTTGATTAGAGCGTCGGGCTAGTGATCCGAAGGGGCAGGTTCAAATTCTGCGTTTGCTTCAGATTTTTGAAATGCTTATCACAAAGATAACTCTTTGAGATAAAATCTAGTGTGGAAAGCACTCAAAATAAAATCATAACATGGATTAACTACTCAAAAGTAGCTGTGCATAATACATCCATGCTGTGTTATAAGGCGTTATAAGTTTAAAGAAAATACACAACATTTTCATAAACTCTTTTTAGTTTTTAGTTCTCTTCCGAACATCCACATACCTCTCTACATCTATTTTATTCGCGAGTTCCACAATCGCATCACGAAGGACGCAGACGTCTCGTAAACTCCTCGGATGCTTTGATCGCGTGCGATCATTCCGCTTTAGATCGCAACCGTGAACTTTGCCTTTATAGTAAAGGCTACAGGAACCTCAGAATAATAACAAGTAATAGAAACCTTGCTTAATTTTACTCAGATAAAAACTACGTTACAGCTAATTTATTCATAATATCTGGTTAGGTATACAGCATACGCGAGAGTGAGTGGAACAAACATGCATGCATTCATTGTCTGTCGGCATATCACAAGTTGGAATGTCAAAATAGTTGAAATTTGGTCCACTTTGTCTTTTGCGATATGATCGGAAATTTGAACCTTCTAGTTCCAACAGAAGATTCAAATCTCTGACCGTTTTACCTTATTATCTTTTTGAATTTGAACAGCCGAGATAGCTCAATGCTAATTTGTGAAACCCTTCGAAATTACGCATATTAGGGTAGATGTGCATCTTTTTCTGACACCTTTTAAATTTCATAATGGGGTTTCAATGAAGTAAAATGATGTATATTTCTTACTATTTTCGTACGGTTTCTATTTCTTTTTAGTTCTTATTCTGAGACAGAAACTGTGTAGAGGTGGGTTTAGTTTGTCTCTGCTTTATACAAAGAAACCCTTTAAATATCTGATTAGATGGCTCAATCGATAATGGACTACGACGATAGTAGTCCTTATATATAGATCCTTACTAATACATCATAAATCTAAAAGTGTGTTTTGGTCACTCTTTACGCAGTAACAGCAACGAATAGACTTGATTCTTGGCATAGATATAGTTTAAGGGAGAGACATAGGCTACTCTTAATTTTGGAAAAATAAGGAAAATCCTATATAGAATAGACATCAAAATAGGACGCGGGCGAAGCTGCGGCCAAAAGCTAGTATAATATTGAAATAAGTGACCACTCTCTTCCGAATATACGGTGCCCGACAGAGTCTATAATAAAATTTGTACCCTTTGTAACTAGTACCTTGTACATTATGGTAGCAAAAATAAATGATAAGAAATGATATAACCTTGTTTAATGGTAGTTTGATATCAAAACGAAATAAAATTTGCGTTTATTTGCATAAGTAAGTTAAATATTTGGTATGCTTTCGATCCTTAATACCTACAACGTGTTACTTACTTAATAACGATGAAGAAGCCGTGGTGGTCTAGTGGCAGTGACACCCGCCTTACAATCGTGAGGTCGTGGGTTCAAATCCCGTACCAATAAGTTCTTTGGAGTTTATGTACGGTATTTAACACCGCTGGCTTTTCGGTGAAGGAAAACATCGTGAGGAAACCTGCATATGTCAGTAGAAGAAATTCGATGGCGTATGTGAATCCACCAACCCGCACTGGGCCAGCGTGGTGGATATGGCCCAAACACTCTTCGTGGGTAGGCCTACGTCCTGCAGTGGACTATTAAAAAGGCTGATACAGTACAGTACTTACTTAATTATATTAGTAGGTTACGAATTTTTTTCTTTAAAATTAGGTATAGTGCAGAAAAATGTGATATAAAACAGTAACTACTCACATCCGGTTTATTTGGTTCATGTCGCTGTAATTTTTGTGAAATTGTGAAATAAAAATCTGCTTTTCTATAATTTTTAGGGTTCCGTACCTCAAACGGAAAAAACGGAACCCTTATAAGAGCACTTTGTTGTCCGTCTGTCCGTCTCCGTCCGTCCGTTTACTGTACTCTTTAATCTGTATACGTATATCTATGGTCTCTTGCAGTTGTGTAAAGAAAACTTCTCAATTATCGTTTAAAAATGTTTGAGCCGTTTATGTCGTAAAAAACCGCATATTTCGACACTCACAAAAATTAAAGCCTACAGAGTACTTCCCGTTGACATAGAGCTATGAAATTTGGCAAGAAGCATTTTCTCAGAGTACACATATAGGAATAAATCTGAAAACTGTACATTTTTATTTAAATCACAAAAAAATAGGGCCTCAAAATTCACAAAATATGGGCTCAAAATTCAAAGGGAGTAAATCGTATCGTGTAAGGTATCATATAAAAGAACTCCATTAGCACATGCTAAAACAGGTTTTTAATTATTTTAACAACGCGTTTCTACGGAACCCTCGATGTGCGAGCCTGACTCGTAATTGTCCGGTTTTTGTTGAATGTTAAATTTTTTTAAAATAAATTTATTATGAAGATCCAGGTTAGTGTCTCAATTAGTTGATTCTTTCTATTGCAATTGGTTCCGAAACAATTTTCATTCTTGAAGTTTCATTACGGATATTCCAACCAACTAATCCTTTTCTCAATAACCTTTCCGTTCCGAACCGCTCCACTTAAATCCGTAATACTACCGCTACATTACTTATTTATCGAACTAATAATATGTACTGGAATAGATTATTTCAGGAGATCAATTACGTTAAGATTACTTATTATCTACGAATAAATACTGAATAGTATTGAGTATAAATAAAACAGAGTGTATTTATGACAAAATATAGTTATTAATTTAATGATCAGCTAGTAGTTTATCACACCTCTCTTCACCTCATCCCCCATCTTTCTCCTTCTCTATTATAAGTAAATACAAAGACTTGGCCAGGCGGTTAGTAGAGCTGACGCGTGACCAGAATGCTGGCGTCTACTTTGGTCAAAATTGCAGCAAGCTCAGCATTGCCATTCAGCGAGGCAATGCTGCCAGCATTCTGGCCACGTTTCCTTCTACAAGGGGGCTTTTAGATTAAGTTTTATATGTTATAAATTTAGTTTTGTATATGTATTAATTTTAGTGATTTTAGTTTAAGTTTATTTGTCTAGTAAATATAATTTCAAAGTTGTTTATAGTTCCCGATCAAAAAATAAAAGTGTTCTATGTTTGACGTAGGTGTCAAGTATACACCTACACCTGTAGCCTCAGATTTCTCTCTTGTTTTTTTATTTGCTCCGAGCCTGTAGCATATTTTCCAAACGAATGGTTTAGTTGATACGGCCACTTCTGTCAATAGGTATTTGATAATAGTGGGATATTTCTTAGCTATACCTACTTTAGCAAATGCTATGGTCTGAACCTTCAGACATATGTAATAGTATCTAAAACAGTATTTTAGTGATAAATATTTAAAAAAAAATGTAGTGACCGAATGACTTTTTGCAAACTACTGCACGAGTTTCCGTTTTGCCGCTTTTCCAGTCACGACAAAAGAGACATTGCAAAACCGTACATTATAAAAATTACTTTGTGTCGTTATTAAATATATTCATAAGGCCCACAGTAAAAGAGTTCTATATATAATCACGTAACACACAACTGTCGAAAACGTAGCTACTGCGCCGTAGCTTGAGCTCGGAGTCTCGCTGCGAGATCGAAACAGGAATGAGAAGATTCGCAGACGAACTAAAGTTACCGACATAGCACAGCGGATTAGTAAGTCTTGCTGATGAAATAATATTTATTTACATAACTTAAAAAACATAGAAATTCAATTCTTAACTACGTTATACCTATATAAATATATCCTACCTACGAGTATATACAAAAAATGGCAAAAATCGAAACAAATACTATGTCCGTGTGGTAGGGTGCCAAGAATGCTGGCTGCATTCCCACGCTCAATGGTTAAAGAGATTCTCTGTGCGAGGAATGTGCCAGCTCTCTTGTCAGCAGCGTCAACAAGCTTTGGTGAAATTGTCTTGAAGATTTTTTTTAGGGATGGACCCCACGGACCAAAAATTTCGACGCCAAGCGGCGAGAATACATATTCACTTGCGAGTGATGTGTATTTGCGCCGCTTAGCGTCTTCTGCGGCCTCCGCCGCGGCTCCGGCTCTTTGAAATTAGTAAGTTGAAATGGCAATTGGCACATAACTCGGAGAACTGATGGCCGATGGGGCAGTAAAGTTCTCGAACGGAGACCACGCGCTGGCAAGCGCAGCGTAGGACGTCCACCGACCAGGTGGACCGATTATTAAGACCGCAGGAACGCGCTGAATGCAGGCCGCTTCCAACCGGGCTTATTGGAAATCCATTGGGGAGGCTTATGTCCAGCAGTGGACATTCTACGGCTGATAATGATGGTGATGAAACTAAATATTAGTTTCGTTTTGTAATATTATTCCTCTAATACTATTTTTTTAATAACGGCCTAAGTTTGGGTAGGAGAATATTTTCCGATCGTCATATTATAATGACCTTGCCAGAGATACAATACAATTCATTTATTGATAACTTCAGTTACATCTTCAGATACCTATAGGTAGATGACAAGTGTAGAATCACTAGAAAAATAATTTCATAGATATTTTCCACAACTATATTACAGTGTTTATTTCTAAGAATAAGTATTTTGTGGAGGATAAAATATGAAACAGAAAAGATAAATTATCGATACAAATAATGATACCTGTCGGTTACCACGATGCTGAACACTTTATCGCGCCGAATAACCTATAAAGAAAATTATAACCTGTGAAATATAACTAGCTCGTCTAGACTAGACTTAGATAATATTGTTTGCTTTTGATGTAAGTATAGAGTTTATTTAGAATATTGTAATAGTTCTATGCTGTTATTTATTTGGGCAAATTCTTGATTTGTTGGAATATTTTGTGCATGATGTATCTGTTGTGCCTATTATACTTCGAGCAAATATCTATAGAGTCACAATCGTGCACAAAAAAGTATCCCAGCCTATACTATGCCCAAGCGACGTAATGGGCAGGCTTTTTATTTAGTCGTAAAGCGATTGCAAGCCGGCAACGCCGCGCGATGCCAAAGTGCTCGATTACAAGCACAAATTAGGTAACATAACGTCGAGATTGGAGAAAATGGGTTATTGTGAATTATTTAATGTAATAATATGACCGCGCTCGGAATTTTTTTTACTACTTTCACTTAGGGAATTTGGCTCTGTAGATATTTGCTTGAGCTTATTATCGGACCGATTTTGAGATAGCGAAAGAAAAATGTTCTTCAGTGTTAAACTTTACCACAGATCTTTGACAAAACAGATGATCTGGTGATGATGTTTTTTTTAGCAATTTCAGGGTAACCGTACATTGCGTAAACTGTTTAAAATCAATATGTTCCTAACTTTAATTGCAGTGGAAGTAGGTCCAGTGATGTGAGAATAACATCATTGTTTATACCTCTATTTCCATACATCTAGCTATAATGTAATCAAACACTAACATACATCAATTTGCATTGAAAACGCCTTGATTCATTATAATGAAATGTAAATTTTGTAGATTTAGTCACTTCTAAGTCACTTGTTTCATACTTTTTTGCCGTTGAGTAAAATCCTGCCTAACACGCTTGAGGCTCGTGCTCACGCTTAAAATATTGTGTATTAAGAATAGGCATGATAAACCCGATTACAGAGGCGCCAGCGTAAATTTAATAGCAACGTGAAAAGCGTTCTCTCTATCGAATACCTAAAGTGAAAAAGAAACAGAACGATGCTATTTAGCTAATAATAATTACGATGGCGCCTCTGTAATCGGGCTCGATGACTGGGTAAAAAAGAACTTTATTAAAATTAGTCCGCTAGAAAGATTATTTATTAAAAATATTGGACACGTATTTTTTCTTTTGTAAATCAAACAATAAATGTCATAGATAAACTGGCTATATCTTCGTCATTTTTTGTTTAACTGACAAAAGAAAAATACGCATCACTTTTTTTTCAGATAGATATGATGGACTAATTATAACTCCCAACTTGAAAGCAACTTTATCGCAATCAAAAATCTAGTCCATAAACAATGTATCCAGCCCCTTGATTGCCTACCGTCCTTCAATGGCTCTACAAAGATGAAGCGTCCGATAGATCCAGATACTTCGAATAATGCGATCACGCAATATCCTACGTGACCTGTCTGGAGTATTATATTTCTTGGGCTCTTGTCCCACCAATAAGGAGTAAGCGAGCGGCTGGATTGGATATGCTACCCTCCACTGTCTTAAGCGCCGTTAAATTAACGTTATTGAGTATCCAAATAATCCAGTCATTATACTGGGTTATCGGTAATTAATTAGCATACTTTTAAGGGCATATTCTGCACATCAGAACAAACATCTTTTGTTCTACGACTTCTAAAAAATAATATTTATTTTCTTCCATACAAAATTAAAAAAAAAAAATTAGACCGGCGTAAATATACCTAATCAACTCAATGCGAAAAGCGAGCGCGCCTTCACCCACGAGACTTGGGACTTGAAAAGAGACCTGATTTGATCACACAAGGAAATTAAAACGATATTCACGCTCCGATAAACCGGGTGACTGATAGAAAACTCTGCATTCTAATCCTTGTAAAATTCTTGCACGCTTTATTGATTCCAATATTTGAATGTTATTTGATTGTTGAACGTAAAGAATATTTTTGAGAGCAATATGAGGCTTGAAAAGAACCAATAGAAACAAGAGCAGAAATATACCCAGCAGTGGATGGTTACCGACAGTCTTTTATAGCTTACATAGTAGCTAGCTAAACTTGCTACTGACCCACGGTAGGACAAGAACCCCAGGAATTATCTCAGAGCTAAGTCTGAATATTCAAAGACTCCGTTAGATATTTGATGTAAAAGCTTTATTTCTGTTTGTACATCATGTCATAAGTGAAATGGAAATTTACCAAAGTACTGCTTCATAATTGAAGAAAATGTTCTCTCCAAGCGACGTGTAACGTATTTAACTAATACAGGAAGGAAAAGGTTTGAGGGTACATTAAAAGCTAAATTGAGTTAGACCCAGATGTTGAGTTTTATTTTTATACAATTCGTTAACTTATGAAAAGTACAACGTACACAGGTGATTTTTATTCATATGGAATTATATTGTGAAGACGGATTCTTTATTACTACAACGTACACAAATGATGTGGATACTAGCAAATTATGTAGGTATGAGTATAACTACAAAATGCTAAGCAACAAAGCTTTTTTTTTTTAATTAGATTTATTTTGACTAAAAACACAGAGCAGCTGTTTTTACAAGCTTTAATTTAACTTGCAATGGATGTAAGTTTGGGTGGAATCTTGAAAGTTAAATTTGACCAACTTCCCGGTTTCCGTTTCAGCTGATATTTTGCACGCATATGTATACTGTACCGTATCAGCCTTTTTTTACTAGTCCACTGCAGGACGAAGGCCTACCCACGAAGGGTGATAATGCAATAATATAGTACCATGGAGCTGATCTGATGATGGAGCCGGAATGTGGATCTGTCTTGTTTAGTACAGGAGGTACTAAACAAGACAGACCCGTCGTGTTTGGGCTCGTTTTACTTGTCTTGGGTACCACTCTGCTGCTACATGATATCCAGGATCTCAAAAGCTTGTTTTTTTTTTTTAAATGTTATATTTTTATAATAATTTTAACATAGAAACCGTTGTTTCATTGCTGATCGCTGGCGCAGTGCGGGTTGAAGTTGAAGGATATTATTATGTCATTGAGTTTCTTCTGTGGACGTAGGTACGTAGGTTTACTCACGATGTTTTCTTCACCTTAACAGAAAAGCTAGTGACGTGAAAATCCGTACACAAATTCCAAAGAGCTCATTGGTACAGTACCGAGTTTCAACCAACGAGTTACAACCAACCAATCTTGCAATTTATAGGCAAATTTTCTCCCGTTTGGCTACACACAACACCGAATAACATATTGAGTTTTTGCTAAGTACTTGCATATAAATTGGTACATTGGATTTAAAAAGATGCACCTGCTCAAAAGTAGGAATAGGTATTCATGAGAGAACCTCATTTGGCACTAAAAGAGCAGTTCTTAATTTTTAATTTACCGAAATCGACGACTTGTAAAGTTGCTTGAAGCCACAAGCTGAATATTTACGACCTTGTTACAGCGCAATAAAGTTCTCACATCGACTCTTGACATCCGTTTACTTAGGGCTGCTAACTGTAGGTACAATGTAGATATATTATCCTCTTGGGTGCTCTATTACTGTTTCAAAAGTACCCTGTAGTATTTTAAGCGGGTGTTATAGCTATTTTCTTCAAATACTATGTATCTTGCGTAGATATAGGTACTTTAAAAGTTTAAATGTGTACTGTTGAAGAAATGTAAATGTTTTTCATTCAAATACTAATACATACCACCCACTTTCATGCGCCACAAATGTCAATCTCTGGTTTAAGATATATATTTCCCATAAAAAGACACAAATGCATTCAACTTAACTTATTCTTAACAGCAATCGTTACATAAAATCACATTGACTTTGAAATTTATGTATAAAATCTCATTGCGAAATCGTATGCAATATCAAGCATATGTCCGCACCGCACGACTTGCTGTTTATTTCTTTTTAGTGCTGTCAAATGCTGTAGACGTTAACCACCTTACCCCACAAGATTTAAACACACTGTTTAATCATGCAAGTTGTACTGTTACATTGTCTAAATTGTGCGTAAAACTTTTGTGGTAAGACGGTAGATGTTTCAGGTGCGGTATGACTCCTTTGATGCGTGCCTACGGGTGTTGCATTAACAACATTTCAATTCTGATTTGTTAGTTCAATTATTGTTTATTAGCAAATATAAATCCTTCTCAAAGAGGAACAAATATTGTAGCAAAAACAGTATTATTTTAAGCGTTCTATATTTTTGGAAACACTGATAAATATAGATATTTTCATCTAAAACTAGTTGACATCCCTATTTCAACTCGTAAAGCCCGACCCTCCCTTTGGTAAGGTTCCATGCCAATCCAGACCTTACTTGAAGGTGATTAGAGCATAGTTTTCTTTATTAAGTGAATAGCTTTTATGGAGTTTCTGAACTAAGAGGATTACAAGACACCTATGCAATATTCGAACGCTCTTTCGTAACTAATGAAGAGTTTCGGACTTTGAACTTAGCACTCAGGTTGAATGGTTAACTTCATCAGGCATGTTTCTTGCATTTAACATACAAGGGTTTCTGTTTAAGTTATATTACTTGATTAAAACCAATGATTTTCTATACCAAAACTAATACGTTGTATTGGTAAGGTAAACTACTTAAAATAGAGATTGGTCTTGCTACGCTTGACGAGTTCACTTAGTAAAGGCTTCTGTCATGGCTAAACGGTTGAGACGATCCATTAATAAATAATTGACGTATATCTACGGTAAAGCTGAGTTAAGTGAGTAAATGGCTAGCCCTGGTGTCAGAGTTTTTATCCCGCCTGAAGGCCACTGACATGACTAAACAGTAAAACAATCGGGGCCTACAATGTAACGTGTTATCCGATCCAACGGTGGCTCAGAGTGTTAAGTGGGAGATTTGCAAATCAAATCGAATTACTTTTACGTCGCGTTGACCGAGCGCGCCGTGCACACACGCGAGCACATTGACACACACGCTTGAATTAGCCAATCACAGACGTTGCCGCGCTCGTGTTCGATCGGTTTAGCGCTCGTTACATTACCGTAAAAAATACTCACACTTAGCTATTCAGTTTTCTGTACGTGACACAAGACGGCGCTGTGCCATTTCCATAGAAATCACATCAAACGTTAACGCGATCGAGCTCGAGCGAAAATCTCGCACTTAGCCCTCAGATGTAGAAGCCACCCGCGGTCACCCATCCGAAAACTAACCGTGCTAATCGTTGCTTAACTTTGTTGATCACAAACGAACACCTAGTCAAACTACGCTATGAGCGCTACATTGTTTTAAAGCTGAGTTGTAAATGGCACCCTCGGTTACACATCCTAAGACTTACCGTATCAAACGTTGTTAATTAACTTATATCTACTTATGTTGAAACTTACAAAAATCAGAAATGCAAAGACGTCCACCGTTCAACATACGCTCCCTCTATTAGGTTTTCAATAAGTTACTGCAGGTTAAGTAGACCCCTGACTGAGTGGCTTCCAATAACAGACAAGAATATATAAACGTCCTATATGTAGACCACCAGCCCGGAGGGCGAACAATATTTGACCCCTCGCGGGCCATGCATGGATGAGATAAGCCTGAGACAGAGACAAATGGCACAAGGGGGAGGTCTGTACAGAGAAGTGGGTTGATACAGGCAGATGAGAGAGTCCAATAAGACCAGTTGAAATTAGCTTTAATGCAGCTTAATTTTACGATGCGTTGACTACTGGAAATAAAACTCACCAGCCCCAGTAGCACGGCAAGGGGAGAAAACCATTTTATCCACTTTTAATGTCAGCTGTCATTGTCAATCCATACTTTATTTCCTCTTCGAGGGGATAAAACGATGGAAAGACTATATGTCCCTTTGCCATGCTTCCCGTGCTGTAGAGGGTTATCTGCTTACTCCGTACCAAGTCGAAAAGACATAATTAAGACCTTGTTGTATTGTACCAGCCTGTTTTTAGTAGTCCACTGCAGGACGTAGGCCTACCCACGAACGGTGAATGGGACATATCCACCACGCGGGCCCAGTGCGGATTGGTGGATTCACATACGCCATCGAATATTTCTTCTACGGACGTGTACAGGTTGCCTCACGATGTTTTCCTTCACCGAAAAGCCTGTGGTGTGAAATTCCGTACATAAATTCCAAAGAAATCATTGGTACGGGACCGAGAATTCGAACCCACGACCTCACAATTGTAAGGCGGGTGTCACTACCTCTTGATCACGGCTTATTAAGACCATAATTTTAGACATAGACATAGACATCCTTTTATTGTGACAAAAATAGAGAGTACAACATACTTAAATTAAACATAATAAATATTAAAACAAAGTAGATTACTTATAATCTATATTTTTGTCACAAATCGGCTCCACCTCAGCATATGCTAGCTGTAAACCAGCGCTGGTCTTCCGGTGGGGCCGGTAGGTGACATCATATGGTTATAAAAATAAATAATTTACTGAGCTAGTCTAGACAAACAGTTTAAATATAAGCAGTATCGGTAAATACAATTACATACCACGCCAAAAAATTGGTTTGCATTTTTTTGAATAATTTTTACTATGGGGACTACTCGAAATACAATATCTCAAGAGAAAAAAGAGCTGTTCTGTACAAAATTGCAACTCCGAATGGACAAAATGGATGAAACAGCTGAATTTCTTTTTCTCGAATTCCGGGTGACCCCATAGTAAAATGTTCACAACGACGGTCTGAATCACCTTCTTTCGGCTTAGTACACTAGTTCTAAATAAGCTTGTAGAGCGGTTGGGAACAATTTGCAAGTTCTAATTATGTCGTCCATCGTAAACAGTTACGGTACTTAAAACTACGAAATAAAATGAAAAATTCATACAACCTGTTTTATGGAAAAGGAGTTAATTAAAGAGACGCGACTGTAGACAGTGCCGGATTAAGAAATCGCGGGGTACATAGCAAAATTCTATCGAAAAGATCTTGATTTGCTCAGTGGTAAAATAATTGGAAAAGGTGGTATAATTTCATCTTGCAATGATATTTTAGTTAATTAAATGTACTAAGTACTAATAAAGGAGTTTTAATAGACAACAGTAGAGAGGCAAAGCAAGGCACTTGGTGTGCAAAAACTTATAGGAGGAAAATCTTGCTACATCGTGAATGCGTGCAATTTGCTACGCAGTATTGTTTAAGAGCATAATAAGAGAGTTTCTACAGGAAATGTAGAGCTAAGTAAAGTCTTGTCACATCTTGCGAGGGCAATAAAAAAAATGCGTTTAAACGAAGATTAGTATAGGTACGCTTGGGAGTTTTCCACGTAAGACCTCTTATTTATTTATTTATTAATCCATTGCTTGCCGCACTTACAGCGTACGCCGAGGCATGCGACAAGCTAGCTATTACTACTACAATTACATTTTACAATTTCAAATACATTAAATAATTCAAAGAATAAAATAA
The DNA here is from genome assembly GCA_949316475.1 of Hypomecis punctinalis. Classification (NCBI taxonomy): domain Eukaryota; kingdom Metazoa; phylum Arthropoda; class Insecta; order Lepidoptera; family Geometridae; genus Hypomecis; species Hypomecis punctinalis. Next base: position 3,429,875 of record OX438807.1, read on the forward strand.
AACATACAATAACAAAATTAAATGTCAAAAAATAAAAAAGGTCATAATGAAAAGAAGAAATAAAAGTCGATGTCAAAACACTAAACATTAACTTAAAAAACTGATAGACACATTCATAAACACAAAAAACTTTACTAAAAATATGTCAACGTCTGGATGTTGAGCAATAAGGGCATTGAGCAGAGAGACGGCCTGCGCTGTGGGAGCCGACTGGGACGTGCACGTGAGCGTGCGCGGCGTCGCGAACAGGCGCCGCGCTCGCTCCAGCGTGACGAGCGCCAGGCGCGACTGACACTCAGGATTATCAATTTTACTATGGAGCAACAGGTAAGTAAAAGTGCTACATTATAGCGCACTTACACCTGAGCTCCAGTGTATTTATGCCTACCTACGGATAGTAACCATACAGTTTCGCATATAGGTATCGACCGAACCGCCTTTGCACCTTCTCTACCATCTTGGCCCTCTTGGCCCCTCCTTTTTGAGGGGCCCTCTTTTTATGGGGCCTGTGGCAGTTATTGCTACGTAGCTAATCCAACACCGACTGTAGGCAAAATGAACTTAAATATACAAACAAACTTGACGTGGGACTGAAGGAACAAAGCCCGTACAAACGACAAAAGCAAACTCGAAAACTGGCAACAAGCGAGCAATGAGGCAATGTTACGTGTTTAACCTATTAACTGGTAAAGTTACTTCGTCATTGTATTTGATGAACTTAAAGTACCTAGATTTGGACTTGCGCACTGAAATATTAGTGAAAATGTGTTTTATTCCGTTCATATTATGTAGCTCATTTTTATTGTGTGATTTATCTGTGAAATTGTCTTTCTCATTTGCTTGAAACCGTGCCGACTAATTAAAAACGCAACTATTATATTTTTAAGGTGCAAGTCTCGGGCTTTGTACCAATAAATTTATTTCGTCATTTCTTTGTAACAATAATTTTGATTAAAGTTCGTATTTTCGTACTATTATCTTTTCTGGAAGCAAAAAATACAGTGATGATATTTGCATACGTCCCATCGATATAAGTATTTCGTTATATTTTTTTTAGATAATGTATTACCAATGGTTTTTCCAGGGTAAACCTATATTCAGCAATGGACTATTAAAGTGTACTAATCCTTACTGTAAAATTGATTTTTTTAGTTACCTACTGTATTTTATTAAGAAAACTAACATCATGTTTTCTGTGAAACTTTCAGTGAACTACTTTGGTACCTTACTCGAAACACAAAGCCCTTTGTAGACAGCTAACGAGATCTAAATCATTAGAGTGTAACTAGTAGCGTTCTAACCAAGATTAACGTGTACTAAATATCACAGATTTTATAGATAGCTAGATGGATATCTGTAAAATATTTTCACAAGCCAAGTTAACATCAAAGAATATAATTATTTTTTGCAAAGAATAGCAAAACCATCCATTCCATTTCACAAAATTTGAATAGTTCGCTCGAATCAAGGTATACAATTATTACATTATTATTAATTTTAAAAAAAATGGCTCAGCCGATTTGGGTTAAATTTAAATGAAACCACCTCGACCGTATACCGAACAAAATTTTTATCGAACCAAAAAAGGCACAATTGGTAATAATATCGACGAACATACATAAACTATACAAATAATAAAAAGAAATTATACAAATTAAGCTGTAGTGGTCTAGTAGTAGTAACACCCGACCTGTAATCGTGAGGTCGTGGGTTCAAATCCCGATCCCGTACCAATGAGTTTCTTTGGAACTTATGTACGGAATTTCACAACATTGGCGTTTCGGTGAAGGAAAACATCGTGAGGCAACCTGCTTACGTCCGTAGAAGAAATTCGATGGCGTATGTGAATCCACCAACCCGCACTGGGCCAGCGTGGTGGATATGGCCCAATCACCCTTCGTGGGTAGGCCTACGTCCTGCAGTGGACTATTAAAAAGGCTGGTACAGTACAGTTCATACAAATCAAAGGCTAAGAATTTTTCTTATGATAAAAATATGTTGATAAAATTAAATTAAATTAAGAAGTGGCCGCGCGACTGTATCCATTCGACGTGGAGTCCTAAAAATACGGATCATTTTGACAAGATCGAATATTTTCTATCATACAGAATAAATAATTAGTAAATATATAAAGTAAATTAATTAATTTCTCTTTTCACTGTGCCTAATTTGTGTTTAGCATATAATATTTTTACATAATGAGAAAAAAATCCGGTTACGTTGTTTTCAATAATCAAGGAGTGCCTATTTCCCACGATACAGGTCGCCTTGGTATAGGATTTTAGTGTATCTTCTCCTGGTTGATAACATCATTTTGGAACTGTACACGTTTTTGCTATTTTCTATTACAATAGGCATGTTGACTAAAAATATAGTTAGTCCGTCAGATAGACCAACAAAAAATATTAGACACGAAGGTTTTTCTTTGGTCAAAAACAAAAATTGATGAAGATATAACCCGTCAAAGTCCCGCGTGATGTCACAAGTGCCATACAAATGTATAGACTTCTGTAAGAGACGTGACGTCACGACCCCCACTCCCAAACTTTGACAATGTTTATCTTTGTCGTTTGTTGTTTGATTGAGAAAAGAAAAAATACGTGTTCAATATTTTTTAATAATCTAATTTACGGACTTATTATATTATTGATTATTTTACCCAGTCGTCATGCTTATTGAACATACTATGAAATCCATTGAAAATGCTTTAGCAAAGTACTTAGCATAGACAAAAGTACTCAAGGTACATAGAAATGGTCAGTCCTTGTACAACATCACGATTATATGCACTTTGGCGACAGCCTGAATTCAATCTACGAACTCGAAGTCTAAAAGCCTATTGGGAGAACAATTAGGTATAGTTTAATTATCTGACATACTTAGGTGGTTGTTAATAAAAGTAAAGTAGTTACAAAGAGATAGATGTACATACTCGTGCCTCGTACCAAATAAAAAAATCAAGACAGAACGTCGTGAACAGACATGTGAGGCCAGTTTTTTAAATGTGGTGAGAGCTTCGGTGTTGGGCCGCCATAGTTCGACTGACGAGGCGTAGTTTTGTTGTTTGTGTTTGTGTGTGTAATTGTGTCTGTACACGGCGAAGCGTAGTTATGCTTTTTATTTGGTCTGAGACTCGTACTTACGAGCACCAAAGACAATTGGAAATATTTTGATATTTTCTTTAATTAGAAGATCTTAAAGGTACGCCTATGTCCAGCACTGGACGTCCTATGACTGAAACGATGACGAAAACTAGTAACATTACTATCCAGTGTCTTTTAGGTATTCATGAATAATGTTTATGTTATTTTTTTCATCCATCCTCCGTGAAAGTTTTTGACTATTTTTATGCCATTTACCTGGTGTTACCCATTAAAATATTACTTTTAATTCCAACAACCAATAACTCTACACGTAACCGCCGCTGTTACGCGGAACAATAAACATATTAGCATTAATTGCTTCCGCAAAACAGTTTAATTCGTTTAGTGAAAAGCCTAAATAATAAAAAATCAAGATACGCATCGTGAAAAATTGTACATATGGTTGTATCTGAGAGATAATTTTTATTTTTCGCAAAAAATGACAACTAACTTTAATTGTGCAATATGTGCACAAATTTCGAACAGATCGCTTGAATCGATATACATCGATTTTTATATTTTTGTCGATTTTTCGAAAACGGCTCAGACGATTTCGATAAAATTAAGATGCAACCACCTTGGGAGTAAATAATACCCATTCGAAAGAAAATTCTAAATTAAAAAAATAATTTTAAAACGATTCATAATTGGCAAAAATATAGATGAATATACACAAAAAACATACAGACGAACATAGAACCTCCTCCTTTTTGAAGTCGGTGAAAAATACTTACTTGGGACATGACTATTCATCATCATCATCATTCACAGCATTCTTTATCCCACTCTTGGGTATAGGCCTCTCTCTTACTGTGCCATCTACCTCGTGACTTACAACTAAATAAATAATATAAATATAAGTAGTTTAAAAAAAAACTAAAAAAACACGCTTAGGATTTATCTTTTTTTTATAAATGCATAGTCATCGGTCATTGATAAGTGTGCAAAGTTTAATTAAATTCTGATCGCTCAAAGTAGGTCTAAATCGAGCACAAAGGGATTGGTTACAAGCAAACAAGCAAGCAAGCAAGCAAACATACAGGTGAAACTAGGTACTAAAAGCGTGTTGCAAAAAAACTTCCCATCCTTTATTTAGAATAATGTTATATTTTATTTTGGATTAGATTTTGTTCCGTAAGTAGAGTATATTAACGCCTATTCAAGCGGCTAATGGGCTACACGCGTATATTGCAAGTTTGAGTAGGTGCGAAAAATAAGTACGTTTTGTACTACTTTATAATTTAACCTTCCGCGTACAAGGTGGGGTATTCGTTACCCCAGCCCTGGAAAAACAGCTTAATTCATAAGTAGAAATCAAGTAATTGAGTTGAAATCTACAGTAGTTGGACGTTAAACATCATTGCATCGATACATCATCACATGTCAGTGCTTCTATAACTGATTTTGTATGTAGGCGCGTATAAAATGAACCCTGGGCGTTTTTTACCACACGTTATACGGGACGTAGCTAAAAAGGCTAGTACATATTTTTATACCTTTTTGAAATTTTCAACTTTAAACTGGATTATATTGCCTTAAATTATTTACTATTATAGATATAATTGATAAAAAATATCTGAATAACTCCAAAATAATAATATTACTTGAAGAAATGTTATCTTCATTAGAAGGTCATATTTTCCTTTCTTGCCAAAATAACAAGATGGTTTCAAACAAGAGGTTCCGAATTTGCCGATAAAGCAACTTAAAATATATTTATGTCCTTAACATTTAGATAACAGACATCGAATGGTTCATTGGTTGCTTCAGATACATATTTATGCTTACAAAACACATGAATTTGATGTACCAAAATTGTATTGATTTAGGAAATGAATGATTTCACCAGAATAAGCTTAATTGGTGATGTTTATTTTTTATATGACATAAAATATGGCTGGTTTTGTAGTAATTATATGATAGCTAATGTTTAAAAATAAATAATATTTTTATTTTTTCTAGCTCTGAAGAAAATCAGTTGATTTTTGTGAAGTGGTTGTTCAATTTATTTATTTTTAAAGGTTAATCCTTATAAACTATACAGTTTTATTTACTAGTATATTGAGTTGTACCCCTATATCAACCATCTGAGCTTGTTGTCTTTTATAATCACCTTACTAGGTAGATATTTAGCGTGGGGCAACGTATACCCCACGTTGTACGCGGACGGAGTTTTTGTCACCTTGTACGCGAAGGGTTAAGATTGAGCGAGATTGCGTATAAATTACGTCAAACAATTTTTGGACTATTTAATAGATTACAAAAAACCTAAGGCATTTAATTGAAATGAATCGAATCGAACAATCATTTCAAAAATAAAATGAAATAGTTAAATTCCAATTGCTACAAAAAGCGTAATTATCGCGCGTCATTTAGTTTTTCGCTTTCATCAACGTGTGATTTAAAACACATTTTTGCTTTCCAATCATAAAACGATTCTTTGGTTACATTTTAACCAACTTTAAAAAATAGGGGAAGTTTTTGATTTTACCGAATTTCTTTTTATATTTGTTAGGTTTATTTATTTGTTAGGTTTTTTGTTAGGTTTATTTGTTAGATAATTTTTTTCGTTGAATCTACTCGTCTGGTGCTTTTCATGTAGTCTTATTTAAATTTTGCAAAGATTTGACTAGTAATTCTTCAGTTATATTTTGTCGATTGTTCGATTCAGCCATAGGACTTCCACTGCTGGACATAGGTTTTCCCTAAAGATCTCCAATAAGACCTTTTGGAAACGGCTTGCATCCAGTGCGATCCTGCAGTCTTAATGAGGTCATCCGTACTTATGGGTGGACGTCCTACGCTGTGCTTGCCGGTGCGTGGTCTCCACTCGAGGACTTTTCGACCCCATCGGTCATCAGTCTTCCGCGCTATGTGCCTTGCCCATTGCCATTTCAACCTTTCAATCCTCTGGACTGTCAGTAACTTTGGTTCTTCTACAGATTTCCTCATTTCTGATTCGATCTCGCAGAGAGACTATTTATTATATTTAATAATGCGGAATACTGACTGAGTGAGTCAGTTGTTACGCATTTGTCAAAAATAATTGTTGATAAGTTAAAATATATAGAAAGATGTAAGAACAGGGAACAGTAAATTTTCCCGCGTCTTTCGTTATTTTCACTCAATAGACTTTGTGAGTTGTAGCGTATCTTCACTTTTTTACACCAAGTGTAAACTAAATTGGCGGCATTTTTCCGTTGTTAAGCCAGAGGCAATCTATTAGGGGCCAATTACACGAAAAACGTGAATTAGGGACACGCATGGGTCAGGGTAAACGGACCTGAAATATTTTCGGCAAAGGCTTCGTAAATTCTTTAGCAGGAGCCATTCGTCAAAGTGATTGGTGGTGGACTTCTAGAGGTGATAAATTTATAGAAATTTCAGCGTTCTTGTTGCTTTTTGGTCTAGGATTTTTCTGTTATCTTGATAATACATAAGAAAAAATTTCTTAGTAAATTAGTGATTGATTAAGTACTTAACTTTATCGTTGATTAAAATAGTTTTATAATTACGTGCCTTCAGGAAATAAATACTACATATTTTTGCGATTTCTTCTGTTAGGCACTAGTAATAAAGGAGGTATGATTTATTTCTTACCTTTGCTAATTTATTAGCGTTTTCATAGCAAATTATGTATGTACTGAAAAGTTAATTAAGTTTTTTATACCTGCGGGTCCATCCAGCAGCTATAAGAAGTCCACTACTGGACATAGGCCTCCCCTATGGATCTCCAATAAGACCGGTTGGATGCAGCTTGCATCCAGCGCGATCCTGCGTTCTTAATGAGGTCATCCGTCCACCTTGTGGGTGGACGTCCTACGTTGCGCTTGCCGGTACGTGGTCTCCACTCGAGAACCTTTCGACCCTATCGGTCATCAGTCCTCCGCGTTATGTGCCCTGCCCATTGCCATTTCAACTTGCCAATCCGTTGAGCTTAACTTTAGTTCTTCTACGGATCTCCTCATTTCTCATTCGATCTCGCAGAGAGACTCCGAGCATAGCCCTCTCCATAGCTCGTTGAGCTACTTGGAGCTTACTAATAAAGCCCCTAGTGAGAGACCATGTTTCTGTGCCATAGGTCATCACTGACAACACACTCTGGTCGAAAACTTTCGACTTGAGGCACTGAGGTATGTCGGACGAAAAAGACGGTACGCAATTTTCCGAACGCTGCCCAGTCGAGTTGGATCCGGCTATTGGCATCTTTGTTGAAGTCGGACCTACCTAACTGGACTACTTGTCTTAGGTAGACATACGAGTCAACGACTTCAAGAACCGAGTTCCCAACAGAAATCGGGGTGGGTACAACATGGAAATTACACATGACTTTCGTCTTGTCCATGTTCATCTTAAGACCCACCTGTTGAGAAACCCGATTGAGGCCTTCGAGCATTGTGCTGAGCTCTTCCATTGATTTTGCCATGACTACTAATATCGTCGGCGAACCGAAGGTGAGTGAGGTATTCGTCATTGATATTGATGCTTGTGGGTCAATTCCACTAAATTGAGACAAAACTGAACTGAAAATTACTCGTTTACCTGCCTTGTAAACTTGCAAAATATGATACGCTTTTACATAACTGAAATATTATTGACAGCTTTCGTGTAGCGAAAATACAGATAAAATTCCATAATTCCATCTTGTGTCTATTACATTTAATAATTTGCAAGATAAAACTAACGAAATTTCTATAACTTTGATCTATGTTACAAAAGGTTTGGAAATAAAACAATTTTTTATCTTTAATTTCAAATAAAGACGCTTAAACAAGTATGTAATTATGATTTAACTAATTAGCAATGGACGTTGTTGAATTATCATTTCGAATCAAAATTATTCAAATATTCAAGAGAAATTGAATATTAATTTTGAAACACCACCTGCGCCTTTAAAAAGTATTTATTTCTCAAGAAATATATAAAGTAGCAGGTGTAACTTTCAAGTATTTTTTTGCAGATCTAAAACATACTTAATAGGTATACCTGATTAAAATATGACGTGTCTGATTAGGTATAACATTTACACAAAACTTCAATAACATTTCATAAACTTAACTATATTTTATAACTACTACGCTAAATGTACAAACAAATTTAAAAAATAAACCACTTGAACTAAAATGAGTATGTATAGATGACGATGAAAACCCTAATCTAAAAGCCCACTGCCAGCGGGCACAGTTCCCAAAATGCTGGCCCCATTACCACGTTAGATTGCAATACTAATCCTTTGGGCAAAATAGAGGCCAGCATTTTGGTCACGTGTTGCGTCGACCAGTCGTGATGAAAGATCTTTGTAAATGTTTTTGCTCCCGGTCTCCACAGTCCTAAAGTTTCGACCCCAAAAGGTTCAACTATGTAACCACTGTCAATGTTCGCATATTTGTTCCTTTTGATGCCTGCCTTCTGCATATTCAGCCGCAGCGCCAGCCCTATTCTGAGTCCTTGGAAGATGGGACGGAGCGAGAGTATCGTGGCGTACAACGTATTGGTATAACATCTCTGTTCACAATTTAAGAACACATTATTCTAATCTATTCTTTATTCTCTTTTCTAATCTAATCAATAGAGCTTTTGTCAATGGGGTTGAATACTACACTTTGTGTTTTTCGAGTAACCGAGCACAAGTATAGGGCATTCATTCTTACTCTTACAAGATGGGTCATGTCGACCCAATCTGACGGAGACCTAATTTCGCTCAATACGATCTTATTAAAATTACAATGAACTTTGCGTTTCGTCTATAAATTAGGTATACAGTAAATAATATTTCTTTTACAGAAAAAAAACCCGGACAAGTGCGAGTCAGGCTCCCACATCGAGAGTTCCGTACAAACACGTTGTTAAAATAATTAAAAACCTGTTTTAGCATGTGCTAACGAAGTTCTTTTATATGATACCTGACATGATACTATTGACTCACTTTGAATTTTGAACCCATATTTTGTGAATTTTGAGGCCCTATTTTTTGTGATTTAAATAAAAATATACAGTTTTCAGATTTATTCCTATATGTGTACTCTGAGACAATGCTTCTCGCCAAATTTCATAGTTCTATGTCAACGGGAAGTACCCTGTAGGTTTTGATTTTTGTGAGTGTCGAAATATGCGGTTTTTTACGACATAATCGGCTCTAACTTTTTTAAATGATAACTGAGAAGTTTTTCTTTTACACAACTGCAAGAGATTATAGATATACGTATACAGATTAAATTTCAACTCAATATTTTTACGCGTTCCCAAGAAAAAGAGTCTTGACATACACACAGACGGACAGACGGACAACAAAGTGATCCTATAAGGGTTCCGTTTTTTCCTTTTGAGGTACGGAACCCTAAAAAAGTTTATGCAACCAATTCTTTTTTATATGCGCTCGCATTCTACAATGTCTGATGCGTAAACATCTGTTTTACGGTGATCAGGATAATATGCTTCATTTAAGTGTCTTGCGCGACGTCGCGTATGAAACCTTACAGTTACTCAACTTACTTTTAGGTACTTACTTTTGGCAAGTTCTATTTTCCGGGCTTGAAGGCGTTAACTTTGATATTAACATTGGTACTACTCACTTAAAGGTATGTGAAATGTACCATCAGTGGTACTGATCAATGGTACTAGCGACGTAGAGGATTTAAATTCTACGTCACTAGTTCCATAATGGTACTAGTGAAGTGTACATACGTGAGTAGTACCATCAATGGTACTACTGACAGTAAACCGTCGCCGCGCTACGTAAAAAAAGGCATCTGTCTAGATCTCTATGAGTCATTGTTGTTATTTTAGCCTGCTGATTTACACAGCTAGATAAAAACCTCTCCCAGACTCTTCCCGTTTTAGTGGTATTATGCTGCAGTTGTACCACTTATTACAATTTGTCGCGCCATCTCTTTTAGGGCACCTATGAGTAGGTATACTTATATTTCGAAGTATATTTTTATCGTGTGCAAGCTGCTTTAGGGCGCCAGACGGTGTTAACGGGTTATTGCTACCTCATTAAGCATAAAGTACTTACTTAAAAGCTCCAATTAGCTAATTGGTAGCATTGACAAGTAGAGCTATAAAGCTTAATGAAATGTGACGACAGGTACACTGCCGTCTACAAGCTATAACACCGTTACGCTACAGGGGGTCATTTTTCACTTTTAAACACATTCTTATAGATTTTTAAATTATCTATCGGTCACTGTGAGAATTATTTTTATATCGTTCATAGTTTAGAAGATTGAAAAAAAGATAGAAATTGTGAAAACACCACTATTGACATGTTTATTACAACTTTACAAGTTAATAAAGTCCAACAAAACATAACTTAAATACCGATATGATCCCATAATTATTTGAAAACATCATTATTCTACAAATAATAGCTTACCTTTAAAGCCGTTTTTGCAAATAATTGTCTAAATCATAGTTAAAGTACTTTATCTGTCTAGTCCCGCGTTTTTTGCTGATACCCAAAAATTTGGTTAGGTGGTTTAACGGCTTCTTAGGTTATAGACGGCAGTACAGGCAACTGTGTGTACTTGTGTAGTGCATAGCATAGATGTATAAGAATCGGTTGAAAAGTCGCTCGCTATCGAAAAATAGAACCAAAATATGTTCGGATCATTGGGAGTTCGACTCATTTGACATTTGAAGAGTTATTTTTACCGCAGTTCAAATATAACTTACCTACATTAAGTTATGTTGTTGATTGTAATGGTAGTTTATATACGGCGTGGGCGAGACTGACGTTTTTTGAAGCAAGTTGGGTTCAGTTTTCCAATCTTATAACGAATCCTCTCCTTTAACCCGGGGTTCGTCGCTAGACTAATACGAATACAAACGGTCGCTACCGGGTAAAAATACCACAGTATAAAAAACCCTGTAACTAAATGTATATGTAAATATATAAAATTTTACCTTTTTGTTATGTTTGTTTATTCTATTTGCTATTGATAAAAGCAATGTTTGAGGAAAACTGTGCCTTAATCAATATTTAAAGAATTTACACATGAGATAACGAAAATATTATGTTTTTTTCATACAATCATGAAAATTGTACATTTTTGCACTTTTTTCTTCAGAATCATGCAAAATGAAATCAATTATTAAGAGATAATGCAGTATGCTTAGAAAATAACAATAAATAATCATACCTTTATCATAACAAATCTTGCGGTAATTGAACTTCAAATAATTATCACCAAAATCATTACTGAATAAATGTTTAGTCTTAACATTTTTACTTTTACTTTACCTCACAAACGAGATGTAAAGTATAATAGTTAGCTCGGATTTAATCACCAATTGCACCCTCGAACTATAAGCGCCCTCGCTGCGCTCGTCCGCCTAAATATCTCGGGCTGCAATTGATGCCTTACAGCTCTTGGCTGCTAATCTACTATTACAAGTTTCTTGAACTTGGACGTTCGTAGAGTTGCAGACTTTACCAAGATATTATATTCTCAGTAATAGTCTAGGTACTTTGGTATCCCTATCTTGAGTTTGAAACAGCTATATTTTGTTCAACATAATGTGGAGAATGAAAGCGTTTATCGTTCAAGCCGATAAAGTACCACTTAGATGGTATTAGAAAAATGTGAATAGAGTTTGTCTCTTTGATCTCCATCGTTACATTTATCTTGAAATATATTTTATCACTTACTCGTACTTAAAAGGTAAATCAATTTGGGGATTGTTAGTTATTTAGATGATAAGCATTTATCAATGAGATTTCATATATTATACAACTCAGAGGTTAGGAAATCTCTTAGCTTGGAAGCTATGGACATAATACTAGTATCGACTAGCGACCCGTCTCAATTTCGCATAGATACAAATTTGGCTTATAAATCTTCCCAACAAAATACCTACTTGAAAAGTTTGTGAAAATTGGATCACACTATTCCATTTGACTGCCTCGGTAGCTTAGTAGTTTGTAACCCTGACTTCTGGGTCACAGAGGCGTGGGTTAGATTCCCACCCAGGGCAAATATTTATGTGATGTACAAAGGTGTTTGCTCTCAGTCTGTGTGCTATTTAGGTATTATCTATAAATGTATGTATTTAAAAATATGCATATGTAATATTTTTATTAGTCTCTGACAGCCACAAGCTTTGCTTAGTTTGCCAGGGACCATGTATGTAAGGTAATAATTATTATATTATTTATAGTGTAGTTAAAGAAAACTAGGAGACACAACTAGGCATACGCGAATATCAACTTCATTAAGTATAATAAGTACTCGTAATTTTATAAATGTGTTGATTTGCAAGTGCGCAATTTTACTGGAAAAGTCTATGTCCAGCAGTGGACATTTTATGTCTGATGGATGGATGAATGGAATCTTACTAAGTACATAATTACATTTTGAACACGTGCCAGCAAGCACAGCGTAGAATTTTGACTCGAAAGATTAACTGGTTTTATTGTAAATCTATAGGGTAACCTATGTCTAACAGTGAAAGTCCTAGGTTTACAATGCTGATGATGATTACAGACAACTTAAATTGGGACTTTAAATTCACGAACTATAACTGTAATGTAACTTTGCAAATCAAAACGTCATATTTCAGCGAGCTGAAATAAAAATAAAGGTTTTTTTTTATGTTTTCTTCTTTATTATTTGTTTACTATAGTTTGTAAGGACTTTTGTTGTAACATTGTACTATAAACAAATATCTTCTTATCTTCTTATTTATATTATATAAAAATAAATCGTAGTTGTTAGTTTGGCTTAAAAAATCTCGAGAACGACTGAACTGATTTGGCTAATTTTGAAATATTTGTACAAGTCTAGGGTAGACTATACTATGAGAAAATATAAAAATCTGTCGAGTAAAATAATAAAAACTTTAATTTATTTTCCCATACAAAATATTCCTGCATGTTAAAGTTGTCATTGACAGTTGACAGATGGTGAGATAAAGTTCATGGGGTCATCCTCAGACCTAGTAAAAAAATCAAGACAGAATGTTGTGAACAAACAAGTGAGGCCGACCAAAACTACGCCTCGCCGTGTACAGAAAATTTACACACACATAAACGTGCAAGGAAACTACGCCTTGGCTTGACAGTCGAACTATGGCGGCGCAACAGCGGCGCACTCACACATGAATAAATAACCGGCTTCACTTGACTGTTCAACGACGTTCCCTCTTGATTTTTTTATTTGCTCTGAGGGGTTAGCTAGAAAATAAATAAATATTCATAACGAAAATACCTATCTAAGGAAACGCGATACGGACCAAACCCAGCAATATAAGTTTACGTATATCTAGCCCAAAATGAAGCCATCAACATAAGTTCACCCAAATTATACCGTGATGTCTACGCGGACGAGCCGCATTTTTCGTAGGCCGGGACTTGATGAGGGCGAAGCCTCTTGACCCAAATCTCTCGTCTTTTACACGTCCACATTATTGACTAAAAGTGCTGAATTTTCGAGCTGATTTTTTACAACTTTTCCTTTACAACAACTGCCGGCTTTCCTGTTCCCTGAGAGATATCATCTAAACCCTTTCAAAGTCTGAGTGAATACTCCGTGTACTGTTTTTCCGCTAAAGCACAATATACACAGGTATCTTCAAATCTCGCATAAATAGCTAGCTATGCGAGCTACCTAGACCATACCTATCTGCCGAATATCTGGCAGTATACAATCAAATGCAAACCTATTTGAAATAAAAATAAAAAACCGGACAAGTGCGAGTCAGGCTTGCACACCGAGGTTTCCGTACAAATCCAGAAAATTTCACAAAATTGAGAAGTAAGTTGTTAAAATCTCTATACTATAACCATCGACAAAAAAGTTTTTTTTTTCACTTTTCGTATGACGAGAAAAGTGAAAATTACTGAAAATGTTAAAATAATTAAAAACTTGTTTTAGCATGTGGTAATGAAGTTCTTTTATATGATACCTTTCATGATACGATTTACTCACTTTGAATTTTGAACCTATATTTTGTGAATTTTGAGGCCCCTTTTTTGTGATTTAATTAATAATGTACAATTTTCAGATTTATTCCTATATATGTACTCTAAGACAATGCTTCTCGCCAAATTTCATAGTTCTATGTCAACGGGAAGTACCCTATAGGTTTTGATTTTTGTGAGTGTCGAAATATGCGGCTTTTCACGACATAAACGACTCTAACTTTTTTAAACGACAACTGAAAAGTTTGTCTTTACCACAACCGCAAGAGTTCATCAATATTCGTATACAGTTTAAATTTCAACTCGATATCTTTACGCGTTCCCGAGATAAAGAGTCTTGACATACACACAGACGGACAAACGGACAACAAAGTGATCCTATAAGGGTTCCGTTTTTTCCTTTTGAGGTACGGAACCCTAAAAAGAATTGGTATTATCTAGGTTTACATGCTTCATCGTCGACCACATCATCAGGCGTTGCTTACCAACAAGCGAGTTATTGGTTAAGCGTTGGCTTATTCTCGATAAAATAAAAATAACTTTACTGACTGAAAGTGCTGAACTTTTCAGCTGATTTTTTACAATTTCACCGGCTTAAAGTGCTGAAGTTTTGAGCTCATTTTGTAGCTACAACTTGACCGACTGAAGATCTTACAAACTATATTGCAGAAAAACATTGTAAGGCATACGTTTGTAAAACTAATTTAATGCCATTTGTAAATCCACCAATCCGCATGAGCATGCATAAGCATGGTTCCTTATGGTGCCGCCACACTCTCCACGAGGCGACACGAGCACCGCAGCTGTAACTAACTTCACATCGCTGACTTGTATACTTGTATACGATGTGAAGTCAGCTTCAGTTGCGGTGCTCGTGTCGCCTCGTGGAGAGTGTGGCGGCACCATTACGTGGGTGTTCTATGCCAGTCTGTGTATCTTCTAATGCGAAGCTTGTTCCATCTCATAGGAATGGGTCCATTTATTTGCATCATCGTGGCGAGCACAGTATTCTCTGAGCGGTGGAATCTCTCGCGTGTGTTTGCTGATGTTTGCAGCATCAGCGCTGCAAAACCGGCCAGTTTTCGTTCCGTGAACATTCCGGAAGCACTTTTCCAGTTTAAGGCCCCTACGTCCATGTTTACGTAAGTAAAGGTTGTTTTAGCAAAGTTTTCAGACCCTAAAAAAAGCACAAGTATTTAAGTCAGAAACTGAAAGTTAGCGTAAATATGCTTAAAAAGACTTTTAACCATGTTGAAAGTTTTAGAGATATTTTAAAGAGGGTTTTGTTTTAGTTATAGCAGATATAAGTACGTCACAAAATATGTAGGGCAGAGAGAACTTCAAAGTTATTTAACGACATTGAAAATTCGTGAGGAGAGCGTAAATTATTATATCATGAAATATATCCGTCGTCGGTTGTATTTAACCGTCATTGCTGCTATTTAAATGAAAATTCTAGATCAAAGCTTTGATTCTTTTTTTAACCAACTAAACGAAGGAGGTTATCAGGTCGACGCGGATATTTTCTTTTTATGTAGGTCTACTTTTTACAGAGTACTCTGATTTTGATTGTTTTTTGGAAACGGTATAAACCCCGAAGTTAGTCTCACATTATTGTATCGATATTTTCTCGAAATTAGTTTGTTAGTTTTTTGAATAATCAACATTAATGGCATCGAGCGAACTATTTGAATTGTGTAAGTTAGGAGATTGCAATTTTTTGAAGTTACGAGTAATTCTGCTTTATGATTATATACCTACTACGGGTGGAAGGGTGATTGGGCCATATCCACCAACCCGCACTGGGCCCGCGTGGTGGATATGTCCCAATCACCCTTCGTGGGTAGGCCTACGTCCTGCAGTGGACTACTAAAAAGGCTGGTACAGACCTACTACGGGATTAATCGCGCTCTAAATTGCGATTGGAGTCTACCCGTGACCACGATCGATGCAACTCGGTCGAAACGTCGGGATGATGAGATATTTATTTAATAATAAATAAATAATAAATATTGGGGGACATCTTACACACGGTCTCTGACCCCAAACTAAGCGAAGCTTGTGATATGGCTGCCAGAGACTGATATATACTACACAACATATTTTAAATACATACTTATATAGATAGTATCTTAATACACCCAGACACAGAGCAAACACTTATGTTCATCTATACTTATGTATATCTATATCACTTATATTTATCTCGTAACTAGCGGACCCGGCGAACTTCGTACCGCGAAAGTTAATGAATGTAGGTAGCTAGCCTTACGGAGATACCTACCTTAAGATATTTTAAGTTTAATGGCTATCATCCAAAATGTAGATGTCATTGAGCTATCTCAATTTTGTAAAGATAGCATTGATCAAAAGATGACATTTGCGGAGATAAACTACTTTTAAGTTCAACAGCTGTCATCCAAAATGTAGATCTGGTTTAGCTATCTCACTTTTGTAAAGACGGTAATGATCTAAAATCGGCAGATACGAAGATAAACTACTTTTAAGTTCGACAGCTGTCATCCAAAATGTAGATCTGGTTCAGCTATCTCACTTTCGTGAAGACAGCATTGATCAAAAGTTGACAGTTACGGAGATAAACTACTTTTAAGTTCGACAGCTGTCATATAAAATGTAGATCTGGTTGAGCTATCTCACTTTCGTGAAGATAGTAATGGTCTAAAATCAGCAGATACGAAGATAAACCACGTTTAAGTTCGATAGCTGTCATCCAAAATGTAGATCTGGTATAGCTATCTCACTTTCGTAAAGATAGCATTGATCAAAATTTGACAGTTACGGAGATAAACTACTTTTAAATTCGACAGCTATCATACAAAATGTAGATATGGTTGAGCTATCTCACTTTTGTTAAGACAGTAAAGTTCGAAACATACTATCGGACGCGGCTTACGGACGCGACTGACAGCCGCGACCTAGACTATGAAAGTACACTGAGCCGTGCACACTATCGGACATAAGTCGCGGACGTTACCTTCGGACGACCTTGAGCTTTCGGACGTCCGAGAGCGATCTGGCACACCGAATGTCTTAAGACTGTGCACATTGCTAAGTCGCGGCTGACAGTCGCGTCCGTCAGCCGCGTCAGATAATATGTTTCCGGCTTTATGGTCTAAAATCAGTAGATACGAAGTAAGTAATAGTAAGTGCGCCACAAAATATTAGCCCCAATTCAATGTGAAACGGTACACAAATATTGTAGCAAACTATCATTTCAAACCCAAGAAACAGTCAATCTCAACAAATTTGTTTCGTCATGGTTATCATCCGCAGCTTTCTTTGTCCTACTGCTGGGTATAGGCCTCTCTCTTTCTGTGACATCTACCTCGGCTCTTTGCCGGTCGTGACCAGGCTCGACCGGCGGTATTGATGATAACGTCGAGATAGTCGACCCACCTTGCTGCCGCGCCGCACATAGCTGAGCGCTCTCACCTATTCAAGTACCCTAGTTGATCAGCTCGGTCACCACCGTCTTTCTTGCTCAAGAAGCGCTGGTCCAATTGGTTGCCACGCCAGTCTGAACGATGTCATACGCAGGGCTTTTGCGACCGTCAATATAGCAGCCGTACTCGAACCGAATGTGTTTGCGCTTGGTGATGGCAAAAGGCCTGATGGTATGAAGCTGGTCCCATGGAAGTGTAGACGGCCCTTAGTATGAGACGCGACTTGCGTCGATAGTTTGGTGCCGTCACATCTTTCTGAGACTCAGAGAATGGCTGGAGCGTTGGCCAATTCGGAGCGGCACAAACGGCGCAAATATGCTAACCTCGGCAGTGGTTACATATTTGAGCCGTTTGAAATTGAGACATTGTGCCCGTGGTGGCCGGTCTTGTTTTCAAAAGTCTTTCTGAGCGTCTAGTGTACCCGACGTATGACCATAATGCTGGTGTTTATTTGGCTAACGTATAAGCATTGCCAATCAGCGTGAAAATGCTACCAGCATGCTGGGCACGCTGCTAACTGGCAGTGGGCTTGAGTATTTGGATTATCTTTAGACCTTCAAGGGTCAGTGGATGATCCAATTGCTTGTTATGTAGTAGTTTATGAAGTTTTACATTATAAGTCTTGTATTAAGTGGTCGTTAATAAAGGCACTTGCTCTATAAAAAAAAAAGTCAAGGACCCTTGCACTTTGCCACTGTCCAAACCTAACCTGACATCATAATACCTTATACTTATAAATGCTTCTGTTGATTAAGATAAGGTTAGAGTGTACGGGTTCCCTTGTCGTGATGGGGGAACTTAGTAGCCAAGGCTTATGGGCGGCGCGGGAATCCCAGATAGAGCCGCTTCTCTGGGTTTCTTCTGAGACAGCTGAGAAGACGGCGCTCGATGTCTCCCGACTTTTTGGGTCTTTTCTCTCTTGGTAGCTTAGAAGTTTGCACTTGTAGTTGGGCCGCTTTTCTGGGCTTTTTAACTCAAGTAGCTGAGAGGCTGGCTGGTAAGTAGCGTGCCTCATGAGGGGTACCGCAACTGAGGCGGGCTGCACTTTTATCACTGTTCAATCCTAACCAAACCTACAGAAATGTATGTTCGTGTCAAGGTTATAGTTCACAGTCAAGGTTAATAACCTTAGAGTCAAAATACTTATACTCATGCCATACTACTCCTAAAAATCAAGTCGATCCGTTTGTACGTATATTAGTATGGATTCTGTACCATAAAGGTAGAATAAAGAAACATGTTTATCCTCTAACGGTGGTATATTTAAAAATATTTTGAATGTCAGACAAAATGACGGCCCAGTATTAAACGTCATTGTAATATGTAGCATGGTATAGAGAAAAACCATTTTGTCCACTTTTAATGTCTGTTGTCATTGTCAATCCATACTATATTTCCTCTTCGAGGAGCTATAATGGTGAAAAGACAATTTGTCTCTTTGCTATGCTAAGCGTGACATTTATAAAAAGTTTGCAGTCAATGTATGTCACTTGTCATCTTATTACGCTTCGTCAATCCATATTAGGCCCAATTATGAACGCGCCATCGTAAATTTAATAGAAATGTAAAATGTGTTCTCTCTATCGAATGGCTAAAGTGAAAAAGAAACAGAAATATTCTAATTAGCTGTTATAATTACGATGGTGCCTTAAAAATTGGTCCTATGTCGTTGTGATAGGTGACAGTTTCGCTAGCGATTTTTTAGGGGAAAAGATGATATGAAAATAATAAGATGAAAAACTATTAAAAATTCAAAAAAAGGGAACGGGATAAAAAGTACTCTATGTCCTTCTCCTGGTTCTAAACTACCTCCCTGCCAATTTTCAGCTAAATCGGTTCAGCCGTTCTTTAGTTATAAGTGTAACTAACACGACTTTCTTTTATATATATAGATTATAGTGGACGATTAGTCCCGTAGTATATATCAATAATATGTTCAAATCGCGAAAGTTAAACAACGTCAATTCTGCTATTGTTGGCGAAAAATAAAATCATATAATTAAATCAATATTTTTAAAAATCAGAGTTCACGTCTTTTCGATTTCGACATTTCACTGCAATCTTACAACACAGAGAGATATAATGTGGTTGAGAGATAATCTGATTTAGATGCATAATATTTAATTCGGCACGAAATTATACGCCATGAAATTATAATCTCGATTCCGATTCTGTGGGTGAAGCCAAAATTTTCTGCAAAGCCGTCATAGCAAACTACTCATCATCGACTAATTTTTTCGTATCTCTCACCCATCGTCTTTCACAATTACCGAAGTTGTGTTAACATCATTAAAAATGTGTTTTCTATTCACAATGAGGAGCGCACAAGTATAATGAAGCAGCAACCCAATTAAGAACTTCCACGTTACAAAATACAGGCTGGAAATAACATTTGGAAAGTATTTAAAAAAAGGTTAGAATTTTTCCAACAGAAGTTAGATTCTAAATTTTTTTCTATTTATTCATCTATCCATCCATCCATCCAAAAGACGTCCACTGCTGGACATAGGCCTCCCCTATTCTATTTATTAGATTTTTCTTAAATAAGGCATATGCTTTTATTCACTGCAAGAAAATTTTGTAAAACTACTGCTAGCAAAAAGCAATTAAATTATCTTACTGACAAGATAAATGATAGAGCTACCAGAAATCTAATTATATGCCAAATCAAGCCCACTGCCAGTTGGCGCTACCAACTACTTAAGATACGGCACATTTATCTATAATCTAAACGTGTCTGAATATGAACTACTGAACCACTGCATATATTATGAGCTTAGACAGCATACGTTCTAATAAATATTTTAAAATCCCGGGCCATTTTTGACCGACAAAACGGAGAAGGTACTCAATTCGACGCGTATATTTTTTTAATGTATAACATAACTTTTTACATAGTAGTCCGATTTCAATAATTCTTTTTTTATTGGAAAGAGTATACTATGAAATTGGTGCTGGTTAATTTTTTTTTATCGAAATCGGCTTAGCCATTTTTAATAATTTTTTGATAAATAAATAATGTGACAAATTCTACAACGATCCGTGCGAAATATTCGCGAATTCTGTACACTGTTGAAATCGGTCATGCCATTTTTTGCGAAAATTAATTATTTGTCTTTCACAGTCATTATTTATAACTCTATCATTATCATCGTCAGCTTGTAATCGCCAACTGCTGAGCATATGCGTCTTTTCATGTACGCCACTCATCCCGGTCCTATGCTTATCTTGTCCATATTGGACCCGCGATTTTTACGATATTGTGGACCCAACGAGCTATATCAATAACTCTATACACAATTACACACTATATCTACACACTATAGTGATTTCCATTAATAATGAGAAGTAACTAAATATAATGAAGTGGTAAAATACAGCGTAAGATAACGTTTCGAACGTCTTTCAAACTTCGTAACGACGCCCAGGCGTGTCATTTCCATATCCAGTTGTCCATAAAAATGTCCAGACATGAGCGAGCTCCCGTCCCAATACAGAAGCTTTTCATCCGGGAAACTATCCGTACGACCGGTTGGGGACTTTGGGGATCAGTTGCGTGTATATTCTGAAGGAAATACGAGAACAGCTATGCAGGGTTATCTAGAACTGGAGTACTTAGCCGAAGGAAGGTGAGTCAGGGCATGAACACAAAAAACTTTTATTTTACTACTACTTATAAGCAAAAATGTTATATTTTTAACACGCTTATATTAGGTCGACGTCTAATATGTAATGGAATCGTTTTTTTTTCCCACGGAAAATCCTTTGTGGATACCACTCTACCCCGGGGGAGGCAAGGTGGTTATTTGGGAGTCTCGTGGCTGGTCGGTGTACCCACTAAAAACCCTGGGGTGTTTCTTCCTGACGCCCATGTGCTGGAGCTGCGGGAACGCTTTCGCACTCGTCCGCGGCTCCAGCGGCGCTGATCCCTAAGACCCAGTCCTGTTTAGTGATGGAGCTCCTCCACCGTCGCCTCCCACGATCTCTCGCAACTGACCACTGAATCGATCAGCAATCGAAGCGATAGGTCGTTTCCTACGACCGCGACGAGATCACGTCGCTCACTCGCCTATGCCGGGCACTCCTCCAATGTATGCTGCGCCGTGTATTCGTCGGAACCGCATTGGTGGCACTCGGTTGTCGGTTCTCTTCCAGCTATTCGACACAAGTACTTTCCGAAGCATCCGTGCCCGGAAAGCACCTGCACCAGCCGGAAGGTAAGCAACCCGTGCGTTGGACAGCCTCGATAGTCCAGCTCCTCCTTCCACTCCACGATCAATGATCTTCTTGCTCGGGTTTTCCACAATTCGACCTCCATGGGTTCCAGATTGTGCCCGCATTGTCGGAGCTCCTTGCAAACATGTATGCATGGCGCACCTCCACCTCCAAATCCCATGGAGGTGAATGTAATAGAATCTAAGGTTAAATTTAACCATCTTCCAAGGGTCGTAGCGTAATGAACATTGGCAGCTGTATGTAGTTCTGATGACAATACAATAATATGGTACTATCAAACTGATCTCATGATGGAGCCGGAAGATATGACTGAGACTAAGACTGGATCTTCATGATGGAAAATCATATCATAGCTGTTTTGGATTTTTTAGAAAAGTCTTGTAAAGAACTTTGACCACGATTAGGTTTCAATGTCTGATGATGAACACTGACTGTGTCATGTATGATGATGGCACTGGCATTCCATGATGAAATATCGTATCATAGTCGTGTTTTCATTTGTGAGAAAGGCCACGTAATGGATTAAGCTTTTTTTTCTAGTATTTTTTAAACTATTAATTTAATATGATATCCAGTTCTAATCTCTTTCGGCTTAGTATAGAGTAAGCAGTACCCTAAACAAAAAAAGTTGTAGCGTATTTTCGCGTGATTGAAATGGTGTTGTGAAATATGTATCGCATCTAGATATTTTAATAAAATCACATTTTTGCGTGACATAGAAGATGAGATGATTTTTATCTGGAAAACTCTGTCTTTATGACCGTTTTGTGATTTAATGGTTCAGCTTGCGCATACCTAAGTTATTCTAAAGAATCAGGCATTGAACTAGCTAACATGAAAACACTAAGATTCGGTGTTTTAAAGTAATATTTTTGGCTTACAGTGACTGATGTTTTTGAGATGTTTTTTATCCAAGAAGGTATTCACTCGCTTTGGGACGTAAAGGATTACTTTGTGTGAAAGTCATCCTGAAAAATACTGGCTAAAAACGAGAATAACTATGTATATAGCGTTGAATTATGGCGCATTTTTGAATTATTGATATGCACTAAATGTTTCGTATACCTAGATATTTTTATAACGTGTTTTTTAAATTTGATATGAAGAAGAAGTCGTTAACCCCGTGGTACATTTGGTTATTTTTAGAATATAATTTTCTTGGTTTTTTATGTGGCATTCTTGTGACCGTTTTGTGACTAGTACATTTCCTAGCTTATTTTTTTTATAGCTATTCCCTAAAGTTTTTCGATAAGAAAAGAACGCTTGTCACACCATCACATTTGAGTACCTGCGTTGTTATTTCACTAAAATTAACTTTAAGGAAGAGCGATTAAAATATAAAGTTTATTAAACCTTCTTATACCTAATGTCTAAAATCAAGATTAGGTAAGTAACGTCAGAAAGCGTAACCTTGGCTTAGGTAACGCTAAGCAGGAACGATGGTGACACTTGAAGGTCAAGACCAATTTTGTGTAACTTAATTTATCAGGTAAAGCTCTCTTAATTCCTTTGATATTTTTGTAATTTATTCACGACTTTTGATAAATATTCATCAAGTTTCGTGGGGTCAATTTCTGTACAAGCTTGATTATATCTTTTCCACAGCCACAGCCAATTCACACCACTGGCTTTTCGGTGAAGGGAAACATCGTGAGGCAACCTGCATACGCCGGTAGAAGAAATTCGATGGCTTATGTGAATCCACCAACCCGCACTGGGCCAGCGTGGTGGATATGGCCTAATCACCCTTCGTGGGTAGGCCTACGTCCTGCAGTGGACTGTTGAAAAGGCTGATACAGTACAGTACAGTACAGCCATAGAATGTCCACAGTTAGACATAAGCCTCAGTATATATCGCCAGTAAGATCAATTGAAAGCGAATTGCATTCAGCGTGACCCTCCGGTCTTACTGAGGTTTATTTGTTTAACTTATAGGTGAAACAAACTAACCGCATATCTGTGGTACGTAGACAAACGCAAACCCATACGGAATAAAAAAAAAAACTTCTTATGCCTTCATTAGCCATTTATGATTCATTCTGGAAGCTAAGAAGATTGATTTTACTTAGGTACTTAGAGAGTATTCTGAATATTTAATGTCTTTCTTTTACTTGAGATCAGAAATAAAACAAGGTAGATATATCCCGGGTGGCTAGCCCTATGTCAGATTTTCTAAGTCGCCTGAAAGGCCTCTGACATGCCTAAACGGATAAAACAACCAGGACTTAAAAAAGATAAGCACAGATAGAAAAAAGACGTCCACAAGTGGTATATTATTCAGAGAAAAATCTAACCAAGATAGATACATCATGAAAGCTTGTTTTATGGGCTTCTCAAAAATATTTAATTTATATTCTTTACCCCTCCATTTTTTTAAATGTGAAAAATACATTGTATGAAAATATAAATACAGTTTACTTTTTTATATAAATACAGTTTAGCAATAAGGATCTCCCACATTAATTTCTTATTTCGCTAAAAATATAATTTACAATGTGTCTTGAGAGCATTACAAAGTGTGTCCAATTGGGAAAAATGCTTTACAATAATCATTTGAAGGTTACTTAATCAGATTTGCCAGAAATAATCTACATATTCTGTCAAATATATTGATTAATCCTAGTAATTCAAAATAATTTATTTTTAAAAACTCGGAGAGCTGCTTTTGTTTTTAACTAATGTTACTTACCCTCTTTAATTTTATCAGATGCCTTTTATAATATTTATTTATCTATGTTTTAAGTTTTGTATAAGCCAAGTTACAAAACAATAATTATGTAAAGTTTTTATAGTACTAGGATTGACTTACTACTTTGGATGGAATTAACACTGGTATTGCATTTATTATTTATTAATTATGTGTAAACAAGGTGAACCCGTGGCTTCGCCCGCGTTGTTTTTAGTAAGTATACGTACTTGCTAAAACTGATAATAACGTGTGGTTAGGCCGTGGCGTTGTCTATTACTTGCTTATTTATAACGATAATAGATTCGTGGTTTAGCTCGCGATGTCTTAGTACTGGTTTAAAATGATTATAGCATGCGGTTTGGCCAGGGTTATACTAAATACTTGATGGAAATGATAATACCTGCGGATTAACACGCGTTTTCTTAGCATTTGCTTAAAATAATAATAGTCTGTAATTTGGCCAGCGTTGTCTTAGTACTTGCAAAACGATATAGCCTGAGGTTTGGCCCTCTTTGTCTAGTACTTGCTTAAAATAATATAACCCGCGCTTTAGCTGCGTTGTTTAGTACTTGGTTAAAATGATAATAGCCCGCGGCTTAGCCTGCGTTATGAAAATAGCCTACAGTTTGCCTCGCTTTGACTGAGTATTTAATAAAATTATAGCCCGTGACTTCGCCCGCATTGTCTTAATACTTGCTTAAAATGATAAAAGAATTCAAAAGGAAATACACATGTCAATATCTGACACACTTGCATGTCGCACTATTTCCCGGGTGTTAATAGCGTATTTTCTAGTTTATATTACAGTATATCATCATACAAAATGTCAAAAGTACCTACTTAAAGTTTTCGACAATATTTTTTGGTTAAGTATAATCTTTATTTTTTTTTAGGTTTCCTGTGGGAATCGCTGATATTTTACGGCATTATAGAAAGCTAATCCATGTAATTACCCACTCTCCTATCTATATTCAAATCAATTTAATGTCATGCCATGAAGCCGTAACAAAGTTATGAATATTTTTTTTCCCGAGGAAATCATTGACGTCTTCTTGGACTTCTATAGTCTATATCTTAGTTAATCTTAGTGAGTCTTGTAGGCTGTTTTCAAACAAAATTTCATCCAATACTGTTTAGTATTTTTCGAATTATTTCAATTCTCAATTCCCTAAAAACAGTTTACAGTTTTCGGAATAACACTAGTACTTGCGCTAATATGTGTTGTTGTTCAGGATATCTTTGACTCGAGTATTAGTACAAGCGTTATTTTGCAACATGTGTGATTCACGAATGAATTCATAATCCGTGCATCAGATTATTTTAGAACAGTCCGCTAATTTTAGATTGTATTTATTTTTGTTGAATCAAGTGACTTTCAAAGAACGGACGAGAATTTCAAATGGGATTCTTTTGAGTATTATTTATTACTAGCTTAAAACCCGCGGCTTCGCCCGCGTTGTCTTAGTACATAGGTACTTACTTAAAATGAAAAGAGCCCGCGGTTTGATCTACGTTGTCTTTGTACATGCTTACGAGTATAATAATATCTAATAGTCCGCAATTTGGCCCGCGTTGTCTTAATACTTGCTTAAAATTACTTGCAAGGATAATGCCCACGGTTTGGTCAAAATTGTAACAGTTTTTGCCTATAATGATAATAGGTCACGGTTTGGCCCGCGTATTGTTAGTACTTGCTTAAGATGGTTATTTATAGCACGCAGCATGGACTGCGATGTCTTAGTACTTGCTTAAAATTATAAAAGCTTGCCGTTTGGCCTGCATTGTCGTATTACTTACAATGATAATAGCCCATGGTCTGGCCCGTATTGTCTTAGTACTTGTTCAAAATGATAATAGCCCGCGGTTTAGCTCGCGTTGTGTTAATAATTAGGTACTTACAATGATAATAACCCACAGTTTGACCCACGTTGTTTTAATACTTACTTAATTAAAATAACAGCCCGCGGTTCAACAACGTGGGTTGAACCGCGTTCTTGGCATTTGCTTATAATAATATCTAATAGTTCGCGGTCTGGCCCGTGTTGTCTTAATAAATCCTTAAAATTATAATAGCATTCCGTTAGCCTGCGTTTTTTTATTACTTGTAATGTTAATAGCCCACGGTCTGGCCCGCGTTATTTTCGTAACTGCTTAAAATGATAAAAACCCACAGTTTGGCCCGCGTTTTCTTGGCACTTACTTAAAATAATAGTAGCTCGTGGTTAAGCCCGCATTAGGCTCGATTATGAAGGCGCCATCGTAATTATAATAGCTAATTATCATAATTATATCTGTTTCATTTTCACTTTAAGCATTCGATAGAGAGAACACTTTTTATGTTGTTATTATATCATAGTAAATATAATAACAACATAAAAAAACGTCTTCATAACTGAGCCTATTATTGTATTACTTGCAAAATAATGCCTACGGTTTAGCCTGAATTGTCTCAGTATTTGGTTATTTAATTTACTTGTATCTAAAGCTTATTACAGAGTACATACGTGAATTTTTGGATGATATTTTTTTTTTTTTTTTTTATTTCGAATATGTTTGCGTTTGACTACACACTGCCTGATGTTAAGCAGATGTGCGGTCTAGGGTGTAGCACGCTTACCTAGAAGATACCTATTTACTCGGGATTTGAAGACACTCACGTTGTACTTTAACGGGAAGACAGACCCAGGCAAAGCATTCCACATTCCGGCTGTTCGTATGAGGAATGAGGATTCGAAACGCTTGGTTCTAACGCGCGGAATGTCCACCATAAAAGGGTGACGCTTTGGTCGCGTCCGTCTAGCCGTACGATAGAAGGGGCAGGGGGGACCAGATTGTGCAACTCCTGGGCGCACTCTCCGAAGTGTATCCGGTAAAAGACCGACAAACACGCTACCTTGCGACGATGCTCAAGACTTTGCAGCTGCGTCTTAGTCAAGGTGTCGTTGTCAATCAGCCTCCTGGCTCGTCTCTCAATCGACTCCAGAGCCTCCAGTTGATATTTGGCAGAGCCATCCCAAAGGTGAGAGCAGTATTCCATGCAAGACCTGACTTGTGCTTTATAAAGACTAAGCAGTTGCTCAGGTGTGAAATACCGTCTCACCTTAGAGAGAACACCAAGTTTTTTGGAGGCTAATTGGGCTTTAGACTCTATGTAAGAGCCAAAGTTAAGAGAAGATGAGAGTGAAACGCCTAATAGTTCCAAGCTGTCAGTTACCGGAACGGAGACACCACGGAAAGCGGGAGACAATTGAAAGAGTCTCTTTTTGGCCGAAAACAGACAGCCCTGAGTCTTTGTAGCATTAAACTTGACCAGGTTAGCATCACCCCAGTCGGATACCGCCTGCAGACTCAAGTTGAGCCGTT
This sequence comes from Hypomecis punctinalis, assembly GCA_949316475.1. Lineage (NCBI taxonomy): Eukaryota > Metazoa > Arthropoda > Insecta > Lepidoptera > Geometridae > Hypomecis > Hypomecis punctinalis. Next base: position 3,457,691 of record OX438807.1, read on the forward strand.
CAACCATAGCCTCTCTGTATAACTCGATCTGTGGCCCGCTGGTTCTTGCATCGGATGTGTAGCTCTCCACGACTGTACTGTCATCTGCGTACCCAAAGATCCCGGGCTTAAGCAGATCGTTGATATGCAGTAGGAAGAGTGTCGCAGAGAGCACAGACCCCTGAGGAACACCGGCATTGATAAATTGCCGAATTTCTGAAAATAACTCAATAATAAATAAATATATAAAATAAATATTGGAGGACATCTCACACACGGTCTCTGATCCCAAACTAAGCAAAGTTTGTGATTTGGCTGGCAGAGACTGATATACTACATATACATGTATTTCAATGTATGTACTGTATTGTATACACCACCGACCATACTCCTATTTTTAGAATAATTCCAGTCTATCCAAAGGTTGCCTGGTAGAAATCGCCAAAGGCGATAAGGCCGCCATTGTACAGCATATTGTATAGTTTCTGTACTGTGTTTTTGTGTACAATAAAGATATATTTGTTTATTTATTTATACATGTAGGTTGACTGGCAGATAATGCTGTTTAGCGTTAAGTCCTCCTTTTGTACAAATAGTGTGCAATAAAGTGTAAAATACATTAATAACACTCAGACACAGAGCAAACACATATGAACATCACATAAATATTTGCCCTGGGAATCAAACCCACGCCTCTTTGACCCAGGAGTCAGGGTCAACCACTGAGCCACCGAGGGAACCAATAATAATAATTGTATGAGTAACTATGTAAGAAATTTCACTTTTCTTTGCTGGAAAACATTGAGGCAACCTGTACGTACGTAGAAAAAATCAATGTCGTATGTGAATTCAGCAACCCATGCTTGGCCGGCGTGATGGATATGGCCCAATTACCCTTCGCGGATAGGCCTATTTTCAGTCATCCATCAGCCGCAGGACGTCCACTGCTGGACATAGGCCTTCCCTATGGATCTCCAATAAGACCGGTTGGAAGCGGCTTGTATCCAGCGCGATCCTGCGGTCTTAATGAGGTCATCCGTCCACCTTGTGGGTGGACGTCCTACGCTGCGCTTGCCGGTACATGGTCTCCACTCGAGAACTTTTCGACCCCAACGGTCATCAGCCCTCCGCGCTATGTGCCCTGCCCATTGCCATTTCAACTTGACAATCCGTTGGGCTATGTCGGTAACTTTGGTTTTTCTACGGATCTCCTCATTAATGATTCGATCTCGCAGAGAGACTCCAAGCATAGCCCTCTCCATAGCTCGTTGGGCTACTTGGAGCTTACTAATAAGGCCCATAGTGAGAGACCACGTTTCTGTGCCATAAGTCATCACTGGCAACACACACTGGTCGAAAACTTTCGACTTGAGGCACTGAGGACACTACGCACTTTTCCGAACGCTGCCCAGCCGAGTTGAATTCGTCGATTGGCCTCTTTGTTGAAGTCGGACCTACCTAACTGGACTACTTGTCCTAGGTAGACGTACGAGTCAACGACTTCAAGAACCGAGTTTCCAACAGAAATCGGGGTAAGTAAAACATGGGAATTACACATGACTTTCGTCTTGTCCATGTTCATCTTAAGACCTACCTGTTTCTATTATCCGTAGTGCTATCCGTAGTACCTATTTTCAGTAGTGCACTATTAATTAAGGCCGGTACAGGTATTTGACATGTTTCATTAAGTCATTAGAAATTTAATTTTCCAGGCAAATGAAAAAATGGCACACAAGTCGTAATTCTAGTCAGGCATATTCTAGGATGCTATTATACTCATAATTTGATTAACTTTTACAATGGTACCAACCCCAAAATCACGTGAATAAAATCAGCTGTTCAACACAAAAAGTTCATCGACCCGCGACAAAATGTATGGAAAATGTAGGTAATTTTCGCTTGTCAGGGTTGATCCCATAGTAAAATACCTATATTGATCCATATGTGCGCTAAGCTTAAGACTATTGGCTCACAAAATAAAAAAAAATCGTAAACTTTTGGGGACCCATTTTGCCCCATTTAAAGATAAACTATCATTATCATAATCCTAGATACTACATTATTTAAAAAAGCGCATTGAAGTTTTGGGACGTATCTGACCCCTAAGGATTTTTTTAAGGAAAATTTAGAAAAAAGGTACAGCCATATTTTTTATTTAGTCTCAAAAGCATCTATACAAAGTTTCATATCAATCGGTACAGGGAATAAGAAGTTACATGCAAACAAAAAGGGCCCGTTTTACCCCGTAAGTTAGAGTTGGGTACGTTTTTCATCCTTAGTGCTTCATTATGTCGTACGATGTACGTATATTCCAAATTTCAAGCTCGTATCTACAGCGGTTTGGGCTGTAGCCTAAACTTATTAATTTTGCGTATCCCTAAGGAACCTTATAGATTTTCCTGGATTTTATTAGTTTCTGTATTAAAACATGCTGAGTGCTTCCTTCATACCAATTTTCAACCATAACTGTTCAGCTGGTTCGATGTAATTGACGCTTTTTTCACCAACTTTGGGACCTTATTTGACCCCTTAGATGAAGAAAATTCGGAAAAACAGGAAAAAGCGTGACTTTTATTTTGTTTGGAAAGCATGTCTACAAAGTTTCAAGTCAATCGGTACAGGGAATAAAAAGTTACATACAAACGAAAAGGGCCCATTTTACCCCTTAGAGGTCGAAAGTTCAAAATTTTCGTCCTTAGTGCTCCATTACGTCGTTCAATGTACCTATATCCCAAATTTCAAGCTCATATCTTCAGCGGTTTGGGCTGTAGCCTAAACTTATTAATTTTGCGTATCCCTAAGGAACCTTATAGATTTTCCTGGATTTTATTAGTTACTCTATTAAAACATGTTGAGTGCTTCCTTCATACCAATTTTCAACCATAACCGTTCAGCTGGTTCGATGTAATTGACGCTTTTTTCACCAACTTTGGGACCTTATTTGACCCCTTAGATGAGGAAAATTCGGAAAAACAGGAAAAAATGTGACTTTTATTTTGTTTGGAAAGCATGTATACAAAGTTTCAAGTCAATCGGTACAGGGAATAAAAAGTTACACACAAACGAAAAGGGCCCATTTTACCCCCTTAGAGGACGAAAGTTCAAAATTTTTGTCCTTAGTGCTCCATTACGTCGTTCAATGTACCTATATCCCAAATTTCAAGCTCATTGCTTCAGCGGTTTGGGCTGTAGCCTAAACTTATTAATTTTGCGTATCCCTAAGGAACCTTATAGATTTTCCTGGATTTTATTAGTTCCTGTATTAAAACATGCTGAGTGTTTCCTTCATACCAATTTTCAACCATAACCGTTTAGCTGGTTCGATGTAATTGACGCTTTTTTCACCAACTTTGGGACCTTATTTGACCCCTTAGATGAGGAAAATTCGGAAAAACAGGAAAAAACGTAACTTTTATTTTGTTTGAAAAGTATGTATACAAAGTTTTAAGTCAATCGGTACAGGGAATAAAAAGTTACATACAAACGAAAAGGGCCCGTTTTACCCCTTTAGAGGTCGAAAGTTCAAAATTTTCGTCCTTAGTGCTCCATTACGTCGTTCAATGTACCTATATTCCAAATTTCAAGCTCATATCTTAAGCGGTTTGGGCTGTAGGCTGTCTGTCAGTCAGTCACTCAGGGAAGCCTTTTATATAATAGATTGAGTGTATCTACTTCTTAGTTATAGTATTTATTTATTTATCTTGTGTTTCTGAATAAAATAGAAAGATTATAGCTTAAAGTGCAGTATTCTGGGTTAAAATTTAGAGAGATAATAAGCCCGATTACAGAGGCGCCAGCGTAAATAATAGCAACGTAAAAAGCGTTCTCTCTATCGAATGCCTAATGTGAAAAAGAAGTAGAACTATGGTATTTAGCTTTTATAATTACGATGGCACCTCTGTAATCTTAAGAGCTGAGATGGTCTGTAATTTTCCATACAAACGTATTACGGTGTTTTCTTTCTGGAAAATGGTTTTAGAGTTACAATTTTTTGCCATAAAATTAAATTTAGCTTTTTAAACTACTCTGTCTTTTCATTTTTTTGATAAATTAATTATCAGGCAAAATATAATCCTTCAAAGTCTCAAAAAAAATCACTATTTTTACCGACATCTTTAAGGACCCACCAGAATAGACTTATTAATTTCTAACAAAATATGAAATGACATAATCATGAACACATATTTTTTGTAAATTTTGATATAAAAAAATACTTGATTAATGTAGTTATTGATGAAGAAAACAGCGTAATACGAAACGTTGTCTTGCCAAGATTTTTGTAGGTATAAATTGCTCTGAGCTGCAATTGTCCCTATCGCACGATGCGGAGGTAGGGTTGAGGTGAGGGAGGTTCAAACCTATACGTACACATGCACTAGGGATGTAGCAATAGACGATATTTTTGTCGATGCTCTAGTGATGTCCATCGATATCGATGTTTATTAAAAATATTAGTTATTTTTTTAAATCTCGTAATTTTACCGATGTATCTTTGTTACTTTTGAATAAAAAGATCTTATGTATGGAATATATGCGTTTAGTTACTGCGACTTATTGCAGCGACTACACAATTCTGTGTAGTAATTTTTTAGTATATATATATATATATCGTGTTGTATCGGACATCTAAATAGTTTAGGTGCAGAATGACCAATTCTCATAATGCCTAACTAATCCGGGAATGCTCAATTCTGCGAATGCCTAATTCTATGAATGCCCAATTCTCACAATGGTTAGTTTTGGGAATGCTCAATTATCAAAATGGCAACATAATTTCAATTAAGGATTTCCTAAAAAAAAAACTTACTTTAAGAGATGAAGATTGTGTATTTGTTAAAAATAACCAAAACTACTTTTTTGGTAATAAATCAGCTAGATCGCAAATTTTACGTCCTCAACATAAATTCAATATTCGTGTAGTACAAGTAAATAATACTTTGTATCATCGAAGTTCATTTAATACAGCCATAAAAGTGTACAATAGTCTACCTCTTCACATAAAATTTTTAGATCCATCAAATTTAAACATAGCTTAAAAAATGGCTCGCTGAAAATAGCTTATATAGCATGAAATAGTATTATGAATGTACAAATTCTGACTGATAATTATGATCTCATGTGTATATATAGGTCTTTATGTCATAGATAGATAGATAGATAGATAGAACTCTTTATTGTGTGCACTAAATACAGAGTAGATACTTAACTTCTCTTAAATTAAATTAGTGCCACAAATGGCGGCCTTATCGCTGATAGCGATCTCTTCCAGGCAACCACTGAACGTAAAGAGATCACAAACAAGAGTATAAATGGGAGGTATCAATCTAATAATAATATAAATGTAAATAATAAAACAAACATACATAATAATATAATACATAATAATAATATTGAGAAGGAAAAGAGAGACAAAGGCTAAAATGGAAGTAGCAAACACAGGATATAAAACAGACAAGTAAAAAGAGAAGAGACGCAATTTCATAATTTTGAACACTGATCAAGATAAAAATCTTTCACTCTTTCCTTAAAAATGTACAGTGACTGTGAAGTTCTAATAGAGACAGGTAAGACATTCCATAAGCGGACAGCGGTGACAGAAAAGGCATTTTCATAAAATTTGGTATGATGGGTAGGAGTGGAGAGAAAAAGCAAGGATGATGGTCTTATAGGACGACAAGAGCCCTCACGAAAGAATTTGAAACGATCTTTGAGATAGCCTGGAGAGGAAGGATTAAAAAGGATATTGTAGAGAAGTGATAGGATGTGAGCATTTCTGCGGAGTCTGATAGGAAGCCACTCGAGTCTAGTGTGAAACTGAGAGATGTGGTCGTACTTTCGTATTTTATTTCGTAATTTTGAAGGCGCTCAAGTTTATCTAATTGGTCTTCTGTAAGATCAAGGTAGGTAACATCAGCGTAGTCGAGAATTGGAAGAAGTAGGGATTGAGCTAGCGCAATTAGTTATGATTATATAATACATATAATATGTTAATTGCTTCAATAGTAAAACTTGCATAAAGAGTGTGCTTTAACTACCGGTGATATTTTATATGAAAATGTGATTTTCCCATTTGAAATTATTTTGCCATTTTGAGAATTGTCCATTCATAGAATTGGGCATTCGTAAAATTGAGCATTCTTGGAACTATGTGCCATTATACTTACTACTTCATTCATTACATTATATTAGTCTAAGCCGAAATAATAGTTCTAAATTTCTAATTAGGAAAATCACGTGCTCTCTAAAAATGTATTATAACTGTAACATATAAATCTATCCTTAGTCCACCTAAGCAAAAAACGTTCTATGCTTGCCAGTACGTGAGATCCATTGGAGAAAACAGCCCCATCGGCTATCCGTTCATTGAACTATGTGCCTTGCCATCTGTCATTTTAACTTGCCAATCCACTGAGTTTTGCTAAAAAGTTCAATTAGAAGTGCTTTAAAGGCTTTAATCTAATAATAATTGTGGATGTTCTATCCTGTTTTACTATTATATGTGCCCTACCCACTGCTGCTTTAATTAGCTAATTGTTTCAATTTTTTAAACGTTTTTAAAGTAGAACCAAAGTATGACAAGCTGTTCTCTAAACAGTAAACCTCGCATCTGTTTAATTGAATCCTCAATTATTATTATACTTTGGGACTAATTTCTTATTCTAATTTCTTTCTATAGGTACCTACAATATAAAAGGCAAGAAGTTTTAAGGTGGGCACACATGGTCAGTTAAACTGATCAGTTTTTCGCGTCACTCCAACTGGGTGCTCATTCAGTTAATGAAAAGGTGGGAATTGGTGGTTCCATATTTGAAGACAGTGGACCCATGAAAGAAGGATGCGCGAGCCCATACATACCAGGACCTGTTATATACGAACAGACTAATTTTTCCTCACTTATTTTCTAAGAATGATATGTTCACCAATGTGATTTATGACGCTTCTAAAACTGTTCAAATACCTATGTACAATTTGGCTAAAATTGAATATTAAATAAGAAAAAACGAAAACAATTTTCAAGCTATAAGTACCTATTTATAGACATGTATACACACTAAAGATTATGGATTGCCAGGTTTGTTATGTTCAAAGTGCTAAAATGGTGCTCGATTTTAAAAACTTGATGTCATGTATTTTTAGTCAATATTGTCTCAATGATATTTATATTGATTTTTAAAACAGTGCATGTCATCTTGTCTGTTATATCAGATTACTTTTTGGAGTTCATCGATTTATAAGACGTTGTCACGTCAAAAAAATCAATATCCAGGACTGATATAAAAAGAAAATGAAAAATGGAATGATAAAGAAAATTCGGTATTCATCCATTTCATTAGCAAAAGTACAAGAACCGCAACTATAAGTTAAGAATATAAGTAAAGCAGCTATTCGAATAAATTCAGCTCGGCTGCAGCCTGCGGATGCAGGTTGCGAATGGAGGTAGCACACACATGAGCCGCTGCTTGTATCCGCAGTCGGGAATGATTCCGATGCTGGTTGCCTACGTCGTACATCGCAGGTACGTTGGACTTGTTTAAACAGGCTAACAACACTTGCAGCCGAGGCTCGGTAGCACATGCTGCCGCAGCCGTGTTCGGAATCTTTTTGTAGAAATTCATGCAAATACGTAGATAACCAGAGCCCTTAGTCCAGGTTTTGTGTTGTTTACTTAAACTTTTGGCTCCATACATTTTGGTTAGTTCTTCATCGTTTCGGCCAGGAGCGCTGTACAAAAATGTATAGGGCAATATCGAACAGATGTAATTTCAATTTATGTGTAAACCTGGACTAACGCCTCAGTTGTGTAGCCACAGCCGGCCTAGTGCAGCTGCTGCAAGTGTAGTAAAGCAAGTGAAAGATTCGAATAGCACCCTTAAGGATTATTACGAGTAATATTAAAATTGCCACGAATTTCTCGGATAACACTGCTTTTTGTTTTTAGTAGTAAAGTATATGATAAAAAGTACATATAAAAATAATAAGAATATTCTTTCTTTTTGATAATCTTTTAGTATACAAAAATGTATGTTTCTATAAAAATGTATAATAACACCTCAGTTTGCAAACATTACGGGCTAAACGAGTTAACGCAGGATTATGTGCCAATAGTCAAAAAAGAAAATAATTATTACATCAACACATCAACATTTCCAAAATTGCTAAGTCTGGATACCGAGAACGAAGTCTGCAACACTAAATACGTCATCTGATTGACTGAATTTGACATTTCCTTTTTTTTGACAGCAACAGTAATAAAAGATTGTTTTTTTTTTCAAATAATTCGCCCATTTTTGGACACTAAAGCCTTTAAGACCATACCGCCACTTATTATGTATGTAATCCGTAATGTAAACAATAAAAAAAACATTGTAATTTTTCTGGTCGGTTAATTTTAATTTTAATTAGTGATATGAAAACAACAAAAAATCCCTATATTTTTGAAGCACATATCATTTTTAGAAAATATGTTTGGTTTTTTACTAACAAAAAAAAAATAAAAAATATTGACAGGTTAATTCCGTGCATCCTTCTTTCTTCGATAACTTGGGTTAAGTGTTTAAACTTTTCATGAGAAATTATTGGAACCAAAGTTGTTTGAAATTTGATTTTCCACAACTTTGATTCCTATCAACTTTTTCTAAGATCGATATTTTTTAATAAGCCGATGATGCCATGATGTTTCTTCGATAACTTGTGTTATTTCAATTTTTCATGAGAAATTATCGGAACCCAAGTTCTTTGAGATTTGATTTCCTATGACTTTGATTCCCATCAACTTTTTCCAGGATCGATATTTTTTTAATAATTTAGTGGTCCCATTTTGTTTCTTCCATAACTTGTTATTTCAATTTTTCATGAGAAATTATCGATGCCGAAGTTGCTTGAAATTTGATTTCCTACAACTTTGATTCTCATCAACTTTTTCTAGGATCGATATTTTTTTAATAAGCCAGTTGTGCCATGATGTTTCTTCGATAACTTGTGTTATTTCAATTTTTCATGAGAAATTATCGGAACCAAAGTTGTTTGAAATTTGATTTCCTACAACTTTGATTCCCATGAACTTTTTCCAGGATCGATTTTTTTTTAATAAGTTAGTGGTTCTATTTTGTTTCTTCCATAACTTGTTATTTCAATTTTTCATGAGAAATTATCGAAGCCGAAGTTACTTGAAATTTGATTTCCTACAACTTTGATTCTCATCAACTTTATCTAGGATCGATATTTTTTTAATAAGCCCGTGGTGCCATGATGTTTCTTCGATAACTTGTGTTATTTCAATTTTACATGAGAAATTATCGCAACCAAAGTTGTTTGAAATTTGATTTCCTACAACTTTGATTCCCAGCAACTTTTTCCAGGATCGATATTTTTTTTTAAAGTTAGTGGTTCCATTTTGTTTCTTCCATACTTGTGTTATTTCAATATTTCATGAGGTAATTATCAGAACCAAAAATGTTTAAAATTTGATTTCCTTCAACTTCGATTCTCATCAACTTTTTCTAGGATCGATACTTTTTTAATAAGCCAGTGGTACCATGATGTTTCTTCGATAACTTGTGTTATTTCAATTTTTAGTGAGAAATTATCGGAACCAAAGTTGTTTGAAGTTTGATTTCCTACAACTTTGATTCCTATCAACTTTTTCCAGGATCGATATTTTTTTTTAATAAGTTAGTGGTTCTTTTTTGTTTCTTCCATAACTTGTTATTTCAATTTTTCATGAGAAATTATCGAAGCCGAAGTTGCTTGAAATTTGATTTCCTACAACTTTGATTCCCATCAACTTTTTCCAGGATCGATATTTTTTTTTAAAAGTTAGTGGTTCCATTTTGTTTCTTCCATACTTGTGTTATTTCAATATTTCATGAGGAAATTATCGGAACCAAAAATGTTTAAAATATGATTTCCTTCAACTTTGATTCTCATCAACTTTTTCTGGGATAGATATTTTTTTTAATAAGACAGTGGTGCCGTTTTGTTTCTTCTATAACTTGAATATTTCATGATAAATTATCGGAACCAAAAATCTTTTAAATTTGATTTCCTACAACTTTGATTCCTATCAACTTTTTACAGGATCGATATTTTTTTTGATAAGACGGTGGTGCCATATTGTTTACAATGGAACCACTGTCATATTCGAAAAATATCGATCCTACATAAGTTGACGTGAATTAAAGTTGTAGTAAATCAAATTCCAAACAACTTTGGTTCAGAATTTTTTTTTATAAAAAATTGAAATTACGTGAGTTACTGAAGATTCAGTTAATCATCGAAGTGGTACAAACATGCAAACCATCGCAGTACCTATCGGCAATAGTTGACTACATTAGGACCCCGCTGCAATTATTTGATGAACTGATGCGATCATTTCATCATGTGTGCCCAGCTTCTGGTAGTGGTTTATACATGGAGCCACCAATTCCCACCTTTTAATTTACTGAATGAGCCCCAATTGGAGTGACGCAAAAAACTGATCAGTTGAACTGACCGTGTATGCTCACCTTTAGATTAACGAGACCCTATTACTAAGACTCCTCTGTCCGTCTGTCCGTTGGTCACTAGGCTGTATCTCACGAACCGTAAAAGCTAAACAGTTAAAATTTGCACAGATGATGTATTTGTTCCCACTATAACAACAAAACTAAAAATAGAATAAAATAAATATCTACTTCAACCGTGTAGGTACAGAATTCGCAAATAGTTCGCACGAATCGATTATTATTGATTTATCAAAAATGGCTCAGCCCATTTCAATAAAATTTCAATGGGATCGATTTCGAAATATATTCTTTCCAATGAAAAAAAATTCTAACAAAGAATTATCAAAATCGGACTACTGTGTAAAAAGTTACGCTTAGTTTTACATAAAAAATATACGCGTCAAATTGAGTACCTCATCCGTTACGTCGGTCAAAAAATAGAATTAAATAAATATTTTTTCATGCCATACAACAGACGTGATTTTTTGCACAATTTTTATTAATATACACAAAAGGTAGACGCTTGAAATATTCTCAGAATATTTAGTAATATAATATATCAATATATAATTCATATAAATGTATCAATTTAAAAAATATATAATTGCATTGAAATAATTATATGCTCATACGGTATGAAACCTTTCGAACGCGAGTCCCACTTGCATTTGGCATATTTATTATAGACCGTAGAAGAACGACGTAATGTAAGATATTTCCATAAAAAAATAATTAATTTATACTTAGAAAGAAGTAATTTCAGTAAAAATATATTATGTAAACTGCAGCGCCTACGGATATCAAATAGCCAATTGTATATGATGTTAGTTAGGTACATACCTATTACGTTTTTATCAAACAATAATTTTTTGAAAGAAAATAAATTAGCCTATAAAGATAAATTAACCCATGTCACAAATACTGTAGCTTCCTAATGGCAGAAAAATAAATAATCTTTAAAATAATTAATCTTTTATCTTTTTGTTTGCTATCGCCTATCCGCCATACCTACTAGGTAACCAGAGCATACGTAGAATACGCGCAAGATAGCTCTACGTACGGCCAAAATCAGGAACCAATTCAATTCTGCCAGGGAATACAGAATACTAATGAAATTACGTAAGTGGCGCCACGACTCGCGCGCAGAGTTATCTTGCGGGCACTCTACGTAACTTCATATTTTGCTACAATTCAAAATAAAATATCGGTCGGCCAGCGAGCTCGTTGGGGCGCAGGTAGGGTGCGGGGAGAGTTCGAGCGCAGTACGCACACAAATACAATTGCATCACCACACACATTGAAGCTCCCTGGTTTGGGCGCATCGCGACGGCAATAGTTTAGTCCAAATACCTATTTCTCAATTTCCTCGTCACTAGTATTTCGCCTTAATGATTGATTAATCGTGGGCTTGATGAGCGAATTATTTATATTATTATTATTGGTAAGCATTTAGGTATATCTCAAGTAAATCGTTGAAACTTATGTTTTCTAAGCCAAATTTGATTTCAACGTGTAATTCAGTCTTATTTTTATTATATTTGATTACTTTTACAAACAAATTGCATTTATTTTAATACGAAGCGGTTTCAAAGCTCGTTATACATAGTTGTGCCTTTGTAATATGTTGATAAAATCATCTTCCTATTACCACAATTTTAACTTACTGATAAACGAAAGCTTTGTAACCTAAAAGCCTATTTTGCGAAGGGTTTCAAAAGGGTTGAACGCCACGGTATAAGACATAAAGAAATAAATAAAACATGTTAGATAGGGCAAGACGAAATGACAACGAGATAATGTTGGGTTCTCGCGGGATCCCGCGGGTCTGAAACTAGGAAACGGTGATAAGAAAAACTGAAAGAAGGCAAATGCCTGATAAGCTACGTGTTTCAAAGGCCTCGGAAAATTGTAGCAATAAGTACACTATAGGTACATATATCTACCGTCGCTACAAAGGACACGTCCACAAAATGTATGGATGCTGGTATAATAATAATCACAAAATCTAACCACAGCACTCGTTACATCTCGATAATGTACATGTTTTTCTTAGACTATTACATCAATTTCAATTTTGAAAGTTCTTATATGTATAAAACTTTTAATATATAAAAGGCAAAGGTGACTGACTCAGGTATCAACGCACAGGCCAAACCATTAGGACTAGAAGCTTAAAATTTCGCACACATATTTCTCTTATGACGTAGGCATCCACTAAGGAAGGATTTTTGGAAATTCGACTTCTAAAGGGATAAAACGGGCCCTTTTCCATTGTATGAAACTTTTTATTGCATGCACCGATTGACTTGAAACTTGGCTTATGTATCCTTCAAACAAAATAAAAAATACGTTTTGTTCAAGATTTGCGGTCCAAAGTTTGTAAAATAAAACACCAATTACATCCAATTGGCTGAATTAATAGGGACAATATTTGGTTTTAGAGAAGCTTATAAATACTACGTGACCATAATTTTGTTTTTTCCTACTCATTCACAGCCGTCCTGTTATGCGCTGATGGCTTGAACATTTGAAACTCCTTTAGATCTATTCATGAAGTAGATATATTACATGACTAAATATTATTATATTTGTTGTCCTTCCACTACTCAAAAAACTGTAGCAGGTACCTACGTCAAAATTATTTTTTTTGCAATTTTCTGAACGTAATTATGTAATTACATTAAAAAAAAATGTTCAAAAAATCTTACGTGCCTTGAACTAGCTTTTGTAAATCGTTTTTGGACAAAACATATATTCGATGGATCTTTTATGAAAAGACTAATAGGCTTTTTTAAGCAAAGCCTTTTTAAAATTATTATCCCTAGCTCAATTCACCGTAAGCCGCTTTTAATGAGCCGTGTACTTAAAAGTGAAAAATCCATCGCCTTGGCATTTTTTCTTTCTATATTGATGGAAAAATCAGAATAACGTTCTCGATAATACGAAAATAAGCTCCTCTTTGGCGATTAACCCGAACTCGTATTGCTTATAAATACGATTAACGTTTTTTGTTACATCGATTTATTTTTAACCGACTTCCAAAAAGGAGGAGGTACTATGTTCGTCTGCATGTATTTTTTTGTGTATGTTCATCGATAGTTTCGCCAATTATCAACTGAAGTAAAAATATTTTTTACTTCAGTTGATAATTGGTTAATCAAATAACAGCAAAGAGTCACCTTTATTAGGTATAAGCCGGAAACATACTATCGGACGCGGCTGACGGGCGCGACTGGCAGCCGCGACTTAGCAGTGTGCACAGTCTTAAAACATCCGGTGTGCCAGATCGCTCTCGGACGTCCGAACGCTCAAGTTCGTCCGAAGGTGACGTCCGTGACTTATGTCCGATAGTGTGCACGGCTCAGTGTACTTTCATAGTCTAGGTCGCGGCTGTCAGTCACGTCCGTAAGCCGCGTCTGATAGTAGGTATGTTTCAAGCTCATATAGCTTACTTTTTTCTATGATGCATGATGTAAAAAGACCCATAAACCAAAGATTTTAAACTCTATTCTTGTAACCTTAGACTTAGTACTCTATGGTTTTAAAATCCATTACTTAGAAAATTACTCTGAGGTTACAAGAACAAGTTTAGAAAATTTAAAATCTGAGAATCCAAATCCTGTTGTTAGAGTCGTTAAGTAACTTAGAGTACTTCTCTAAGTATACAACTTTAAGTGAAGTTACTTCGAGCAAATATCTACAGAGTCACAGTCCCTAAGTAAAAATAGTAAAAATATGTCCGAGCGCCGTCATACAAACCGACTTAGATATTTACATTAAATAATTCACATTCCGTTTTCTCGAATCTCGACGTTATGTTATCTAACTAGTACTTGTAACCGAGCACTTTGGCATCGCGCGGCATTGTAGTCGGCTTGCAATCACTTTACGACTAACTAAAAAGCAAGTTACGCAGTGGGCAGGGTTTTGGCTCAGGCACTTTTTTAGCACGATTGTGACTGTATAGATATTGGCTCGAAGGTTGTAGGGAAAGGAAGAGAAGTAGAGAGTAAAGAAGTAGTACTCTGAGGCTACTTTCCTAGGTACTCTTGGAGTACATCTGTAAGTACTCCGACCGCTCGGCTAAGCGCAGGGTAGCGAGAGGTATAGAATCAATGTACTAAAATTTTCGAAAGATGCAACGACGTCTCGCTACGAGAGCTCGTATATCCCGCCGCCTTTGCTTCTATCGCTAAAGCCTTCAGAATAATGACAAGTAATAGAAACCTTGCCAAATTTCACTCAAATAAACTAAAAAAAAACACTACGTTACAGCTGTCATATCTGGTTATACAACATACGCGAGAGCGAGTGGAACAAAATAACGCGTTGACTGTCGTCAAACGTCAATATGACAAGTTGGAATGTCATAATAGTCTTCTTTGTCTTTTGCGATATGATCGGAAATTTGAACCCTCTAGTTCCATCGGAAGGTTCAAATCTCTGATCATTTTACCTTCCTACTTTCTACCTTTTAAAATTTGGACAGCCAAGATAGCTCAATGTCAATGCTAGTTTGTGTAACCCTTCCAAATTACGTACAAGTTCGGGTGTATGTGCAAATTTTTCTAATACCTTTTAAATTTTGTATTTAAAATATTTTTTTTTATTTTTTTGCGACATCTTACACATGGCCTCTAACCCCAAACTAAGCAAAGCTTGTGATATGGCTGCCAGAGACTGATATACTACACATACTTATTTTTAAATATGTACATACTTATATAGATAGTAACTAAATAACACCCAGACACAGAGCAAACACTTATGTTCATCACATAAATATTTGCCCTGGGTGGAGATCGAACCCACGCCTCTTTGATCCAGAAGTTAGGATCACTAACCACTGAGCCACCGAGGCAGTCATAAGACATAGTAATGTATATCTCTTGTTATTTTAGAACGGATTCTATTACTTTAGTCCTAATTCTGAGCTAAAGCCCAAACCCGTGGCCGAGCGGTTAGGTTACAGGAACAGAATTTGAAATGGCTCGGGTAATCGCCTCAAAAGCGGTGTGGTTACCAGGCTAACATAAGACTAGTGGCGGCTTCTCATAAGTGTCTGACTCATGTACTACCTAATTCACAAAAACAAAATAAGGGTCACCATTATCCGGTCCACAGGACGATCCCTCTGAAACTTTAATTCCCCACAGAGAGGCGGCACAAGCGTCAGGTGCGGTCGTCGGATTTCATTTAAATCCACCTCTGTTGTGAAATTAAACCAATTTAAAAAATTACAAAAATAAATTGGGACAATTATAATGATAATTGGGATTTATGTTCAGTTTGAATTATTTGCTATGCTAATTGCGTTTGAAATGTGCGTGGAATTGAAAGTGATGTTATTTTTATTGCTTTAAGAGTTTCTCGTAATACGAGTATGTTTCTTTCATTAACCCAAATTCTGAATAATTACCTACGTTTAGATCATTATCGACTACATCCAGCTAGAATAAACTATTAATATGCATTTGAGATTTTTTTTAACGATAATCTAGAAAACATAAAAATAAATCGTTTCAATACAAATAATAAAATTGCCATACCCTTATAGGGTCATATGTATCACCATACAAAACATTTTAACTAAGAACCGCATGTAAATTTCATATGTTGCAATAAATGATTTGACTTTGACTTTGAAATTTTTGTTATTATTTTCATTGGATTTTTTAACTACCTCGCATTTTCGCCGCATAGGTACAACGAATCCCCAATGGACTATAGAGTTCCTCGCTTTTTTGGGAATCCCCTAGGAAACGGAAACCCTTGTGTTACTGCTTTGTTGACTCTTTAAGGGTTCTATGATTTAATCATTAGAACGGCTGAGCGTATACGCTCACGAGATTGAATGAGAACAGGAGCAAGAATTGGAAAACTATGCTTGTGCGAACGGGAAGGCAAAGTATGCGATTCTCTGCGAACGTTAAAAATGATTTAGCGTTTCGAAAATTTTGCCAGATCGTCTGTTGTCGAACCTGTGTTGTCTGTTTAGGAACCTATGCTACGCGATCGAGCGTAAACTATTGTCTCACTAATTTACTAGGACAACGTATGTAAATGTATCGATCTATGAATGTTTCGTCCCTGAACCAATACCGACCGGATAAATTTAGGCCGGTTTTAGATTTTGTTTTTTATGTCTCGGTGTTAATAAGGGTGTTGTAAGTCTGTTTATAAAAGATTGTTGAAGTGATAACTTCTGTGCACTTTTTGGGATGGGTTAAAAATGTTAAACTGGCGTCAGAACACGTGACCTGATCAAAAATTCGTAATACGGCGCAGGGCGCTTGCGTGAGTGTGCGTGTGTGATATTGTATTTTACCTCATTCAATATTGCACTTTATATGATCTAGTTTTCATATTCAGATTTAACAGTGAATTTAGATATGACAAGTAGTAGAAAACAACGGAATGAGTGTACATGTACACCACATACCTACATACATTTATTTTGTTTTCTATATACATTTTGTCGCGGGTGAATGAGATTTTTCTATGGAACACCCAATTTTTTTTTGAGTTTTGGCAAAAGTCGCAGAACAAAAGTTGCTAGTTTTGATGTACAGAATAAGCCCATAAAAGGAAGCTAATTGATCAGAAATAACCCTGTATATGTTGAAGGAGTCAAGTTGACACAAGTCTCGGGGCTTCCTTTCTGAGAGAAATAAAATTGTTTGTCTCCTGCCTCTAGGTATACACAAAGTTCGAAGTTCTTTTGAACTAAGGTAATGAATCAAGAAAAGGGGATGATGACTCGTAGGTTGAAAATTGGAAATAACTATAAAGCTTAATGAACCCTAACTTAGTATGTAACATATTTACACACAATATTATTCCGTTTTATTTCGATAAATAATAATCAGTTTTTTGCTCGTCTTGGTATATAGACACATTGAACTATTCTGATGCGTACGATCACTACTATTTTCGTTCGAAGTCATAGTTTAGTCTGTGCCGAGCCTATAAAGAATCAACAGTCGATGTTAGGTATTGCCACAGACCGATCAATAGTAATCAGCTAAAGTCACGGGGTGGCGGCGTACTATGGCGTACTATGGCGTACTGTGGCGTACTGGCGTACTGACCTTAGTGGTGACGAAAGTAAACCACTACGGAGCGTCTGTCACGTAGGAATAGATATTGTAAACGTAGATAGCTATATCTATGGTTTCATAGTGAATTGCTTACTTGCTTGTTATGGGCCTTATACTTATATTATAAGCTTTTCGACTGCCTCGGTGGCTCAGTGGTTAGTGACACTGACTCCTAGGTCAAAGAGGCGTGGGTTCGATTCCCAACTAAGGCAAATATATATGTGATGAACATATGTAGGTGTTTGCTCTGTGTATGGATGTTATTTAGATATATAAGCATGCATTTAAAAATATGTATATGGAGTACATCAGTTTCTAGCCGCCATATCACAAGCTTTGCTTAGTTTGGGGTCAGAGATCGTGTGTAAGAGGTCCCACAATATTGTTTTTTTTTTATTTAAAGATATTTATCTTATCAAACACATATGAATCGTTAGTACCAGGGATTCAGATTTTTTTTTCCGGGTGCACATATATTTTTGTTTGTACTTTGGTGTCAATAAAGATTTATTATTCATTTTTGGTTAGGTTTTTAGTTACTAGTAGATGCAAAGCAAGCTATGCGATATGGTTCCAACTAAAAATGGCTGTATGTGAAGGAAAGTTGAAAATAGTAAAAAAACATACTAAATATATTACATATTTTTATTACGAAAAGGACATGTCCACAAAATGTATGGAGGCTGGTATAATAATAATCAACACTCGTTACATTTCAAAAGTTCATATTTTTCTGAGTCTATTACATAAGTTAAAATCAAAAAAAGCCCTCCGTTCTTTTTAAAATTAATTTTGAATCTATTAGGATAAATAAATATATTTGGCTTAATAGGTAGTTTATCTCTAGTAACCCTGGTTAAGTTACCTGCATTATTGTAAAATGGAAGCATTTTTACCAATTAGACACAGTTTTTAAGTGTTTTTGTTTTTTTACAGTGGGTTTCTCTATGGAAGATTTTGACTGAGATGGGGGTACCAGAACATCTTACTATCCTCATTAGAAACCTCTATGTGGAAGGTAATACCGTCGTTAAGGTGAACGACATAATTTCCAGACCCTTCAAGCCACAAAAAGGGGTACGGCAAGGATGCATTGCATCTCCGGTTCTCTTTAACATATACGGGGAGCACATTATGAGGAAAGCCCTAGATGGATGGAAAGGTGGAATTTCTGTTGGTGGAAAGCGAATAAGTAATCTAAGATACGCAGACGATACAACCCTATTCGCATCGTCCGAAAAAAAATTGGCTGAACTGCTTTCTAGAGTTGAGAAAGAAAGTGCATTGATGGGCCTCAGCATAAATAAGGCAAAGACCAAGGTCTTAGTGGTAGATAGGCAAGGCACACTAGCTCGCACTAACGAACTCAAAGACCTAGAATTTGTGGACCAGTTCATATATCTTGGTTCCCTTCTTAATAACGAGGGTGGCAGTGCTAAGGAAATTACAAGGAGAATTCAGATGTCCAAATCAGCGATGACTAAACTCACAAGGATTTGGAAAGATCGGAACATATCCCGCAACACTAAAGTGAGACTGGTACGGACATTGGTTTTCTCAATTTTCCTTTACGGCGTCGAATCCTGGACGTTACGGAAGGAAGAAAGATCCAAAATCGATGCATTTGAAATGTGGTGTTGGAGGCGAATGCTTCGTATTCCTTGGACTGCGCGCCGTACTAACGTGTCCATTCTTGGGGAGCTCCGTATAAAAACACGACTGTCGACGACTTGCTTCCAGCGCATTCTTAACTACTTTGGTCACATTGCTCGCAGAGACCCAAATAACCTCGAGAAGTTAATGGTTGTAGGAAAGGTCGATGGGAAAAGATCACGCGGTCGATCGCCTACGAGATGGACGGATCAAATAAAATCTTTGACCGGCATGCCCATCCCAGACGCCATGAGAACCGCAGCAGACAGATCCAAGTGGAAGAACATTGTCCAAAAAGTGATCCAAGATCAAACCGCTCCAGATTAGACACGACCTTCAGTAATGAAGAATAAGACTGAGAAGAGAGTTTTTTTCAGCTTTGTATTTTTTCTAGTTATTGCTAAACTAGAAAAAATACAAAGCTGTATTATTTTACATACAAATTATTTTTCACATTTAAAAAAAATGGAGCGCTAAAAAAATCAAAATTAAATATTTTTGAAAAGCCCATATATCAAGCTTTCATATGATGTATATTATCATCTTGGTTCGATTTTTCGCTGAATAATATACCACTTGTGGACGTCACCTTTGTAATCAAATAATATTACAAAATCACCTGTAATTTTTTTTAGCAATCTCGTATTAGAAGTTCAAAGTAAAATTTAATTAAAGGTATAGGTGAATAGGTTTTAATTTTCTTTGCCAATACTGGTCATAAATTGAAAAGTCCAATTTGAGGGCAGTACTACTTACGTCTTTTGATACTCGATAGGTCGGTTCAAAACGCGAATTACCGAGAAATGAAGGGATTAAAAATAATATGGTACTTTTTCAGAGGCTTTTTGAGAGAGAGGAGAACGTTTTTATTGAATGTTTGACTAATTGGATCTTATAGTACTTTACTAATTGACTGTAAAAATAAAACAGTAAATCTGGCAACTGTGCGCTTTAGGAGGAATTTTGAAATAAAAATTGAGGCTTATTATTTAATACATTTATATCAAAATTGAAAATGATACAGTTACCAGAAGTGACTTAACTAATGTTGTCTATTTATTACTTTATGTTTAATACATTCTAAAAGATAGTCGAACCTTTATTGAATACTTAGCGTGGTTTAAAAATCTAAGCTGAAAACAGCAAGTTTGTTTTATCTTATTTTTTAATTAGAAGTTAAAAAAAAAAGAAAAGAGATATAGCTAGACCACAACTCGAATATTATTTTAGCAAAAATATATATGTAAAGATTCATTTTATTCTAGACTACACTACGTAAGTAACATACATTTTTATTTTATTTAGAGAATTTAGATAAGTAAAGAAAGTCTGCCGAAAGTCCTACTGAAGATCAAAAATATTTAATTCGACAAATTTGTTTCAATTTACGAAAAAAAAAAGACTTTAGACATTATTAAATTGTTTTATTTAACGTTTATTTTTTGTTTTAAAGACAAAAATATTACTTTTAGGTATTATTTGGTTGTGTGATACTTAACGAGTTTATTTATTATGTTTTATATTGTAAAGTTTCTTTGTGATACAATGTATGTTGTTTATCACAACGTAAATGTCCATTAATAGAATTTACATCATATTACTTCATTAAAATTAGCGTGAGGATTTATTATTGAAATTTGTCATTATTGTCGGGGGCGCGCGTATTCCCTGATGAAGGAGTACTAACTACTCTGAAACCGGTCGGTCGTATAGCGGCTCGACCTTTTAAATAATCGTGAATTGTATCCGGTGTTCATATTATAAATTCTACATCATATGACTACTAAATTTCTTGCGCTATTACGTTTGTCTGAAATCCGTCAGTATTAGGTCTGGAAGAAAGTATAATTTTACAGATAAACAAATATTAACGTATTGTACTTTTCATACCATTACGCTCTCATGTATCGCAAGATTAGTAAGTTTAAACGGCAGTGAGTAGGGTACGCAGAGTTGTCGGCTGATGAATTCGTTATGTTCCCATATTATGGAGAAAAAGGGTTATATTGAACGTTTCCCCACAAAATATCGAATTCTTTGGATTCTTCCTGATTTCAGTTATGATCATTATTTTTACTGATTTGAAACAAAAATAGCATATTACTGAACCAAAGCATTTTTTTTTGGTGACTATCTTGTTCTACTATATTTAAGTAAAAGAAAAATACTGCTTCTGGTTTTTCTGTACTGTAATATCGGTATGTGTCAATCAATAAAGAGTTTATGAATGAATCAAAAAACAGGAGAAATTTGGTTTGTGCACACATTTTGGGCATAACGTTTATTCGATCTTAAATAAACGTTATGCACAGAAATCAAAATGTATTACGGAATTAATGCTGTATGAGAACTACCTACAGCAAGTGGACGTTCTACGCTTGAGTTGCTAACGGTGACTCTATAACTCCTAACATTATTGCTCATTTATTAGAAGAAGCCTTTTCAAATTATGCTCCAAATCTACGAATTGCCAATAACAATCTAATAACTTCCACGATCGTTGGATCTCATCGTAAAAAGGCAATCACTGAAGGCGTTCTCTTCAATTGTGCTCATTAATCAATACCTCGGCTCGAGAAAGAACTGTGATGCCATTTTGTTCGCAATACCTTCTCGAATGGTCCCAATCAGATCTTGATTGCGTACCCTAGTGCGTACCTATCTTTATTTTTTAGAATTTTCCACAAAAATGTACAAATGTACCATAGATACTTCACATCGGACCATTAGATGGTTAATAATCTTTTCAAATTGTTGTATTAAATTAAATAAGCGAATTTTGTCGTTTTTAAAACCCATGTGAACAATAGAATAAGTATTTTTTGTGTTATCTGTATGGGACCTTTACTGTTGCTAAAAATAACTGTCTTGTTAAGATCACATTCTTATAATTAAGTTGATTATGTTTTCATTATGTCCACATTATTTCCGACACAAAATGTTCATTATCTGTGATTTAAAATCTAGATTTTTAAGATTTGTAGGTGCAATTTGATCATTGTGTCGTCACGTATTGTAGTGTACTGTACTGTACTGTACCAGCCTTTTTAATAGTCCACTGCAGGACGTAGGCCTACCCACGAAGGGTGATTGGGCCATATCCACCACGCTGGCCCAGTGCGGGTTGGTGGATTCACATGCGCTATCTAATTTGTTCCACGGACGTATGCAGGTTGCCTCACGATGTTTTCCTTCACCGAAAAGCCAATGATGTGAAATTCCGTACATAAGTTCCAAAGAAACTCATTGGTACGGGATCGGGATTTGAACCCACGACCTCACGATTGCAGGTCGGGTGTTACTACCACTAGATTGTAGTGTATCGGTATTTTATTAATCAACTGATGAACATTCCTACTTACGAAGGGTGCTTGAGTCATATCCAATTATCCACCTCGTTAGCGCGGGCTGGTGGATTCTCTTACACCATTGAATTTCTTCGGACATTTCCAAGCCACGCCGCGTCACGATGTATTCCCATATCGAAAATCCCGCGGTGGGTAAATCTGTACACAAGTTCAAAATAACTCATTGGTACGGGACCGGGTTATAATCCGCGCCTCACGCTCGTATAGCGAGCGGTCTCCCTCTAGTCCTCCATGCCTTCTGTACCTACTTACATTTTAATGTTTTATATTCCTAGCCATCGACTCAGTTGCTTACAGTAAGTAGTGCAATTAAGCTATTATGTAGGACAATTGAAGTTTATTTAGGCAGCTACTGATTTACACACTACTGGCTTTTCAGTGAAGGAAAATACCGTGAGGCAACTTGATATCCCTAGAAGAAAGGACATGTCCACAAAATGTATGAAGGCTGGTATAATAATAATCAAAAATTCTAACCACAACACTCGTTACATTTTGAGAAAGTTCATATTTTTCTGAGTCTATTACAACTGTTAAAAACAAAAAAGAGCCCTCCGATTTTTTTTAAATTAATTTCGATTTTTTTAGGATAAATAAATATATTTGGCTGAATAGGTAGTTTATCTCCAGCAACCCTGATTAAATAACCTCCAAATTGTCCATTTTATTATCACAACAAAACTTATAAAACATCAAAACTGAATTCTAAAAACTATAACTATTAAAATTAACCTACTTAAAATAAAAACTAATACTAAATACTAAAACTAAAATGATTTTATTTAACCAAATTGTTAAATAAAATCATTTTTACCCATTAGACACACATTTTAAGTGTTTTTTGTCACATTGTTCCTATTAACTGGTCACACTGGTAGGTTATAATTTTTAATTTTAGTAAATTAAGAGATGAATGTGGTAGAATCAGCTACGAATGCAAGCAAAATAACGATAGAAGCACTTTATGATTACTAAACTAGAAAAAATAATAAGCTGTATTGTTATTTTTCATACCATATATTTTTCGCATTAAAAAAAAATAGACAGGTGAAAAAATCTAAAATAAATATTTTTGGCAAGCCCATATAACAAGCTTTCAAATGATGTATATATCATCTTGGTTCGATTTTTCTCTAAATAATATACCACTTGTGGACATCACCTTTGATGGCGCGGCGTATGTGACCAACCTGCACTAAGCCACGGTAATGACCGAATCATCCCTTATGGAATTTCTTAAGCAGAAGACCATTAAAATACAGTAAAGCTACTTACAATACCTATAGTACAGTACTGCGGTAAGTAGAGCAATTAAGCTATTAAAACCCGGCTCCAGTTTGTACGGGAGGTGAAATTAGTCCAAATTAAAGTCGCCTAGTCGCGTGTACCAGCTCATGGAGGTAGCAGCCTGAAATAACAGGATTAATAAACGGTAATGTAGGCAGCGAGCAAGGCGCCTGCTCGGTGCGGCGAAATCGAGCGAGCTCAATTTAATGTGATATTTTCGTTATTGAGAGTAATAATTACAGCAATTGTTAATGAATGGTTAATTATAATCATCTAGTTTTTTCTTGCGGCTTTTCCTGCGCGTTATTTTGTGTTTTGTGCTATCTCATAGGTACCTATTTTTCCAGGATTTAAAGTAGCTTACGTCACTCTCCAACAAATAACAACAAACCTACAAACATACTTTAGGATTTACAATACTAGTAAAAATTGTAATGGCAGTGGCAGTGTACAGTTGATGTCATCGTGTCAACTGTTATACGTCTATGGGGTTCCTCCTGATAGTCAAACTTAATAGTCTAACTCTATTGCCATATACAGGGTTACCGACTAAGTCGACCTATTTCAGTTAAGCGTGTGTAGTTTACTACGTTTCTGACTGATTTGACTATGAAACGCCATATCCTAAATCTCACAGTTTTCGAGATATTTGAATTCAAATACTTTTATAAAAGGTTAATTTTACGGACAATTTGGGTAGTGAGGTCAAAAAAAAATATTTTACATGTAAAAATAAAATACAAATAATAATACGACTTACACGTTTCAAAATATCAGAGCTGATAGCCGAAAATTGGGATTTTTATAAATACCAATTTCAAATATCTGTTTTTTTTTTATACTTTAGGATAGTGTATTTCATAGTCAATTAGTCAGAAACAAAGTAAACAACACACCCTTAACGGGAATAGGTCGACTTGCTCTGTAACCCTGTATATCTAATAAGACGGGATGGAAGCGGGTTGCATTTAGCGAGTTTATGCAGTTTTTTCAATTTTTTTTAACTTGTTTATCAGTGAGTCTTACGCTGTTTGCTGGAATGAAAGTTTCTATTTGAGAATCTTACGATCTCATGAGATATCGGTTCTACGAGCACTGTGCTCTGCCTACTGACATTCCTAAGTTATCTATCGGTGGACGTACTACGCTGAGTTTGATGGCATAACACTCTTTATTCGAGAATCTTACGGTTCCACGAGTCATTGTTTCTACAAGCTGTGCCCTGCCAACTGACATTTCAACTTTACTTTTACATACAAAGACAAAATACAAAATATGTTCAAGAAACAAATTACAAGTAATCTTTTTATAAACAACCTTCAGTATTGCGCCTTGTTTGTTTAGGTACCTATAGGGCGTCAACCTAAGGTCTCATTAATATTCAATGTTATTATTAAAAGTTCAAAGAATCCTCTCAGACATCATTACACATAATACCAACACGATAAAGCCTCTGTGATTACTCGCATTAAAGGTGTTTGCTCACAATATCGTAGCCTGCCATAACCATGCTCAGAGCTTGTCTGGCTAAATAACGTACTATTCATGATGAATTCATGACCCAGCCAGAAACGTGACACGCAGAAAAATCTTTGTAATTAAAAGTATGAGACTCTGCCCATTAAACCGTTCCATCACCGACCAGCACCGTCGAATGCCATGCACGGAACGTTTCAGCATTGGCAAAATATTTTCGGACATAGTAGCGCGTATCGTGCTATTTTCCGTGCCTAATACCTTTCGAAATCGAATCAGAAATGAGGAGATCCGTAGAAGAACATTATTATATCTTCTTTGGAAGAACCAAAGTTACCGACATGGCCCAGCGGATTGGCAGGTTGAAATGACCGATGGGGTCGAAAAATTTTCGAGTGGAGACCACGTACCGGCAAGCGCAGCGTAGGACGTACACCCACAAGGTGGACTGATGATCTCATTAAGATCGCGTTGGATGCAAACTACCAACTGGTCTTATTGGAGATCTTTGGGGAAGGCCTATGTCTAGCAGTGGACGTCCTATGGCTGAAACGACGATACGTTTCTAGCTCGGTCACGGTATGATACGTTGTAGTAGACTGACACCCTAAAGCTATCACTCGAAAATAATACGCGAAGTTCTGTAACCTGAAAATCTATTTAGTGGTGATATGGGTTCATTAAAAGCTGATAGGTATACAATTACGTAGGTATGCCTAGCTGTTGGCTATTACTAATGAATTAAATATCTATTCAAAAGGGCGCTGTAGAGGGCATGCATTGTTATAAATTGTATATCGAAAGATAATTAAGATTTTGCTAATTAACAGCGTATTTGAGTTTCGTTTATCTAATTTTAATATTTGTTGTCTTTGTCACCATCATACTCATTGGTAGCGTGGTAGTAATAATCAAAACCTAGCAAACCAAAAAAAGTCTAGATAAAACATATAAAAACCTTTGACTAAAAATCTTATGATTCTAAAGAAGAAAGGAGAAAAATCAAATGTTTTCTATTTGGTGGAAACCTTTTGCTGAACTTGATTAATTAACTTGTATCATCTTTGCTAGTTATTTGACCTTAAACGGCTTTTTAATAGTTCATTGCTGGACATCGACCTATCCACAAAGAGTTTGGGCCTTATTCGCCCCACTGGCCAAGCATGGATTAGTAGATTCACATTCACAATCGAATTTATTACACAGACTTTTCTGGTTACCTCAAGATTCCTTCCTTCACCGAAAAAGCCAGCTGTAGTGTAAAAGTCCTTTCTTGAATTCGTTTAACCTCATTTTTTTATTTTAACTACACTAGTTTTACTAAGATGTATGTTATAAAACATAGGTTTTTTCTATTCCTCTATGTTCGTTTTTCCCTTACATCTGAAGACAAAGCCGGACTACAAAGCGAGAGCCCTCAGGGAGTCCCAAAGTAAGGGAGAGTAATTTCAAGACTTCCAAAGGTCTCCGACTTGATTTAGTTATCAGTACTTCTATATTAACATCGTATCCAATCATACCTAGATAAACAGTAATAATAGATAAAATCTACATATTTATTACGCGCTTCCGCGGGTATTAATCCGTAGACCGACTTGTATGCATACCTACTGTACCTGCAAAGTGTTTATTCTTATTTATTTATCTCCTATTTGTTTGCCTACTATTACTAATATTATTAATATGAATACAAATAGCAAAAAACCCATAGGAAATGAGATATTTACAAAAAAAGCGCAAAAATCCGATTTTTGTGACTTTTGACCTTGAAATTTAATAGTTGCGTACACCCTACCATATGTAGGTTTTGAGACAACTTTTAGGGTGTCAATATACAAGTATTTACAGACTTACAGCTGGGTATCTCGAATTCCGAGGTGAACTTACTATAATGACTGGATTAATAACTCCCGCAGTATAAGAACAAAGTGTTTTGTCAAAGTGGTGTTGTTCACAAAATAATTTTTGATAGAGGTACCTATCAAAAATTATTTTGTGAACAACACCACTTTGACAAAACACTTTGTTCTTATACTGCGGGAGTTATTAATCCCTTAGAATTACGAACAACATCTACCCTCCAGAGTCCCAGGGATTTTTCAAGCTCTATTTTTAATGGAAGAAAATAGGTAAACATTGATAGTTTTATAAGTCATGTTAATGTAAATAAAACCTTATCTCGTTTGACCCTTTGTTCAAACTTAATATCTTGAAATATGAGAAATATATTTTACGCTAAAGGCAAGATATCTCCAATGATACCGCCGGACTCAAGAAGCTACTATAAGATCAATTTTGAAAGACCAAAAAAATTGATGTTCTATTCAAAAAGTTCGTGCTCCCACAACTATATGTATGGAACTTCTGGCTTTTTGGCAATTTCTGTATTGATCACATACCAATCATTACTAATGGTTGTTGGTAATGATGAATGTAACTACTATACACCTCTTTAAACCCCTGCACTTTGTAACCATTTTGCAATAGGCCGACATGTCGGTAGTGCCTACGTAGTACCATCTGGGATGTGTCGTTATGAGTGACAGCGGTGAACTAATTGAAACTGGTGCCATCGGGAGCTGTGCTAGAATAGAGACATTTATTTTAATGGTTAAACGGAGACATGGCTTCATTTTATGTAGTTTGGAATCTCGAACCGCGTGTCGACTATTCTTTTTAACAAAATTTTACAAGGGATGTTCTTAATTCAACTGTAAATGTCTTTTTTGTACTTATGTATGTTAAACGTTTACTCCGTCAATTATGAATAAATTTTACTGATTCTTTTTTGGGAGATCATACTTCAGAAGTGGTCCATTTAAATTTTACGAAAATCAATTGAGTCCTTTATTATAAGTCCAAAAAAATGTGAAATTACGTGATTCGTCGATTTTGGAGATCTAGCTTGTTTATTTACCTTAAAACTACGCTTTGAGAATTCTCATAACCAGATAACCACAGTGCAGCTTTGTCGAAATTGGCAAAGAGCAAACAGCCGGATCGGCAAACCGATAGCGGCAGTAATTGGGGCAGCGGCCGACTCGCCGCATCCCTGATTACTGCTGCACCAGTGATCTGTTGGCGAAATTCTTAAAAACGTTTTTACCTCGTATGTATTTGGAACCCCAATAGTTTTCACCATCGACTTGGCATTTTTTTCATTATTTTCCATTTTGATGGTTTTTTCACCCAGAGACCGGTTTGACGCCTTTAATTTTGTATATTTCAGCAAATAGAATCTAGCTTCTCCTATTTGTTCAAAGACAATGTGTGATAAGAATCAAGATTTTTTTTTTATAGATTGGTACACTATAAAAAAATCCGACTCCACAGACACCGGGGTCTGTGCTCTTTAAGACATTATATTATTTCTTTTTAAGATTCATCTATATTTTTAAAAACTAATGGCTTTACAAGCGGATAAATTTTAAAATTTAAACTATAACTAAGTACGATATGTTGCGTGTATACCGTGAGCAGTCCGATCCCCACGAGCAGCACCACGAGTGTGACGCGAGGGAGGGAGAGGGAAGTGGGCGCCCCGCCACACGACGCGATGGCGTCTTCCTCGTTGTCAGCGAAGTATGTGAAGGACCTGGTATGTCGTGAAACTGCGACGACTGCGTGCGAGACACTTTCGTGCAATCTCACTCTTGACACTTACTCTTGATTTTGACGACAATGACATACTCGTACGTCAGACCCTGAGCTTCATGAATGGTAAGGATGCGACGAGATTACTGTCTGTTCAGGCGCTAGCCAATCTCTGCAACGATTAGCTAAAGCCTGATGAAATCTCGGTTAGTACAGCCACCTCACAACCAATGGTTATGTTCGTGCGACGCCTGACTAACCCACCGACGCAACCGCGGAAGTCCACTACCGTCGCCGTAACGCCTGGCTATACTGTGATAGCAAGCGAAGCTAGGACATGGATTATTCCAACAGCCGTTCGGTCGTCGCGGGGACCTACTCTGTACTCCCCGCCCTAACAGCGGAACATGTGCTGGTTACGGCGTCGTCCCCTGCGCTGCAGGCCTCTGTATGGGCTCCGTCTGGATTCTCGAAGGTCCGACGGCCGGTTGTCCAGTTGACCTGACTGCTGGCGACGGTGGACCCTTGACTCCGTGTGCAGCCGCTCGAAGGTACTCGCCACTGCACCCCTCTAGACTCCGAGTGCAGCCGCCCGAAGGTTCTCGCCACTGCACTGCACCCCTCTTGTTGTGAATCAAACAACCGTTACATTGTGATTAATTTATTTCCGTACTTCACTACTATTTATACAATAATCTCTTACATCTAATTGGTCTTGAAGTATGCCTAATTTGATGACAGTGCATATTTGTGTGCCGATGCCTCGTCTAGATGGTAGACGATAAATCTGGGTCGCGACTCTGCAGATTTCGCCGGCTGACGCTATGCCCAGTATCGACACGCTAAACTAAGCATGTTCTTTATGGACACTGTCCATGAAAAGGACCACTCCACGGATTTGGATTCCTGGCCTTCCTCTGTCATCAAGATTATGGTGGATATAATCAGTATGGATCTTGTGTTGATTTTTCAGAAAATCGCCAACAGTTTTGCTTTCGTTTCGAACTTTCAGACATCTAACATGTTCACTTATATTCCTTTAAAAAATAATAACCATATAACCACTCATAACCATAAAAAACTACAGCGGGTTCGTCGAAATTAATAAAGAGCAAACAGCTAGATCGGCAAACCGACAGCGGCAAAAAAGCCAGTGGTGTGAAATTCCGTACATAAATTCCTAAGAAATCATTGGCACGGGACTGGGATTTGAACCTACGACTGCACGATTGTAAGGCGGGTATCATTACCACTAGACCACCACGGCTTCTTCGGCTAACAACTGTTAGCTTTAAACCTTAAATAATATATAGTTGTAACATTCAATGGTAATTATGTTTTTAAACCAACCTTATCACCAGTAGCGTTCTTTTCCAGGCAACCGAACATGGACAAAAACAGATGAAAATACAAATAAAGGCGCGATGCCTCTCCGTCTCGTAGCTTTATAATATAGGTAAACTTGAAAAAAAAAAACAATTTGAACCTTTGACATTCACCATATTCCAGTAACAGTAACAACTCAAAAATATAACAACTGGTTTTCCCAAAGTAAATCTAAACTTGTGCGACCCTAACGTTTACTTTTTCAGTAATATTGTGCTTTAGCTCTACTAACGTGTAAAGTTTGTGTGAATTGTCTGCAGCGTGTAATATTTCTAGAAATTTTGATACAAATTGTTACGTACAGTTAGAAAGTTAGGAAAGTTCTTCGAAACTTTGTGGTACAAATGGATTCAATCAATTTTAATCTTTATTTTCTGCGAACTTTGGACATTGAGGACTTTTCTTTTCAAATTAATATTATATTTCATTTAATTCATCTTGTAGTAGCCCGACTGAAAGTTGACAAACACCCATTGAATTAGCAAGTTTAAGTGGCAGAGAGTAGTGTATATAAAAGAAAATATTATACAGGTAAGATTTTTTCAGGAGGGGCTATTTACGGCTGAATTGATGACGATACGGATGTAGAAATTTCCTTGCTGGACCAAGCATGGGTCCCTTTCCCTGTAAATTTTCCTCCTAATAGGTGTGGTGTTATGAGAGACGAGACCGCGCGTCATCGCTCGACCTCGATAAAGGCCACCATGTGAGAACCAGCAAATTAGTAGATTTTTGCTAAGTACAATTAAATGTCACTGAAGAAATTATTATCAACCTACTTCCTACAAAATGTCTCGTGCTTGGACTTCCTTGACATTTTATAATTTACTGCCCATCAAATAAACTGAGTACTAACGGGTAACGAGGCATGCAATAAGGAAAAAAAACCTTATTTAAATGTCAACTAAATATCACCTAAATACCACGAATCAACTATTATAGCCTATTTCAGTAAACAGTCTTACTCGTACGAGTGAAAGTTTTTTGATTTCACTTGAGGAACTCGGGGCTTGATTATAAATAGGATTTTTGATGTAGCGTTATATGTATATAGTTTCCGCAAGCGGTCCGGCCCGCGGGGCGAATCACCCAAGACACTTTTTGAAGGTCCCCATTCGCCCCGCCTTATTTGGATTCACTTTTTAGGGTTCCGTACCTCAAACGGAACAAACGGAACCCTTATAGTATGACTTTGTTGTCCGTCTGTCCGTCATCCGTCATCCCATCATATGGATTCAAAATTCAAAGTGAGTAAATCGTATCATGTAAGGTACTCGTATCATATAAAAGAACTTCATTAGCACATGCTAAAACAGGTTTTTAATTATTTTAACAACGTGTTTGTACGGAACCCTTGATGTGCAAGCCTAACTCGTACTTGTCCGGTTTTTTTATATGTGACAAAAATATATCATAATATTAAAATCCGACCATCACTGACTTTTTTTAAATATGATAGAAAGGAAGAAGCATTTCAATTTTCATTCATCATTGCAATATTTTTATTTCAACTCAACAAACGCACCAAAATTACTATATTATTATGTGTAATGACGGCATATACTTATTCATACATGACATCAAGGGACAATCCACACACAACACACGTCAAACTTATAAAACCTTCATTTTTTGACCAGAGGTTAAAAATATTCGACCACTGAAGGTTAAACAATAATATATCGAGCCATTAATTAATTTGATGGATAGTAGGTACTGCAAAAAGTAATATATCAAATGAATAGGAAGTATGTCCTCATTTTCAATAGATTTTTCTGAACAGCGTTTGTTTTGATTAATCGAACCGTATAGATTCGTGATAATCATCATAATGTTATTTACGTTTGTTCAACCTTCCAGCTAAAGCGAATGGGCCTTTAAACGTCTAGGGTTTAATCGCACTGAGTCGCGCATATAAAGCTATCTCCATAAAATACCTTATATTGGACTTCCTTTACAGCCAAAAATGACAATTTTATATTAAACTCTCCAATAGTTTTACAACTTACAAATAATCATAAGTTTAATATGGTTTAGTATTTTTTTTTTATTTAGTAAACAACTTAGAAATGTTTTTTCTTTACCGATTTACAGTCATCGTTTGCAGGCAATGTAAAAGACTAGTGACATTACTCCGTTAGATAGCAATGCTATGAATTCTTTGTCTGAGGTAAACACTACAACTCTTAGATCATTTGCTCAGTCTGCTGCGTTTAATCAGTCTCTTTAAACTATATTTCTGTAAGACAGTTACTGGTAAGCCACGGACTTAAGACGCTCAAACAGATAGGTATTTAGGTATTTTGCAATACTGTCATGCAGTATACAAATAAAGTCTAAAATCGCGTGTCGTTTGTTTTTAGACGAAAATCGAGATGAGATTCCATAATTTTTCGCAGTTTTAGTTCGTTTAAAAAGAAATGTGTGAACAAACCAAATGGTTTTTTGTACATCTTTAAATTAAAACTTATTGTAACTTATGATGAATAAATAAATAAATTAAAAAAAAAAAAAATGAAGTCGTGTTTGCAATAAAATATACAACGTGTAACAGAACGGTTCAACAATACTTAAACCACGCATGCTCAGACATATTTAAAACTTACCCCATAAGGTCTCACAATCCTCAGTATGTTAGATTACGAGATAAACCAAGTTAAAGTTTTGCGTAAAATAACCTGATGTCAACCCTAAACTTATCAGCTGACGGTAATGACAAAGACTAATAAGTGTACAGAAATATTTTATTTTTGCCTACGTAATCGTGGACGGGCTTTTACACACAAACATTTAGGTAAGTAGGTACATGGTCATAGGTACAAGTTACAAGGTCCTAGATTGATCTACCTAACTCATCTAAACTGCCTAGACTAGAACATGTTGTAAGTACTACCTGTCGCATAAAATTATTACATCGTCTATGTAACACCCTCTCCGATGTAGTAGGACTGTAAAAAAAAGATTAACAAAGTTATTTTTTTTCTTGTCACGTCTAAGCACTCTGCCTATTCCACCGGCTCCAAGTCATGTCAAAATAAAAAATACATACCTACCTAACTGCATTGAAAGTTAAATTGTATTTAACTTACAAAGCATAGCTTGAAAAAATTTTAAACACGACACGGAAATACCTAGGTATTATTTTAACTGTAAAAAGAGCGAGGCAGAGAAGCCAAGTACCTAGGTAATATTAAAGTAAAAATGTTTAAGAGCTTGTGGTAGTTTCACTCCCCAAATACATTAAATTGCTTGATTTAGTTACCACAAAAATACTACATTAAAATAGAAGTCACGCGTAACAATAGGTATCAATATCAAACCAAAGTTGGAGCATTTCAATTACGCATCTTTATTTTTATTCTTTTTTATCGGCTTGAAGTCCACGTGGACTGGCCACGCCGACAAACGAGCCAACAAACGAGCCGACAAACGAGCCGAAACAAACACTGCACTAATCACGAATGAGCGGGTAATATGGCGGCTCTTTGAGCTCCGCCGCTTTTTTGAGCGAAAAATATGAATAATTAAAAATATGGGTTCCGTACAATTTTTTGTACTAGTATTATTTTATTATGGTAAAATGTCTAAAGCTTTGTTATTTAGTTTTTGCTACATCCATCCATCCATCAGCCATAGGATTTCCACTGCTAGACATAGACTTCCCCAAAAGATCTCTAATAAGCCCGGTTGGTAGCGGCTTGAAACCAGCGCGGTCTCGCGGTCTTGCTGAGGTCGTCCGTCTTCATAGTGGGTGGACGTCCGGCTGCCGTGGGCTGCGCTTGCCGGTATGTGGTCTCCACTCGAGAACTTTTCGACCCCATCGGTCACCAGTCCTCCGTGATATGTGCCTTATGTGTGTATTCTTCTATGGATTCCCTCATTCTTGATTCGATCTCGCAGAGAGACTCAAGCATAGCCTTATCCATAGCTCGTTTATTAATAAAGTACCACGTCACGCCACTTTCACGTGAAACTTTTACAATACAATACAATACAAGAACAACTTTATTGACACCATAAGTAAAACATAACAGAAGAAGAAATAACGACAGAAGAATGGTACAAAAGGCGGTCTTATCGCTAAAAGCGATTTCTTCCAGACAACATCTCTCTTTTACGTCGTACTCGTACTTTGCGGGCGCTTGTTAACGAGAATGTTTCTACCCAGGAGGTTACGCCGGAGCTACGCACGGTTTTGAGCCGTAGTGTGCGTGCGTGAGTTCAGTCGTCAGTACAATTGTACAAAAAAAATGAATTTCGCTTGCTGACCTAGTGACCTGATCTACTTTAAGTTCTGGTTCCGTTGAAATCAGTTTAAAGAATAATAATCCATCCATCCATCCAACAGCCGTAAGACTCCACTGCGGGACATAGGCTTCTCCTATAGATTTCCAATAAGGCCAGTTGGAAGCGGCCTGTATCCAGCGCGTTCCTGCGATCTTTATTATATCGTTGGTCCACCTAGTCGGTGGGCATCCTACGCTGCGCTTGCTGGTCCGTGGTCTCCATTTGAGAACTGTATGGTCCCGTCGGCCATCCGTTTTTCGAAGTTTGTGCGCATAAAAAAAACTTTCACTAAAAACGAAATCCGAAATACTACTGAACCCTAAAATTTTGATTCCAATTTTAATAGAAATAATCGGAATATTTTAGTCAGTAGTCAGTCGCTCTCTGACCTTGCGGAAGTGAAGACGTTGTCTATCAACTCTTTCGACGATCGCGATGCCTAGACAGGCAGTCTAGGATACCTAACATTCTCAAATGTTTTTTTATGATATTGGTGATATGAATGGCAACAACGGTGCCGCGCACGAGCTAACATTTTGAAGATGGCCGCTTTCTAACCGACGCGGGCGCGCCGGTGGCGGCGGTGGCGGACGCGGACTTCTTAGATGGATGTGTCTAGTGTTTACGTCTGCACAGTACCTACTGGGAACTTTCACGAAAACAGAAACGACCCGGTGCTCGAGTTGGTTCAAATCGCGAGACGCGCATTCTGCAGTATTTTGAAGATAGCCCAAGGACCAGCACGCGTCGGGCAGGAGCGGCGAGGTCCGAAGGACGTTCAACAGCGCCCGCGCACTATGCGCACCGCGTGCGCGAGCCTGGACGAGCGGTTTCCGGGGCGGTGGTCCTACATGAGGCGCGGTGTGCTGACCACCCAGGTCTCCGGACTTTACGTGATTAGACCTTTGATCATGGTACATTGAAAATGTTGTTTATTCTGTGCCGTGCGACTCCAGTCCAGAGAGAAGATGAACCCTTTGCATCGTGGCGGAATTTAAATGTGGTGAACGTGAGAAAATCTATGGCTCGACCACGGCTCGACGTACTCGTACCTACGTACCTACTCGGTTGTGCTGCGACCGGGGAGGTTTGCATTTCGAGCCTTTCCTTTGACTTTTATTGAGTGTTTGTGGACGCCCTTGTGTGTGTTAATTTTAAGTAGGTTCCTAAGTAGGTATGTGGCAAATAAAAATAGTGAATTTAAAAAAATGTATCAATTTGTTTTTTTCTATCATTTCTGAGTGCCCATAGGACCTAATTACCTATGTAGGTCATTTTAAACGCCACGATAAGATAGGGTAAGTACATGCTTAAGTACAAGCTAAGTAGTGTCAAGAAACCTTACAATTAGGTAAGTAAATAGATATTTGCCAAAAACAGGATACCTAAATTGATTATCTACTCATGAAAATTCCTAGGTACATATGCAAGTTACGCACTAAAGTAAAACGTTACCTACTTTCTTTTTGCGATCCACGAATTTATAGCTGTTTTTAAAACTGAATTAGGTCTCGACTAGGTCAAGGGACTAGGTCTGAGAATCTGTAGGTAAGTAGCCTCCTTCAACAGCATTAGGTAGCCTAACTAGTTAGCGTGTCGGGCCGACGGCAGCGGGGGAACCAGCAGCGGGGCGCGGAGCCAGCGGCTTTTGAAACGAGGCCACCGACCTCACTAGTTTAGGGTTGTCCAAAATAATATGAAAAAAATATTTTTTAGTTTTATATGGAAAAAATAAGATGACTTTTGAAGTTTGAAATTCATACAGGTGATTCGTGACAGGATACACATACATGCCGTTCAGTATTGTTGAACCGTTCTGTTACACGTTGTATTGATATGTCTTTAGTTTAGTAAATTACCTATTTTATGATTACAAAAAATATAGTAGTAATCGATCTATTGAGAAATGCGAAACGAAATCTTTTTTTTGGGATTTTTTTCAAGATACCAGATAATTTTTTTGCATTATTATTGTAAAAAGTCTCTCTTGTGATCAATTTTGTATGCTCTGTATTTATTCCAAGTTTGTATCAGTAACAGTTACGCCTAACTGTGCGACGAAAAACATGACGTTTTACGGATTTTTGTCTTTGGGCAGCGCCTTAAAGTTTTTTCCGTGGATAGTATGTATCATTATGTAAGGAGAAGATTTAATCATGGCAGCTGGAAAAAGGCTGGCCAAGTTGTTCAATGCTGACCGTAATTGTGCCAGGTTATGAAATATGACTGACTGACCTGAATGCGCTGCTGTGATTTCTTTATTTTTATTTTTCTGACGGTATAGGAAGATGACTGATGATTGTTGTATTGAAGCTTTCGCGATTTGAACACATTATTATTATATACTACGGAACTGATCGCGCACTAAAATTACGAGATAAATAAATACCTCCTCATCCCGACGTTTCTACCCGTGACCACAGTTGATGCAACTCGGCCGAAACGTCGGGATGAGGAGGTATTTATTTATCTCGTCATTTTAGTGCGCGATCAGTCCCGTAGTATATAATAATGACTGATGATGTTGATGTCTTCTACGCCGATTTCGGCAACGGCGATCGTTTTATTTGTATGGTTACTGATGGGTCATCACATGGCTGATGTACCCAATTTTAGCGCTGAATGTCCTAGGGCAGTGACTAAATGTGAGGACTCCTACGTTATGGACACTACTTTATGTAATTGTATGTGATGTTGGACGGCGGTTTGTTGTTGAGATGGTCTCTTTTTAGGTCTAGATGAAGAGGAGGATGACTATTTGTCTGGTGTTCCGACACATCGTCATCGGCCCGGAGTAGAGCGGATGCTCCGAGGTGGAGCCCGCCTGGGGCTGGCGCTGTCGGGGTCGCGGATGAGTGCGAAAGCGTGCCCGTAGCCCCAATACTAAGCGCTGAGGTAGAACTCCAGTGTTTTAGTGAGTATATCGACCAGTCGGTGGGACTCCCACATAAACCATCCATGCCTGTCTTTGAGGTGCAGTGGTGTCAAGAAAGGATTTACTCTGGATAAAAAAAGGTACACAATTTGTAAAATGGAAAGTGCTAGTAATGGAAAGTACGTTTTCCGTAGATATGTATAATTGTTTAAAATCTTGCTTATCTTCTTTAATTTTATAATTACATATTTAAATCACAAAAAATTATAATGCGGTTTTACCTTAACCGTTCATTTGACGTCCGCTAAAATACACAGACGTAAAATTGGATTATTGATTTTGTGAAATTCACGGACTGTGAAAGACAGACAGGGGTTCGAGATCTTTGTCGGATAACGTGTCTACTCGTGATACAGATATTAATTTATACAGTTGAACAACTAAACGCATTAGGTACTTTTTAACAGACTTTCAAATATCAAAGGTTCTATGTTCGTCTGTATGTATTTTTTAGGGTTCCGTACCTCAAACGGAAAAGACGAAACCATAATAGGATGACTTTGTTGTCCGTCTGTCCGTCTGTGTGTATGTCAAGACTCTTTATCTAGGAAACACGTAAAGATATCGAGTTAAAATTTAAACTGTATACGTATATCTATGATCTCTTGCAGTTGTGAAAAAGAAAAACTTCTCAGTTATCGTTTAAAAAAGTTAGAGCCGTTTATGTCGTAAAAAATCACATATTTCGACACTTACAAAAACCAAAACCTACAGGGTACTTCCCGTTGACATAGAACTATGAAATTTGGCTATATCATTGATTTGGCTAGATAGAGCATTGTATCAGAGTACACATATAGGAAAAAATCTGAAAACTGAACATTTTTATTTAAATCACAAAAAATGGGTTCAAAATTTAAAGTGAGTAAATCGTATCATGTAAGGTATCATTTAAAAGAACTTCATTACCACATGCTATACAGGTTTTTAATTACTTTAACAATGTGTTTGTACGGAACCCTCGATGTGCGAGCCTGACTCGCACTTGTCCGGTTTTTTTTGTGTATGACTATCCCCACACGTGAGTTCAGTCCCTTTATATATAGTATAAAATGTGTGAAAACCACGTTAATTTCCATAGTAAAATGTAAACGGATTTAATTTTTTTTTTTTGTATTTGAAAAAATTCGAATAAAATTTTAATAGAAAAGTATACTTTTCTATTAAAATTCTATTCGGATTTTGTACACCCTTGAAGTCGATTGTGCCATTTTTTGCGTAAAATAATTATAGAAATAAAGAGTTTATTAAAGACTTGCTGACCAGCGGCCTTATTTTGTAAGCGCTCTGACGTTCGGCTTCGCTTTTTCTCCTGCTCGCGCCAGTTACTCACGCCGCGAGAGCGAGCGGGAGGAAAAGCGAAGGCGAACGCCAGAGCGCTTACAAAATAAGGCCCCAGATAAGTGCTTCACTGATGACACCAGAGTTGTTAAGCAAATTAAATTACTTAAAACTAGCGTAACAAAAGGCGGCCTTATTACTAACAGCGATCTCTTCAAGTGGTTGACTTGAATGACTTTATGATGGAGAAAAAATGTATTAATTTGAGTTGTGAGTTGAACTATTATTTATGTTTCAATATGAGCGAGACAGTTTGAGTACCTATTTTTATTATTAAGTATTTTTTATTATTAGTTTCAGCCTGCACCGTCCTACTTCTGATTAATAGCTTTTGATTAATAGCTAAGTTTGACAGGCGCTGCACTACTGTGTAATTTTTATACTGCGCCCGTACCACCAATCGGTACGTAGGTAAGTACTTTCAAAATGTAACAAATATCAGATATCTGTAGGTAATGGATTTAGCGAGTATATAGGTACATTTAATTGCTCCAGATAGTAGATTCATCTGAGCATATTTGTTACCTATAACTGGGAGTGAAAGTACATGTGCCAAGTACCGACATGTTTTCTAAGAACCGCATGTAAATGTTACATAAATTTTGCAATCAACGATTGAATTAAATTGAATTTTAGGTACTGTTGTCACAGAACATGGCTAATTGGTTATGGATATAGGACTAGAACGACCATTTCTCATCTGATGAAACACATTTTCTTATTATTTATTTATGCGTATGATAGCTTTTGCCTGTAGAAAAGTGTTCATGGATATTTTATTTCAAATTAATAATATTACCTACATTAGCGTTTTTTTGCAGGCAAGCTTAGGTGTATGATTAATTTTGTAAGTATTTATTTTATTTCTTTATTAATTCTACAGCCCTTAAAAACAATAAATTCACTTATGAACTAAACTTGAGGCCAATTAAATATTTATGTGTGTGTGCGTGTGTGTGTGTGTGTGCGTGTGTGTGCGCGTGTGTGTGTGCGCGCGTGTGTGTGTGTGCATACGTGCAGGCGTGCGTGCGTGCTTGCATGCGTGTGTGTGTGTGTGCGTGTGTGTGCGTGCGTGTGTGTGTGCACGTGTGTGTGTGTGCGTACGTGCAGGCGTGCGTGCGTGCTTGCATGCGTGTGCGTGTGTGGGGGTGTGTGCGTGTGTGTGTGTGGGGGTGTGTGTGCGTGTGTTTGTGTATGTGTGTGCGTGAGCGTGTGTGTGTATTATTTAATAGGTATTTCAATGAAATAACTTAAACCTTAGTAACTATAAACACTGTATAAAATATATTTAAAAACCTCAAAATTGCGAGCATTTTGCTTTCGAAAGTTACCTAAGCTTTAGGGTATAACTCCTTTGTAATTACGCATACTAATACATACACAAGTATGAAGATTACAGAGGTTCTTATAACCTCGACAAAAACTCATTTCGCCGCATACATTTTTAAACCCTAATTTAAAAACAAAACTTATAAAGAATTCTGTTTGACTAATCCTAACCACTTTAGAAGACGCTTAAGCTTGAAGTCTACAGTTAATTTTAATTAGTGTTATTAAGGGCATGAAAATAACTTAATGTAAATGGAGATTAAGAGATGCGCAATCTCTTAATCTTTGTAAGTAGGTACTTAATAGACCAACATTCTTCTATAACAGACATTTTACTTCAAAAAGACTTGTTTTTTTGACAAAAAATATTTACGTATCTTATAGCATCTGAGATTATTGTACTTTAAAAACGTGGAGCTGTCTGTAGATATGTGATTTCTTGGCGGATAAGTCCAATTTTATACAGTTTTTAGGGATCCGTACCTCAAATGGAAAAAACGGAACCCTTATAGGATCACTTTGTTGTCCGTCTGTCCGTCTGTGTGTATGTCAAGACTCTTTATCTCAGGAACGCGTAAATATATCGAGTTGAAATTTAAACTGTATACGTAAATCTATGGTCTCTTGCAGTTGTGTAAAAGAAAAATATCTCAGTTATCGTTTAAAAAAGTTAGAGCCGTTTATGTCGTAAAAAACCGCATATTTTGACACTCAAAAAAATCAAACCTACAGGGTACTTCCCGTTGACATAGAACTATGAAATTTAGCGAGAAGCATTGTCTCAGAGTACACATATAGGAACAAATCTGAAAACTGTACATTTTAATTTAAATCACAAAAAAATGGGGCCTCAAAATTCACAAAATATGGGTTCAAAATTCAATCGTATCATGTAAGGTATCATATAAAAGAACTTCATTAGCAGAACTTTTTTTGTCGATGGTTATAGTTAGAGATTTTAACAACTTACTTCCCAATTTTGTGAAATTTTCTGGATTGGTACGGAACCCTCGGTGTGCGAGCCTGACTCTCACTTGTCCGGTTTTTTATTTTCTTCTTGTAAAACAAAGGTGCTTGAAATGTTCCGTAGTTAAAATGAAAAATCGGTAATTCTCTGCGGCAAGACCGCTTTTATGATACCTACCATTTTGGAATATATTTTTTTTACAATGTACTTAGATTATCTTCTTTCTGTGTACATTGTATAGTATATTTTCGTCAATTTGCTGCATACATAAGATGTCAACAGAGTATCGAGAAACACTCATGATAGGGATATACAATACATATTTATACAGGGTATTTATACAGGGTTATTCCTAATCAATTAGCATCCTTTTAGGGGCCTATTCTGTACATCAAAACTAACAACTTTTGTTCTGCGACTTTTGTCAAAACTCAAATAAAAATGTTAAAGTACTCAAATAAAGCTGTTCCATACTTTTTGTCGCTGGTGAACGAAATTGTTCTATGGAACAATAATTGAATAGAAATAACCTTGTATATCCGAAAAACAAACGCAAAACTCCTAAGCGCGTTTGAGAGACGACAGCGCTATTTAGTTTTTGTTTTGGAAATGTGAAGAAATGTGATACCATCCTGTACTGTACTGTACCAGCCTTTTTAGTAGTCCACTGCAGGACGTAGGCCTACCCACGAAGGGTGATTGGGCCATATCCACCACGCGGGCCCAGTGCGGGTTGGTGGATACACATACGCCATCGAATTTCTTCTACGGACGTATGCAGGTTGCCTCACGATGTTTTCCTTCACCGAAAAGCCTGTGGTGTGATACCATCCTACTAATATTATAAACGCGAAAGTTTGTGAGGATGGATGGATGGATGGATGGATGGATGGATGGATGGATGGATGTATGGATGTTTGTTACTCTTTCACGCAAAAACTACTGAACGGATTGAGATGAAACTTTGCAATAATATAGTTAAATATCAGAATAACACATAGGCTATAAATTATAATGATATTGCGTCAAAAATCAAAATTTCATGCGGGCGAAGCCGCGGGTAAAGACTAGTGTGATCTATAATTAATATTACAAACGCGAAAGTTTGTGAGAATGGATGGATGTATGGATGTTTGTTACTCTTTCACGTAAAAACTAATGAACGGATTGAGATGAAACTTTGCAATTATATAACTCATTTATCAGAATAACACATAGGCTATAAATTATAATGATATTGCGTCAAAAATCAAAATTTCATACGGGCGAAGCCGCGGGTAAAAACTAATGTGATCTATAATTAATATAAATTGGGCGTCTATTTGCCCAGTTTCACGCCGTGTCCGTTGACCGTATTCGGTCATTCCATCACGCCATACTCTTTTTAATCAACGCGAGCATTTGCATGAAAACTCGCGCCCATGGGAGCACCTAATAATGTACGACATGGTTCAATAACAGCGAAAAATGACGACTTTTTCAACTGCTCTGAGGCTTGGGGAGAAAACAAACATGAACGTTTTCCGCAAAACGCCTCTTGCGCGCTAGGTATGAGCACTGAAAAAAGGTTCAAAGTGATTACCCTTTTTCAAAATTTTTATATTGTCTATCGCAAACATCATCATATTATTTTTTGGCTATACTATATTTGTAACTTTAGAATAAGAGAAAAGATATCTATTTAGATAAGTAGTGCCTGAATAAAAATAAACAAGCCTATCTTTAGGATTCCCAAACGGAAAATTTAACTAAAATTTATATGAACACCGGATACAACTCACGATTATTTGAGCGGTCGAGCCGCTATGCCTCCGACCGGTTTCAGAGTAGTTAGTACTCTTTCTTCAGGGAATACGCGCGCCCCCGACAACGGACGTCCGCGCACTGGAGTCAGCGACGGCCGTGAGCTGGGCGGCGGCTCGCGCCTCTCGCGCCACTGCCCTCGCCGCTCGCGCCTCCGCAGCGCGCGATCGGCTACTCGTTACGGGTGCTGAATGGTTTTCTTCTGCTTCTTCTTCCTCCGATGGCACATCTTGTGCTGAACAACCTCCGTCCACACACCATACACTAACTGTGTCCAGCGCTAAACTCTCTGACACAAAACTCTGCTGCTTAGTGATTAAAACCGGTCTCCACGACGGCGCCAAAGTCCAACCACCATCCCGATTGAAATTCGGATGACGCGCGATCTCAATAGCCTCCAGCACCTTGCGGGGAACCAGGAAACTTTCCTTAGCTAAAACGGTCGCGCGATCAAATCTCAGGAAATGGTTAGGTTCCTGCTCATACTCCGCTACGGCAGACCTAATCGTGTCAATATTTTTAACACTTCGGATGTGTTCAGAGAGCCGTGTAGAAATATTGCGGCAAGTTGCTCCGATGAAACACTTGCCGATGTCCGGTGTTCATATAAATTTTAATAATGAATCCTCACGCTAGTTTTAATGAAGGAGAATTTAACTGTTCGGAGCAAATCATCTTGAAAACTCTTGAGATTTGTTTGCGATCAGTTGCTGCTGTCCTGAAATTTCCCGAGATTTTTGAAATCTAGAAGCTA
The DNA here is from genome assembly GCA_949316475.1 of Hypomecis punctinalis. Lineage (NCBI taxonomy): Eukaryota > Metazoa > Arthropoda > Insecta > Lepidoptera > Geometridae > Hypomecis > Hypomecis punctinalis. The sequence goes on from OX438807.1 coordinate 3,501,434, forward strand.
TACTCAGAAGAGTTGAAATTCTGAACTTACAGTCATATCAGTCACGTTAGACACATCTGACTCCAATCAGGGTTGCCAACTTAGTGGTATAGTTTTCCTGTTCGAATGTTAGAGTTTGTACAAAAAGAGAAACGTAGGTGAGGACGCTCGAGTGCCATTACTAATTTTGTTACGTTGACAACACTGATCTGTCAATGCTAGTACAATTAAGTGTTAGATACTTGGTAGACACCAATTCAGTTTTCATCAGTAGACTCGCGTCTACCAAGTAGTCGGTACCTTGGCTGCTGATTAAAATCTTATGGTTAGTTCACTGTAACGCCATGACGGTTCTCTTTTTGCCCAAACTCTAACAAATGAATGTAGTGTTTTGTTACTACTCTTTGAGTGGCTGCATTTTGTTCTACGCCGTTCAGAAAGAAAACAAAGTTATTGCAGTTCAAATAGTGCTAAATTGATTGATAGGTACTGTAAAATACATTTCAGTAACAGACTTGCGAAAATAGAGCCAAACTTAGCACTGAAAGCGCTAAACTGCCATCATTGGTCTTTATGAAGTGACATTCCATTTGTTGTGTAGATATTATTATGTAAAGCGTTCTACGTATATTTTTTTCATGTGGAGAACCAGCCTTAGAACTCTGCAGTTGCAATAAGATCAGACTATTAGTAGACTTGGCAGTCATTGGTTTTCTACCTGCCAATTTGATTATCGATGTTACAGACGTAACTTTCTCTTTGTGATAGCTAGCAAGTGAATTTAAATCTTTTGTTTTCTGGCTGATGTATTTTGAAGCTGCTTTTGCCAACTAAGTGCATTGTCAAGGAAAATGTTTAAGGGCAGAGGTAAGTATGAATTATATTTACAATATTTTTCATATTTCATTATTTGATATGGGCAAGTGTCATTATTGGCAAGGCAAAAATACAACAAATTTACTAAAATATTTTTGTAAATTAAGTACTATTTTAAAAACAGATTTAATTAAATGTATCTTAAAATTATTTATTTTGACATTAAGTGTTCGTATAGTTACGATAAACTGCTTCGATGTTAAAATAAAATTATCATTGGATCATTAATCGACACTACTAGGAGGTTTATCAAATCTAAAGATTTTGTACTTTATACCTACTATATGAAATTTAAAAAAAAAAAACATAAATTAAAAATAAAATTAGACCCATGCTGCCCCCGATAGTTAAAAAGACGCATCTTAAATTTTTTTTCGTAACTGAGTTGGTGAACCTGCCAGTATAATTATACAGGGTTAATTCTAATAAATTAGCATCCTTTTAGGGGGCTTATTCTGTACATCAAGACTAACAACTTTTGTTCTGCGACTTGTCAGAAATCAAAACCTACCTTTGTAGCTTTAATGAAATAAAGAACTATATACGACAGTTAGACAAAAGTAATAAATAAGTAAATACGAGTACACTCACGAAAAACAGATTATTTTCTAATAAGTATTAATTCGGTTGTAAGCTATGACATTCATAACATGACCATGACCCGTCGACACGTGGAGAATGTCGTCCTACAACCCGTTATTACGAACATGATCGTCTGAAAACTAGAGTGATTATATGAAGCTTTTTATTAAATGATGCCTAATGTAAACTATCAAAGTGCTGTAGAGTTGTAATGTGGCTAGTTGGATATTTGTTGTTGTTTTTAGGTTTGTAAGTACTGTGCTGTATCAGGTTTTAATTGTGTGCCCGCTTTTGAACTTAGATCTAGCTTAGAAAAGCGTTTAGGTCATGTTAAATCTATCCCGCTCGTGTTGGTTAGCTAATTTCATATAGATTTTTCATTAGATTTTTGCTCCGAACTTACCTGAACTATGCAGGCTGCGTTACGATATTTTGCTTTACCAAAATGCTAATTGTCAAAAACTACGTACCTGCATAATACGTGTATATTTCAGAAAACTGTAATCCTATTTTTTTCTTTAAAATTCAAGAAAAAAACTTCAAAATTCGAAAAGTACTTCTAAATTAAATAATTTATAAGTTTTTTTGATCCATTCAATTTTTTCCATCCATTCATATCAATCCATCTGCTTTTTATTGCTAGATAATTATTTAATCGCTACACACCTTATAATTATTGCACAATTATAAAGATCAAATAATATCTATTATCAGTCTTAGAAATTAGAACCCATACATCTGCTGAAAATGAGACAATGTTTATGAGGTTTTTAAAAAAGATAAAGTTATCAGTTGACTTATCACTGTGATAATAATATCTTTACAACATTATAAAGTTTAAACAGATATAATTATTCGCATTTTGATGAGCATAATGTAGCCTCCGTGTCAGCAGGTCATTAAAAAACCTTGTGAAGTGACCATTACGTGACTCCAAGCCTCTTGAGAGTTGATAGTGACCTGAAATTTATGCTTACAATGTAGAAAATGTAGACACAATGTTTTGAAAGGTAATGAATTAGAGTAATTACTGAAAGTATAAATAGACAGTGTTTATATTCGCCACCCACAAATACAGATTATGTGATTAGGTCCACAGGATACTGCTACATGAAAGTCGGTTACAATCGGTGCTATTGAAAATGAGGCTCCGGTACGTGAAGCAGTAAACGTCTGCATGCATAGTATGCATGCATAGTATAGTATAATAACATGACATTTTATGAAATTAATAGTATGTGTATTTACAATTTTGGCATTCCTTATAATTAATGTGTTCCGCTCATTGACTTTTTTAAATGTATTCTTGTTTTGTTACGATTGTGTAAATTATTTATTCTACATTGAACACTAATTTAAATTTTTATGTATTTTAGATTGTAAATATTCTAGTTTCATTCTTTAGCTATTTGCATTAATTCTTTAAATGTAAAATGACTTGCCCAGTGTAACAAACTGGTATAAGGCTAATAAATCATTCTTATTCTTATTCTTCGAACTATGGCTGAAATGATGAGGATAAGATCATTTTCAATCTTAATTTATTGAAAAATAAAAACAATTTTACATACATAGATCTGCGTATGTTAACGTCTATATACGTAGACTAGCTTAAAACCCGCGGCTTCGCCCGCGTTGTCTTAGTACCGTACCTAGGTACTTACTTAAAATGAAAATAGCCCGCGGTTTTACCTACATTGTCTTTGTACTTGCTTATAATAATATCTAATAGTCCGCGATTTGGCCCGCGTTGTCCTTATACTTGCTTAAAATTACTCGCAAGGATAATGCCCACGGTTTGGCCAAAATTATAACAGTATTTGTCTATAATGATAATAGGTCACGGTTTGGCCTGCGTATTATTAGTACTTGCTTAAGATGGTTATTTATAGCACGCAGCATGGACTGTCTTAATACTTGCTTAAAATTATAAAAGCTTGCCGTTTGGGCTGCATTGTCGTATTACTTACAATGATAATAGCTCATGGTCTGGCCCGTGTTGTGTTGCTCAAAATGATAATAGCCCGCGGTTTGATCCGCGTTATTAGTTAATTAAAATGATAATAACCCACAGTTTGGCCCACGTTGTTTTAGTTCTTACTTGATTAAAATAACAGCCCGCGGTTCAACCCGCGTTATATTGGCATTTGCTTATAATAATATCTAATAGGTTGCGGTCTGGCCCGCGTCGTTTTAATAAATCCTTAAATTATTATAGCGTGCCGTTAGCCTGCGTTGTTGCATTACTTGCATAATACAACAACGCAGTTGTATTCTAATAGCCATTTCATGTATTCATATTCTAGTAGCCCACGGTCTGACCCGCGTTATTTTCGTAATTGCTTAAAATGATAAAAACCCACAGTATGGCCCGCGTTTTCTTAGCACTTACTTAAAATAATAGTAGCTCGTGGTTAAGCCCGCATTAGGCTCGATTATGATGGCGCCATCGTAATTATAATAGCTAATTAGAATAATTATTTCTGTTTCTTGTTCACTTTAAGCATTGGATAGAGAGAACACTTTTTATGTTGCTGTTATATTTACCATGGCGCTTTCATAATTGAGTCTATTATCGTAGTACTTGCAAAGATAATGCCTACGGTTTAGCCTGAATTGTATCAGTATTTGCCTAAAATGATAATAGCCCACGGATTGGCCTGCATTGTCTCATGTCATTGTATTTGGTTATTTAATTTACTTGTATCTAAAGCTTATTACGGAGTACGTGAATTTTTTGATAATACTCGTACATTGCCGAATTTCTGAAATGAACTCAATAATAAATAAATATATAAAATAAATGTTGGGGGACATCTCACACACGGTCTCTGACCGCAAAATAAGCAAAGCTTTTGATTTGGCCGGCAGAGACTGATATACTACATATACATGTACCTCTGTAGGTTGACTGGCTGATAATGTTATTTAGCGTTAAGTCCTTCTTTTGTACAAATGGTGTGCAAGAAAATGTTGAATAAATAAAAATACATTAATAACTCCCAGACACAGAGCAAACTCATATGATCATCACATAAATATTTGCCCTGGGTGGGAATTGAACCCACGCCTCTTTGACCCAGGAGTCAGGGTCACAAATCACTGAGCCACCGAGGGAGCCAATAATAATAATTGTATGAGTAACTATGTAAGGAATTTCACACTACTGGCTTTTCATTGATGGAAAACATTGAGGCAACCTATATAGGTACGAGTAGGTACGTCCGTAGCGAAAAAATCAATGTCGTTTGTGGATTCAGCAACCCGCGCTCGGTTGGCGTGATGGATATGGCCCAATCACCCTTCGCGGGTAGGCCTATGTTCAGTAGTGCACTATTAATTAAGGCTGGTACAGGTATTCGACATGTTTCACTAAGTCATTAGACATTTAATTTTCCAGGCAAATTATTTATTTATTTATTTATTTATTTATTTATTGCAAATATATACATAATTCAGTTAAAAACTAGGTTAACTAAATATATGGCATATATACCCTGTTTTGAGGGCGCAGCAATAGCTAGTACTTACAAACTAAACTATCTATTATTAAAACATTACTATCGTACAATATTATATAGGTAGGTACTTAACTTAAATACATACACAATTTCACAAGGTACAATTGCATTATAATTTTAGAGACCAACAGACATGGCTTTGGTTAACTAATTAAGAAGTTGTTTAAATCAACAATACTTGGATACAATATTATTATTAAAAAATGACACACAAGTAGGTACCTATATCTTATTTTATTTGAGAAACACATAGTGTATATCTAGACGTCACTCATCAAGCATGTTCTAGGATGCTATTATACTCATAAGTTGATTAACTTTTACAATAGTATTAACCCCAAAATCACGTGAATAAAATCAGCTGTTCAACACAAAAAGTTTATCGACCCGCGACAAAATGTATGGAAAATGTAGGTAATTTTCGCTTTTCAGAGTTGATCCCATAGTAAAATACGTATATTGATCTGTATGTGCAATAAGTTTAAGACTAATGGCTCACAAAATAAAAAAAAATCGGTAACTATTGGGGACCCATTTTGCCCCATTTAAGGATAAATCATTATCTTAATCCTATTCTAGATACTACATTATTTAAAAAAAGCACATTGAAGTTTTGGGACGTATCTGACCTTTAAGGATTTTTTTAAAGAAAAATTCAGAAAGACAGGTACAGCCATATTTTTGAATTAGTCTCAAAAACATCTGTACAAAGTTTTATGTCAATCGGTACAGGGAATAAAAAGTTACATGCAAACAAAAAGGGCCCGTTTTACCCCGTAAGTTAGAGTTGGGTACGTTTTTCATCCTTAGTGCTTCATTAAGTCGTATGATTTACGTATATTCCAAATTTCAAGTTTATATCCTCAGCGATTTGGGTTGTAGCCTAAACTGATTAATTTTTGCTATCCCTAAGGAACCCTATAGATTTTCCTGGATATTATTAAATCTTGTATTGAAACATACTGTGTGCTTCCTTCATACCAGATTTCAACCATAACCGTTCAGCTGGTTGGATGTAATTGACACATTTTTCACCAACTTTGGGACCTTATTTGACCCCTTAGATGAGGAAAATTCGGGAAAACAGGAAAAAACGTAACTTTTATTTTGTTTGGAAAGCATGTATACGAAGTTTCAAATCATTCGGTACAGGGAATAAAAAGTTACATACAAACGAAAAGGGCCCGTTTTACCCCTTTAGAGATCGATTTTTCAAAATTTTCTTCCTTAGTGCTCCATTACGTCGTACAATATACCTATGTTCCAAATTTCAAGTTTATATCTTAAGCGGTTTGGGCTGTAGGTTGTCTGTCAGTCAGTCACTCAGGGAAGCCTTTTATATAATAGATAGACGTAGGTCATAGATTCTACGACCGACGACGAACGAAGAATGTAAGTACTAGCAAAATACTTTTGTGTCGTCATTAAGTTTCTTTGTAATTATCTTCACCTGAATTTTACTACAGTTACCAAATAATAGGTTGTGCTTTTATAATGAAGTAGAGCTATCTCAAACAAGTTTAGTGTCTTAAGTTTTAGTTAACATCGAATCACACAAATTATTTCACACCATTCCTAAAATTCAAGTAAACATTATCAAACTAATCTAAACAGACATAACCAAACTTAGAAACTTAATTAAACAAGATAGACCAGACTAGATTTATCAGTGTAACTAGAATAACAAACCAACAATATGAGTTCTCATAAAACAAGCAGAATGGGTACAGTTTGTATAACTAGCAAAGCATTTGCATATTCAGTGTCTAACCATAGCCCCAGGGACGCGCGGTGCTCGACCGACACGCATTGTCCTACGAGAGTGATAACCACTATGACGCAGTGCAGCGCGACGCGACGATATAAAATAATAAAATTTTCACAGATGCCATGAGACCAGGTTTCTATTTGTTAACCGACGAAAAAACGGAGGAGGTTCTCAAGTCAACGCTTATATTTTTTAATGTATGACCACGCAAAACTTTTTACAGAGAAGTCCGATTTCAATAATTCTTCATATATTTGGTAGATCTTACTTTAGAGATGGCCTTGTTTAAATTTTATTGACATCAGCTGAGTCACTTTTGATAAATCAACAATAGTGTGAAAAATACTACATCGATCCGTGCGAAAGTTTCGGATTATGTACGTGGTTGAAGTCGGTTATGCCCTTATGCCATTGTTTGTCGCACTCTATGCTCTCCCGCTTGCAACGCATTTGTAAATTCAGCCATACCAATGATTTAATTATACAGTTTTTTTGTAGGCTCTCGTAGTGATCCATACTCTGCAGTTTTTTTTTTCAGTTTATTCGTCTTGTGAACACATGGTCGCAAGAAACTCTACCAACATATTGGTACCTAAATTATCTCCGGAAATTCCGTCACCGTGGGGTTTATCAATATCGTTTGCATTATTTTTATTTGGTAATAATATGCAACATATTGCTTTTAAGTACCTAATGCTCTCGTCACACAAGCGGACGTGCCACTGGACCGCTATCGGATCGCTTTCTCGCAGCTCTCGCCTCTGTGTGATTTAAGAGCTTTAATTCCCTAAATCGCCTCGCCTCGCTACCTATTAGTGTCCACCGTTCACATAGGACAATAGGCCGACATTACGGTGCACATTCATTATAGGTTGATACCGATGACAGCACGTCCCCTTGAGACTGGACTGAAGCCTCTAGTGCAGGGTCATGCTATAACTATAATACTGCAAATTGTGTATACCATAAGTTGTAGTCTTAGTATACCTTGTATACTATATGGTAATGCTCATACGATGGGCCAAATGAAATACTAGCATTAGTATAGCTTATTATTTCTCTATGACTAGCATATTGGTTACGCGTCGGAACTTCAGTTAATTTTTTTCACATTTTAATTTTAAAGTTTTATTTCAAAAGAAATTAATAAGTTGAAATTACATTCAATGCCGAATTAAAATGCTTTCAAAGTAGTTTTTGAAATGCTTTTGTTAATTTGAATTCTCACCTCGAACCCTTGGAATATATATTATTCTTGTTTCAAATACTACCTAAGTAAAACCAGAACAAAATTGAACCGAAATTAAAAAATGCGAATAAATTGTAACAAAAAGGAAAAACCAATTTCGCTCAGTCTATTACTTATATCAACAGGTTGCAAATACTTCTCATCTGTCAGTTTCTTTGTTAAAGCCTTAACTAAGGCATCCCTTAACCAAAGGCGGGTTTAAATAATTAACTCAATTGGCATGAAAACTGGGAAGTGGTAATTTCTATTGTGCGTTTTGGGAAAACTTCCGGCTGTTTTCTTTCCGCTTTTCAAGGGAATGCTATTTCTGTTTTGCTCTTATTTTTCTTTTCAAGGAGTATGATCTATGCAAAAAGAGAGGTCATCTCTATTTTAAACTGACTTCCAAAACAGAGGAGGTTCAATATTTGTCTTTTTTTTTTGTGTGTACATAATATGTTCATCGATATTTTTGCCTATTATTATTGTAAACCGATTATTAAGATTTTGTTTTGTTTGCTAGATCATATTATCATATTAAAACTTTATTTTCTTTTTTTAACGGGCAAATATAATAATCATAATCTAGAAGTGACCCGTTTAAATTTTATCGATATCAGCTGTGTCGTTTTTTTTAAATATTTATATATTATTTAAATATGTAATGTAATTATTATTGTAATTATGTGATGAACATAGGTGTTTGCTCTGTGTCTGGATGTTATTTAGGTATTATCTATACAAGTATGCAAAAATAGGTATATGTAGTATGTCATTGTCTGGCAGCCATATCACAAGCTTTGCTTAGTTTGGGGTCAGAGACCGTGTGTAAGATGTCCCTTTATATTTATTTATGTTTCTGTTGCACTACTGACACTGGTACTCTTATTTATTCTGTTTGTTTAAATAACCTTTCACTAATAGCAGATTTTAAGCAGTCATTGGTAAAAATAGCCAACATATACCTATCAGCGATTAAAAATACATTTTACTAAAATAGTGTCGATTCTAAGAGTTACTCAATCTTTTTGGTTTTTGACTCATAAAAATAGCTAGTTTGGTTACCTATAACTAAGTATTTCAATCGCCCACGAGTTGCTTAAATACTGCATTTCATTCACTCCTTGCTGCCACATTCAGTCATTCATAGCTTTTTATTCCACTCCTTGAGCTCAACGCTAGTTAGCTAGATAGGCACCTACTTACCGTGTGCCGGCACGGATTTTATTCCGCTGCTTCAGTTTAAGAGCTACTTATATTTGCTTCATGTCAAAAATGCTAAATATTTTATTGAGTTCTTGCATAGTACTATATACGAAAGAGTACGATGACTATGTAGAGAAACGATTGTCGGTTCATGTTCAACAGTTGCTACTTGAGTACTTTCTCATGCAGTGAAAACAAAAAGATTAAAGTAAGTTCGTATAGGCCGGGTGGATAGCCCTAATGTCAAAGTTTTTAGGCCACCTCAAGGCCTCCGACATGGTTAAAACAACCAGGACCTACAATTAAACGTGTCCTCTGAGCCATGGTAGCGTTCAGATGTAAATGCCACCCGCGATCACCCATCCGAAGACTGACCGTGTTGAACGTCGCTTAACTTCGATGATCGCTAACGAACACATGCTCAAACTATGCTTTAGGTGCTATAATAATTCGATGACATAATATACTCAAGGTAATAAATACTCTTGATTTTTTCTGTGATCGTGAAATATGTTTATTATTTACTTCAAAGATTGCTGATTTTTTTTGTATAAGTACATAGTTTAAAACAAAGTCGCTTCCCGCTGTCTGTCCCTATGTATGCATATATCTTTAAAACTACGCAACGGATTTTAATGCGGTTTTTTTCAATAGATAAAATTATACAATAGGAAGGTTTATATGTATAATACATCAGTGCAAAGCCGGGGCGGGTCGCTAGTACTTTAAAATTTCTTTAATAAAATCTAGGTATGTTTGATGTAGTCAGCATATTTATATGATTTTATGAGCCCCACGCGTCATGACCTGTATTTGTATGCAATTGGAAACTATGCAAGCGTTTAGTGTGGATCTTTTCTAAAAAGGTTTTTCATTTTACAAAAATATATATCAAAAATAATATCGAGTCATATTGTTTGCTAGGTATCAAATTTCTCCGAAACGCCTTCATGTATTCTTATTTGTGATTTTTTATCCATTTCTGGTAGGTCTGAGTAAAGGTCGAAGGCATTTTTTATAGCCCTACTGAATACTGATATATTTAATATAGGTAGGTGATGAAGACTACCTCTTACCAGAATTATTGGCTAAACAACGTTTGCCAGCTCAGCTAGTGTGTACTATAACAAACAGCAAAGCAAGCAAAGCCGCGGACAGATGCCACCGAATATATTTATTCGTTTTGTGTATTGATAGTTTTAAAGTAAGGCATTCGGTTCAGCTCCGTATTTACGTGGCGCGGCTCGAGTCCGAAAGCTCGCGTGCCAACTCCTCATGCATGTTTGATGCACGACCGCGCTAACGCCGACGCCTCGAATGTTTTATTATTTTTAGGCTTGACTTATAAGCAGCACTACTGGGAATAGACCGCTGTGGAATACAGTAGCTACGAGTAAAAAGGAAATTTTAATTTAATGTCGAATGTTTTCGGACCAGTGCAATGAGCGTAAATTTGTTGCTACGATATCGGAAAATTATAGCTTTATTTGTTAACTATGAAATAAAGAAATTACTAAAATTAAGAAATCTGGCTCGATAAAAATGAAGTATTTTGAAGTTAGAACATTTATTAGGTACGTACCTAATGTCATTGATATTTTGTTCTTGTTTGGGTTAAAAGTAAAGTGACAAATTGGTAATCGTCCGAGGGGATACACGGATCAAATCCATAATTAAATGGCATCTACATTATTATAGTGATAACCATATTCAAATATTTTACAACATTGATTTCATTAAAAGTTAGTCTTAAAAATGAACCTGCATTTTTAAGAGTAACTTTTAATGAAATCAATTCTATCATTGCAAAAGAAATCAGCTGTCCTGTTGTGTTGAAAGTTTTTGAATAAACTTTTTTGAGTTTTCATGGTAACCATGGTTCACACAATTAATCCATACTTTTTTGGACACGTCATCTTCTCCTACTTCTGCTGTTTAGTATGATATTTAGAATTCATTTAGTGACATGACTCTATTCTCCGACAATGACTAGCATTATTTATCTACAATTTTGTAATTTTCCTTTTGTACCTACAATTTTGTAAGTCTTCTACAATTTTACTACCCACAATTTTGTAAGTCTTCTTCTTCTTGTAATTTTGTATTTCTTAATGTACCTAATTCTAGTGTTAGGCCTATCCACCAGTAAACCCTTCGGTTGGCCCATGTCCTGCAGTGGACGATTGAAAAGGCTGTTAGTGGTTATCTCACAAGGTTGATCGCTATCTTTTATTTACATTAAGAAAAACTCAGCTACTGTCCAAAACCAGCGGCCAATCGTATTTAGTGCAGGCAGAGTATCGATCAAGGCGGAAATAGATTACCCACATACGATCATTGTTGACCCAATTCCGGTTGTTCCAATAAAGTCGAAGGTAAAATAATGACATTTCGATGGATTCTCCACACAAATGTTTGTGGAAAGGTCATAAAATGGTCCGTTTTGTTGCTATTGGAGAGTGGTTACTTTTGTTTGAGTTTTCAAGTTGTTAATATTCAATTTGGTGTTTATTCGAGTCGTTTGAGTTAGAATTTAAAGTGGACATTTACTACTTTTGGGTAAATGTTTGCTTCGAAAGATATCAGACGACGGTTTCGAGATAAATACCTACGTGATAAAAATTATTGCGGGACAGGAGCAAGATAGAGGTAAAGTAGCCGGCAAACAACTTGAACGTTAAACCATAGCTACCTCTCTTTTATTTTCTCTGCTAACGAAAGGGAGAGGGTGATATTTTTTTGTTCAACTTACGTGCCGGGACCTATACATAGGTACTAATAGAGAGAAATACGCACTAATGATTCAGACGGTTTTTGAAGAATTTTCAGATGTACCGTACACTTCCCTAGCCGTTGTAGGTTTGGGTGGTGGGGCGAGTTGGAAGTCCTGTCTTAATATCTCGTCTAAGCTTGGATCTTCAGCTCATTTGTAGTGAACACTCGTGAAAGATGGTCTGCAAATCCGTCCGCTTTTTCTTGCGCTGTTCGTACCCATGTATCAGTTTTAAGGGGTGGTTTCATCAGCTGTGGGCGATTCATATTTTTAGTAAATTTCCATAGGGAGTAATTAGTTGCGGGAGTAGCAGTCAGCGATTCTAATTGAGATGCAAGTGTGACGTCTCTCCACTCTTGTAATCTTAATTTTGAGGTTGTTGGAAAATTCAAAATTCTCTTGTCTTCTTCCAGCCGACTGCGCTGCCATGTTTTACGGAGTTTTCTTATTTCCTGAATCAGTTTTTTTTATTTCTAGCGGGATATAAATATATCCGTTTTAACTTTTTTAGGTATGTTTTTATTTTACTAACCGCAAATTGCGATTTTTTTGGCGACAAAACGCGTAACGAAAAAACGCAATTGTTGGCATTTTTACTCTCATTTAAGTTCCAGTATTGTTTAGTATTTGCAGCTCATTTTTTTCTAATGATTCACTTAGTATCTAATTATTTTTGCATTTCAAAGAATTCGGTGTTTAACTAAAACATATTTTTTTTTATAATTCTAATTACACAATGTTAAAAAATGAAACAAAAGTACAGAATTTACATGTCTGTAATTTTAAAACTCAAGCTACAGAACCTTGGGTAAACTGACTTTATTTGAGTAGGTATTTGCTTAACTCCAAGAGTGTTGAGACAAACTATGTCATTGTGTTTGTCGTAGTTTGTAGTCTTTATGAGCTTGTAGTTTTTTTATCACCTACTCACACTACGATGCGGCATGAAATGTCGTGTAAAGGTTGCATCAAGTGGCATGACCCCTGACTTGAACCAAGTTGTCAATTGTCATTGGGCTCATCATATCATACTTAATATTATAAATCCGAAAAGTTTTGGTTTGTTCCTCTTTCACGCAGCAACGGAGCAACTGTTTGACTTGATTTTTGGCATGGATATAGTTCAAAGGCCGGAAAGTGACATAGGCTACTTTTTATCCCGAAAAAATAAAAGGCTCCTGTGGGATAGCACAAAAGTCAAAATACCACGCGGGCAGAGCCGCGCGTAAAAGCTAGTGGTAAAGAAGAAAAATAAATAAAAGCTTGTATAATTTTTTTTTTAAAAATGGCATTGCCGACTTCCATCGCCTACAAACGAATTAAACTACTTTTACATTATTGTCGATTTTTCAAAAACTCAGCTTATTTCAATAAAATTTAAATGGGACTAGCTCGAGAGTATACCCTTTCGAAATAAAAATGACTTTTTTGTTTTAAAACACAATTGACGAAAATATCGATGAACATACACAAAAAAATACATTCAGACGAGCATATAACCTTTTCCTATTTGGAAGTCGGTTAAAAACTAGCACGTTTATCTGTTCTAAGTATAAACTGTGTTGTATCTAGTCAAATGACTAAACTAATGAGCATGTATGTATAAAATTTTGTTTTCAACCTAGTTAACTACAACGAGATGTCCGAAACAGAGATTAAACAATGTTCTCTTTTGTGATGGATAATTTTAAATTTGGTTTTGAGTTAGAATAGATAGATAGAGTTTAATGCATTTTTAATACCATACATTCAGTTTTTTTTGATAGCTAGACGTAACAAAATTATTTTTTGCAAAAATTAGCATGACCGACTTCACCCGTGTACAGAATTCGCGAATATTTCGCAAGGATCGATGTAGCATTTTTCACATTATTGTTGATTTATCAAAAATGGCTCAGCCGATTTTGATAAAATTTAAATGGGACCAATTTCAAAGTATATTATTTTAAATAATAAAAAAATATTGGAATCGGACTACTACGAAAAAAGTTATGCGTGGTTAAACATAAAAAAAATATACGCGTCGAATTGTATACCTCCTCCGGTGGCACGTCGGTCAAAAATACGACTAATGCACCAATAAAAATATTCTTACACGTTATTCACATGCTATAAGCACTCTCTTTTTACAAAAGATGTGTCTTGTTCCTAAGCAAAATATGGTTTCATCATAATAACATAGCATTTCATCATATGATAGCAAAATAGTACCTAACATCAGATATTTTCTAGTCCTACCAGGTACCGTTTAACAGTAAATTAATCATCAAGCGCATAGCTGCAGTTTATCTTAGAAATCTTCGTAGATCTTGTTTGAAAAAATCATTGGAAAAAATAAATCAGTCAATACTTTATTTTTTCGACATTTACGAAATAAGTATTTTGCAAAAAAAGAAAATCGTTTAAAACAAATTCTAAAGAGTGAAAAAGTTTTTTTAAAAATAAATCAGTACAATATGGTTGAACCGTTGCGTCGGAATAATCAATACGTTTTACGAACAGCATGTTTGCATCGAACATGTTGAAGTTGAGCAAAACTAAAATAACCACTTTTGTTCTGTTCAAACAAAGCGCATGCAAATGGCTAGCTTGAAACTACCTTTTGACAGAAACAGTTAAATTGGCTCCTGAAATCTACGAAACTGTGGTCAGTTAAAATAGTACTTCGTGGCTCACACAGTCGAGATAAATCCTTTGTATCCATATTTTGTTTTGCTGAAACGTGAAAATGGTTGCGCGGGCTCTTGTTCAGCTATGTTTTTGTTCCACTTTTTAACCGTATTAGGATAAATTATTTGGGTTTTGGGCTATAAATTTGAGTTAGATTTTTTCGTGTGAAGAGTGGTCGCTCTTTTCATAGATGTATATTTTTACTTTTATGATTTGTAAAAAACTACTAGCAACTCGTGATTTTACTTTACCGAATAACTGTGCTTATACTTGTGCTACTTGTTATCTCGATTTAATTTAAAATCTATTCCAATGTAGTTCGAATATGGTCTATCATACCACTGTTTAGATTTTAAAGAAAGTGTCACATTTTAAGAAATATGTAAAATACATATGAAATATGAAAAAACCGGACAAGTGCGAGTCAGGCTCGTACATAGAGGGTTCCGTACAAATCTAGAAAATTTCACAAAATTGGGAAGTAAGTTGTTAAAATCTCTACACCTTACATGATACGATTTACTCACTTTGAATTTTGAACCCATTTTTTGTGAATTTTGAGGCCCTATTTTTTGTGATTTAAATAAAAATGTACAGTTTTCAGATTCATTCCTATATGTGTACTCTGAGAAAATGCTTCTCGTCAAATTTCATAGTTATATTTCAACGGAAAGTACCCTGTAGGTTTTGATTTTTGTGAGTATCGAAATATGCGGTTTTTTACGACATAAACGGCTCTAACTTTTTTAAACGATAACTGAGAAGTTTTTCTTTTACACAACTGCAAGATACCATAGATATATTGTCAGTTTAAATTTAAAATTTATATCATTACGCGTTCCCGAGATAAAGAGTCTTGACGTCTTGGTATACACACAGACGGACATACGGACAACAAAGTGATCCTATAAAGGGTTCCGTTTTTTTTTTCGTTTGAAGTACGAAACCCTAAAAATGAGCCTACAACAAAATTCTGTATTTAATTCTCATCTAATTAATTTTTAGAATTCCACAAAAACTCTTGTGGTCATAACAGACTACTCAGAACTTACCTTTCTATAGGTATATTGACCCAAAAAGAACATAAATCATAATTATTGTAACATGATATAGAAGAACTTTTTCCATCTCACAGGAAATAGATCCTGGATATTTCGTGACATGTAGGTTCATCTATTCAGAAATAGGTTTTCCGGACAACAAATAACCCAAGCATTTCATGTGTGAAGACCTAAGTTGACACTGATGTATAGTCGCGTGTACGATAACGTTGTAGCATTTTTAGCTTCGGCCAATCTTACACGAGGCCACTAAAATAATTTTGACGGAGCGGTTGAAAATTGAAATATTTTTTCTACAAAATTACATTTTAGTTTTAAATGTGATTCCACAGGTGATCCAGAACATGTTTTAAATAATTTAAACGGCTAATGCTGTCAAAATTAGCCGACTCGTTTAAGATTTTTGTTCGGAGAGTTCTTTTGATGTAGACTTTTATCATATCAATAGTGTACCATTTTATTCAATAAATAAATACCAGGCGACATCTTACACACGGCCTCTGACCCCAAAATAAGCAAAGCTTGTGATATGACTACCAGAAACTGATATACTACAAATACTTACTACCAGAGACTGATATACTATATACACTTATTTTTAAATACATACTATATATATAGTAACTAAATAACACCCAGACACAAAGCAAACACTAATGTTCATCAGATAAATGTTTTCCCTGGGCGGGGATCGAACCCACGCCTCTTTGACCCAGAAGTTAGGGTCACTAACCACTGAGCCACCGAGGTAGTCAAACTAACGAAATCAAATCAAATGTAACTGGCGTATTGATTTTTAAAAGAATCTTCGTACGATTTAACTTGTCAAAAACTATTAATATTATTATTCAAATACATATTATATTAATTATATTAAGTGTAATTTTTGTATTCATAAATAAACGAATTGTATGACCTATTATTTTATAATATTATTATGTATGTATGTATAGTTATATTTTTGTAGTATTTGTTTGTAAATTATTTACATTTATATTATTAGTTGTGTTTGGTACAAAAAAATATATATTATTGTCAAAAACTAGTTTTCAACGGTAACGGCGCAATCAGCTCAACTAGCAGGTTGGGCAGACGTCTGTAGTAAACAGTTAGGATGAGTTTCCGTCACCTTATGTGAGATTGCCTATAGAAATAAAATTAATGTGTAAAGGAAGTGTACGGGAAAATTTATAAATTGCTTGACGATGAGTAAATATTAGTGCCACGATTTAATAGGTCGATGAACTTGTGTAAGTATATTTTGACCTTTTTGGTAACTCGTTAAGTTAGGCTGGTAGAGTATATTAAGTACCTATATTAAAAATTTACAGGTTCCTCCCACAGTATTTCTAATTTTAACACGCACGATGCTACACATTGTATTCAGTCATTAATTATAGCTTTTACAATGTACATTTTATGTCTGTATGTAAATTGATTTTGTCGTTCTTGTGCGATATTTTTTTTATAACAAAATTATGATAATAATGTGAGTGACACAAATATTTTGTATCAATTGTTCAACTAACTTGGGAGAAAATTAAGTTTGAATATTTATTTTTATAACTTAAAACCATTGAAATATAATTCTTAACTACCTTATACCTATATAAATACATCCTACCTATCGAAACTAATACTGTGTCCGTGTGGAAGGGTGCCAATAACGCTGGCTTCATTCCCACGCTGAACGGCTAAAGAGATTCTCTGTGCGAGGAATGAGCCAGCTCTCTTGTCACCAGCAGCGTCAACAAGCTTTGGCGAAACTGTCTTAAATATTTTTTTTAGGGATGGACCCCACGGACGAAAAGTTTCGACGCCAAGCGGCGAAAATACATATTCACTTGCTAGTGATGCGTATTTGCGTCGCTTAGCGTCTTCTGCGGCCTCCGCCGCGGCTGCGGCTCTTTGAGTTGTCCCACTGAGACGAGAAGGGGCCAAGGTATCGATGCATGTTACGTCCCATACCAGCGCCCTTCCACGCTGCCAGGGGATCAATGTTATATTAAGTTATGTTATTTTAAATAAAACACCGGTTTTTACTCACGTATGATATCGCGGTCAGGCCGCTGGGAACCCGACCGGTTTTGGAGTAATCAGTACTCCTTCATCAGGGAATACGCGCGCTCCCGTCAACTGGCGCACGCGTATCGTGTGCGCGTTATTTATTTAGTATAATGATTTCTCACGCGAGTTTTAATGAAGTAAGTTATGTTAGTTATAAATTTAAGACTGATTTCTTTCTGAAAGGTCATAACATGTTTATACACTTACCTATGAATATATATTGTCAGAAAAGTTCAAATTCAAAGTCTTAGCACTATCCACCAATCCACACTGGGTCAGTATGATAGATATAGCCCAATCACTTTTCGTCAGTTGACCTATATACTCAGAAGTAGAGTATTAAAAAGGCTATTAACACAGTATTCATTTTCATGCTATAACGAAAGAATGCTTTTTCTGCGATGTTCCTCAAAGGTAAGTTGAAACCTCAGTGCAATTTATTCAATCTCTTCATCATACCTGCTAAAGATATCAGAGATAAGAGTGCTAGAGGTATCGGGTATCAATCGGAGTCGAGCTGGCGAAGTTATTAGGGATGGTAGATTGAAAATAGGTACCGCTAAGACGATACTGAAGAAATAATTATTTGCTAAGGATTTATTCAATTGACTGCCTTGGCGGCTCAGCGGTTAGTGACCCTGACTATTGGGTCAAAGAAGCGTAGGTTCGATTCTCACTCAGAGCAAGCATTTGTAATGAACATGTGTTTACTTGGTTTGGTTGTTTTAATTTATTTAGTAATTATCTATATAGGTACGTATGTATACATTTAAAAATATGTATATGTAGTATATCAATCTCTGACAGTTGTTCGATTTTCTAAACAGTTGAGTAAATTAGAGAGAAAAACTATTTTTGGGTTAAATTAAAATGAGTTTTCTCTGTTATTTACTCCATATTTGTGACATAAGGAAAGTTTGTTTACAAAATTGACAGTTTACATAAATAATAAAAAAATATGTTCTTTGTAAATACCCTGTTTTGAAAATTGGTTAAGAAGTAACTAAGATCATCATCAGCCTGTGTCGACCCACTACTGGGTATAGGCCTCCTCTCTTATGTGCTAGTAACTAAGATAAGTACTGTTAAATCTTTTAATGGTTATACTGTAACTTTTTCCAAGCAATTTTATTTAGAAGTAGTAAACTTGGCAAGTGCTTAACTACTCAGGTTAAGTGCTCCTAGTTCTATCGGCAGCAAGCTTATAGTTTTAACTTTTTAACTTAGAGAGAGATACGATTTCTAAGAGTAGTTAAAGAAATTACAAATGTTTATTTGATGAAATAAAAAATATTTAAACGACGGTAAAATTAATAGTTTTAGAATTTCCTATTTACTTTATATTTTTTAAACTATTGGAAAATTTGGAAACTTTCTGTTGAAAAAGAAAGAAACATATTTTCAGACACAGAGATCGAATTTAAATTACTCTTCTTTTTTCGTCAATTACTAAAAACAAGTCTTGTATTGCGTAGCATTTCTACGCTACGCAAATAAAAGCTACACACCTAACGCGAATACATGTATTTAATAAATGCTATGCTAGACTAGATATATATAATTTTTTTGTTATTTTTTTTTTGTTCTTGTACAAAATAGGTATTAATATAATATCTATATAAGTATAATGTGTATTTCTGTATATGTAGGTTTATTTATTTTTTTAAATTATGTATAGGTATATGTAGTTTACCTATATGTTATGTATGTGTGTAGAGATATGTTTCTTGAAATATAATTTAGCTGTATATTTGTTAGGTATTGTCTAGTATTTTTAATATATTTTTTTGTTTTGTTAAGTGTTTGTTTCTATGCTATATAAATTTTCTTGCAGTTATGGCCACGTTTTTCTTTGTCAAATGCTATTTTCTGTCCGTGCTAGGTTGCCTGGAAGAAATCGCTTAAAGCGATAAGGCCGCCAATTAGAGACCTATTGTTTTGTTTGGTCCTTATAATCTGTTTTTTATGTAATGTGGTTGTCTAATAAAGTGTTCCTTGTTGTTTTGTTTGTTTGTTTGTTGTTTGATATACTTAAATGCTCTTACTACTCGAAATTTGTCAAAAGCCGCCTAACATAATAGAACTACAATACTAAAATATACACCTACATATTGTGTACAGACAGTGATTTTCCATTTCTATATTTAAAGTAAGTTAAATGTAAGAAAACCATTTTAGATTTCAAATCAAACGGTCTTTGATGAAATAGACAGGTACATAATCAAAGAATAAAGCTGGAAACATACTATCGGACGCGGCTTAAGGACGCGACTGACAGCCGCGACTGATAGGTATCTAGACTATGAAAGTACACTGAGCCGTGCACACTATCGGACATAAGTCGCGGACGTCACCTTCGGACGACCTTGATAGTACGAGATCCGACCGCGTGATTTATACGTTCATATGTTTGATTAATAAAATATAATTTTTATCGATATTTATAACTAAACCAATGCAGATCCGCAAAGGTGGCCATCCAAATTTGGCCGCAATTAATTTTAATTAAAATGTAATTAATTATTTATTTTTGAACAATTACGTTCACTTGTAATTGTTAAAAAATATATTTCATTAGAAAGAAATATACCTGAGATACCGAGAAAGTTCAAGGTGCCATCCCTCACTTGGCCGCAACCTAATGTCAGCCAGGTGTAAACAGGTATAATTTCGTTAAATATATACGTTCATAATGTATTATCATGTTATACATACCAAATTGAAGATTAATTCTTTCCCTACATGATGAGATATAGGTGCCTATGCAAAAATGCCCGCAAATAGTGACTGCCAACGATTAAAGATAAATAAAAGCGAGAGAAACTTAAGATAAACACCCCATGTCGAATAAAGATAGAGCATCCCAGCTGCTTGTCGTTTTTATGCTACTGCGCATGCGTCCATAGATAAGGTGCTCAACTAGTAGCTCGCGTATTTGCTTGGAGTTTAAAATACTCCAAAAATTGAGCAGTAAAAATAATATGTCATAATAATTAATCTACCAAACTAGTGTTTTCAATATTTTTTTAATTATATTCAACTAAAACAATATTTTTTAACTGTGAAACGTCATTTTAAATATAAAATTTATCTTTTAAATAAATTTTGTTTTATTACAATTTTTGACTTGAAAAAAAACAACGTGGCGCATAAGACTGTCAAAAACATATGATTGCAATATTCAGTACGGTATTTAGTTGAGCACCTTGCCTATGGACGCATGCGCAGTAGCATAAAAACGACAAGCAGCTGGGATGCTCTATCTTTATTCGACATGGGGTGTTTATCTTAAGTTTCTCTCGCTTTTATTTATCTTTAATCGTTGGCAGTCACTATTTGCGGGCATTTTTGCATAGGCACCTATATCTCATCATGTAGGGAAAGAATTAATCTTCAATTTGGTATGTATAACATGATAATACATTATGAACGTATATATTTAACGAAATTATACCTGTTTACACCTGGCTGACATTAGGTTGCGGCCAAGTGAGGGATGGCACCTTGAACTTTCTCGGTATCTCAGGTATATTTCTTTCTAATGAAATATATTTTTTAACAATTACAAGTGAACGTAATTGTTCAAAAATAAATAATTAATTACATTTTAATTAAAATTAATTGCGGCCAAATTTGGATGGCCACCTTTGCGGATCTGCATTGGTTTAGTTATAAATATCGATAAAAATTATATTTTATTAATCAAACATATGAACGTATAAATCACGCGGTCGGATCTTAGACTATGAGCGTTTGGACGTCCGAGAGCGATCTGACACACCGGATGTTTTAAGACTGTGCACATTGCTAAGTCGCGGCTGTCAGTCGGCTTTAGCTTTACTCTAGAAATAATATTCGTAGTCATAGACAACTATGAAATATTTTATTTCCGGTATATTGTGCTCGACTAAAGAATTTTGTTTGCGATAGCGTGCTTAGCAACAACGGTGGAAAGTTTTTACATTTTTGCTGAAATTTCCAACTTTAGTCAAACAAAGCGGAGTGACTGACCGGAAAATTATATTTTAACCTATTGTCAGGTGCTACGCCAATTCAGTGTCTTATATTCTATTATGTTCTAAAATTATGTTGGTATTTTTCACTATAACTGATTATTTTTTTGTAGTAGCAGCTTATGTGTAGTCGTAATTATGGTTAAATATTAGGTGTATTTTGTTGTAGATAATAAAGATTGTTATGCTTATAATCAAATACATTTTTTTTTGACATTAATAACGTTACTACTTTACTAGTTTCTACATGGTTTCTACTCTCATTTTCCAAGTCTACTGTTTTAAAAAACTGGTACAAGGATGTATTACACAAACAATATCTGACTTAGTATCCTTGTCGGCACGTTTATCTTTCCCATTGCTCAATCCTGTTTATGTAATACATTCATGGAGTTGATAAAATACGTTTTTAACTATGTCAGATTTTAGCTCTACCATCAGATTTTGATAAAGTTTGTGTAAAAAGAGAAGCGTCGTAGGTGAGGTCGCCCGTGTGCCATTTTACTATTTTTGTTACGTTGACAACACTGCTCTGTCATTTTTAGGATAACTAAAAGTGTTTGATACTTGGTAGACACCAAGTCGGTTTTCATCAGTAGACTCTGTATACTGTACTGTATCAGCCTTTTTAATAGTCCACTGCAGGACGTAGGCCTACCCCCGAAGGGTGATTGGGCCATATCCACCACGCTGGCCCGGTGCAGGTTGGTGGATTCACATACGCCATCGAATTTCTTCTACGGACATATGCAGGTTGCCTCACGATGTTTTCCTTCACCGAAAAGCCAGTGGTGTGAAATTCCGTACATAAATTCCAAAGAACTCATTGGTACGGGACCGGGATTTGAACCCACGACCCCATGATTATAAGGCGGGTGTTACTACCTCTAAGCCACCACGGTTTCCATAAGTAGACTTGCGTCTACCAAATTAAATTAAAATTAAATTGTATTTATTGAGCCATTAAAACGGACACGTCAATTACATTATAACTCACATTCTCTTAAAAATTAATAGGATGTCACAAAAATAAATGTCAAAATAATAATTAAGCAAAAACCATAAATGTTAAAATAATAATAGATTACAACAAAATTAAACTACTAAAAATAAGAACATACATTCACAATACTCCCAAAAACTACACAATGTGATAGTAGCACTAGTAGCTTATAAGTAGTCATATAATATGATACAATAAAGATAGTTGCCCATAGTGAAACATATCTTAACTTGACAGTCAGATAACGTTACTAGTATCTAATTCTTTTGATCTTATTTTCGCACGACATCAAATAAATCACACCCAGTCTTCAACTCAAATAAAAATAACACAGACTGTCCGCTGACCTCTTTATCTCACTTTTCATCACCCTCTTTTCTTTTCTAACGTTTTGACACAACCAACTCGATCGTAAAAAACTTAACTCTTCAATATCGTACGAAACCAGGTTACCGAACTCGGGTTTTACAGCCTAAAAGGCAATAGGCCTTTCGGAATAACTACTTTGCCCTTAACCCCTATAATTCGAGATTACTACCAATACGTCGGTGCCAATGATCGGTTCTGAGTCCTCGGGATGCTCGTTGACCGAAGGGCTACAATCCCTCCTTTGGGGATACGACGGGATATTGAATGTAGCTGTCTATATTCTACATTTATCTATGGTCTGTCTATGTTTTTAGCGTATACGTATTATTTCAATAGAAATATTAGTTTTTAATGATAAAGATATTCTTCTGTATGTATTTTTTTGCGTATGTTCATTGATATTTTTGCCAATCGTGAACCGATTTTAAAAATCCTTTTTCATTTCAAAAGGTTACACCCGAAATAATTTTATTGAAATTTTAGCAACATCGGCTGAGCCATTTTTGAAACATCAAAATAATGTAAAAATCGGGCGTGTACGATTGAAGTCAATTGTGCCATTTTTTGCGAAAAAAGTTATTAGATTAGTAGAGTCTGGCTAACGAAAGTTGATACTGGAATTTTTCGCAAACTTTTTAAATGACAACTCACGGTGCTACTACCATCGCGGATTTACCTTTAATTGGAGTATTTTACCTTGTATTAAAAACATTTTTCAAACCCACGTCATTAACTAAACTGAACAAAATGATTTATTATACATATTATTGTAGTCTTCATCGTAATGAAGTAGATAGGGTACGCGTTAAAATCATTTGGATTATTTGGAGAGCAATGCAAAGCCTCAGTTAACGTTATTAATAATAACGTCAAAAACCAGAAAATAACGTAATAATGAATATAAAACTTCTACACGACAAGTTAAACCTTGAAAAAAAGTTTTTTTTTACGATTCCCCCAAAGATTTGGAAGAATCAAAATCGCGGTATGGTAACAATGCTACATAGTGTGAGTGAGAGAAAATGTTTCCCTCTCAGTTTAGGGCTGCCATGCTGATATTTTTTTAAATTTGCCGCGCTTTGTCAGTATCAACTTTCGTTAGCCAGACTCTACGTACTTGATTTGTCTAAAAATGATCATGTTGTAATTTTTATTCTTATTTAACCATGAAATGCTATTTGCTATTTTTAGATTGCTAGTTTCGTTGTCAGTACACAAATTATATCCAAATAATTTTAAAGCTGTGATTTCAGTAATGTAATCAATATTTTGCAAATAATTTGTAAATCCGTATCAACTCAAAACAAATTAATAATTAAAAAGAAACCGTCTTACCACAAAAGTTTTACGCACGCTTTAGACAAAGTTTACCAGTACGAATTGCACAGTTAAACAGTATTTAAGGCGTGTTTAAGTCTTTTGTGGTAAGGCGGAAAGAGTCCAAAAACATTTCAGAAACAGTGTCATTTAAAAAAAAACATTAGTTATTTTAAAGGACTTTGTTTTGTTTGGTTTTAGAGTACATCCTTCAATTGCTTGAGCTCGGTTGCACGCTGCTTCCAATTGGGCTTATTGGAAATCTATAGGGGAGGCCTATTTCCAGCAGTGCACGTCTTAATATGGCCGATGGATGGTTGATATGCGTAGTTCTAACCTATTTTCTGAAAAGCCGTGTTGTAACTTTAGCTGAATCTGTGATACATTCTCCCTTTGGTGATACATCGAGATTATTGGACTACGAGTTGGATTAAGAAAGGACGTAAAGGGGCTTCAATGGGACCTTTCGCGAAATTACATTGCAAGGCCTATCTCGCGCAAGATTGTGTTTTTAATTCATAGTCGTAACATGAAACTGCCGTCGTGGTCTAGTGGTAAGGACACCCGCCTTCCAATCGTGAGATCGTGGGTTCTAGTCCCGGTCCCGTACCAATGAATTCGTCGGAAAACACTGTGAGGCACCTGCATACGTTCGTAGAAGATATGGTTGCCAGAGACTCATTTACTACGTAGACGTATTGTTACGAGATGGGTTCTTGGATAATCAGTTAAAACGCCGATTAATCACTTTGCACTTTATTGCACACAATCACTTCACAAAAAACACACGACACAACTGGTCCGCACAAACACTTCACACTGGCACTGATATTCACACAAACTAGTCACTTCACAATCACTGGTATCGCACTTGAACATTGAGATGTTTTCGCTTCGACGGTAAACGAAAAACTGAGTCCCCAAGGGTTGGCCGTATTAATATCCGTTATTACAGTCTGGAATTCACTAGATAATTCGTGACATTACTAGATCTAATAAACGCTATTGTGTTGAAAAGTAAACAACTTGAAAGTTCGAGACTTCCCTATTGTTTCTCCAATACGAAAACACCAAAAAAACTAAACAACGACGGCAGACAAAGGCCGACCCCGCTTGAGTCATAAAACCATAAAACCGAAAAAGGCACCAAAAAGAAACGCAAAACAATAGAGCACCCCAGTAGCGTGATCACGTAAACATCGCAGATTACATCATAGTTACTACATACCTACAACGGGCGTGCGCCTACTGCGTTACAGTATTTTATATACATACTTAAGTCAGGGTCACTAACCACTGAGGCAGTCATAGGTTTAATATGTAGAACTGAACATAGGCGATACATTCAAAATACGATAGGGCCATCTCCACCAAGCTGACTCGTTGGCTGGCTGAAAATAATTATTTCGAAATAAAAAAACTACTGACGACTGATATCATAAAGCGCGGCTTTTGTCATAAGTTGAAATTATAGGTAATAAACATGATAAGTATTGCAAATATTGCCTAATTAAACGAAGGATTTAAGATGAAAAATCCTACATTACCACTTTATTATTATATACTACGGGACTAATCGCGCACTAAAATGACGAGATTAATAAATACCTCATCATCCCGACGTTTTGGGCGAGTTGCATCGACCGTGGTCATGGGTAGACTGACCACTTT
Organism: Hypomecis punctinalis; assembly: GCA_949316475.1. NCBI lineage: Eukaryota > Metazoa > Arthropoda > Insecta > Lepidoptera > Geometridae > Hypomecis > Hypomecis punctinalis. The sequence goes on from OX438807.1 coordinate 3,527,538, forward strand.
ATTTGGTACCATCTGTTTCGTTAGGTAGATACAACATAAATCATACTATACTAACATTTTTAATTATGTTTCTGATTGTACTGGTTATTGAATATACCTAAGTACATACTTGTATCGCTAAAAATGCAGTGTCATATTAAATTGCCAAAATAATGTCATACCTATGTTTTCAACATGAGCTATCAAAGTATGGTAAAAATCAACCACTCACTTCTTTACAACATAGAAGTCTTGTAACATCATTCTGAGTAATAACTTCACACACTTCTTAACGTTGAAAACCGTTCACATCTCCACTCCGGCCCTTAACCCTTGACTCCACCCCACTTCCATTCCCATTATCCTTCAGTCGCGAAGCGTTATTAGGTCGGACGTGGCCCGAAAAATGGACACAATCAGCCGCCTTCAGACTTGACAACGTGAAGAAATGCAACGATGTATTTTGGCCGAAGTGTAATGAAATTCTGGCTTTTATCACTCAGGCAATAGATAAGTGACGTAGTCTGTTGAGCGTGTGGAATTTGTCAATCTGTCAGAATGACGACGTGTGACGTCCGATGTGACGTCATTAGTGTTGGGGACAGTCTGCTAGTATTTTGCGGTGGAATGGACATGATAAATTAGAAAGGTTACGAATCACAGACGCAGTTTAGCGTAGTAGCTTAATTAAATGATAGATTTCATGAAGGTGACATGATACGACGTTTGCTCCGTAGTAATATTTGATTTAAAGATTTATTAGTTTTAAAGAAGCCGTTGATTTCTTGTGTACTTAAAAAGGAACAAAAAAAAGCGACTGGAGGCGATATTATAATGTACGCATATCTATAAATAGAGGAGATATAGTGAAATTATATACAACTCAGTAGCTAGATCCAATTGACAAGTTTTCATATTTCACAAGGCTATGAAATTCCAAAACCATTTCGAGATATTGCGATGCTGATGATTATGCTTATTTTTCCAAAATTATTGGTGCAGTCACTACAAAGTTATTAAATAAAAACCATCCGTCAAGCCGTTTACGGATTCATAATTCATGTTCAGTTGCCTTTGATAAAAAAAAAACACTAGCAATATAAAATGACAGTTGACACTGACTTTCGGTTACGTTTTGTTTCGTTATTGTGTCAAGCAAGGCTTAGCAAGGTTATACGCAAGTATACGTATGCTCGGCTCGACATAAATCTTATCATTAAATTCATAATTTACGTCCTAAAATTGTTTGGTGTTCTCTTGGAAGTTTTTATTTGATCTCTCCTGATTACTTACGTTAACAAAATTAAAGTTTCGGACGGCTACACAATGGCCGACCGCCGTAATCTACCTAAAGTAGATTACATGATGCTACTGCAATATATGCGAGAAAACGCACAAAACACGCAGTTATAGGATCTAGTCGCCGAGAATCCATTGTGCCCTAGAAATTCCAATCTATGGCCTTAGATTCTATGCCTAGACGATGAAGATAGATGACTGATTAATTAGTTATTATTACAATATAAAAGCTAAAGATATAGCGTAGTAATTTATGATTGAATTTGTTATTTTCGTGGAATGTTATTTAGTTGTGAATTCATGAATGTTTTGATTGTCACTGACACTACTGACAGTGACAGCAAAGCATGCGCCTATTTTTTTTAGAAAGTGGCTACAGCATTACTCTTTATGAATCCAGAATTTTGCAGTTACGACCTTTTGGAATAAGCTCTTTTTCAAAAATTAATTTTGCGCAAAATATGAGTAATATCGAAAAAATAAAAAATACGTGTTTCTTAATTTTCCATATTCTTTCAGAAAAAAAATAAAAACAAATACGTAAAATATTTGAAATGTTGTCAATTGCTTTCTATGTAGTAGTAGTGTAGTATTGTCATTATAAAAAAGAAAAAACTCAGTAGCTATGTCAATTTATACATAGTTACCTAAATTCAATAACTGGTAAATTTTTCTACCTACTAGGTACTATTTTTAAATAAGATTGACTTGAAATGACGTTTTTAATGACCTTTCCTTTTACCTGCGAACTAAAATTAGGAATATCTAAAATTAAAAATTAGTTATATTTGTTAACATTAATGAAACTCAAAACATTAAAAGAACATATTCAAAAGTTGTAACAATTTTACTACGGTGAAGTTTAGCTCTTTAACAGTTTTATTAACTTTTTAACGACGCGATAGCAGAAAATAAAGTGTTAAATTTTAAACGAGTAGAATATATTACACTCTCGCGAAGTTGTAAAGTAACCACGTGCTTTCATTTATTACCACGTAATACTTTTATAAAACGGTGTGTAAATTCCAGCAAAAAGATAAGCTAGAAAGGCAATTAACCATTGTGTTGATAAAGTCTTAATTAAAATTTGCTCGTAAGATTTACGCTTAGGAATAAAATTTAGGTTATAAAAGGAGCAGTAAGAATTTAGTTCATAGTATTATTTTACGTTTTCGAGCATTGGAAAGAAGAAAAGAAAAGAGTTAACACGTATAAAATTGAATGCAAATAATTATGTATACCTATAATTTAATATTTTTAAATAGTTTTTTTTTGTTTATTTGCCCAAGTAGTGATTAAATAATATTTTTATGAATTAACCTAAATAACGTTAAGTACGACTCTTTACGCTTCCAACGGATTTAATTGAAGATGCATAGGCCCATGTCCAGCTGTGGACATTCTATGGCTGATAGATATATGTATATGGATGTATTTCTATCATTAATTTAAAACAACAACTTTTTTGGACCAGAGACTTTAACACAATATTGTGGTCAATTTTAATAGCTATCGTAAATTTAATAACAAAAACAGGGATATATTAAATTGCTGATAAAATTACGTGTAAATACGCCTTGAAAATTGGCCACATTGTATTGTAATCGAATAATTATTTTTTGCAAAAAATAGCACGACCGGCTTCACCCGTGTACATAATCATTACATAGTATAAAGCAAAGTCGCTTCCCGCTGTCTGTCCCCATGTATACTTATATCTTTAAAACTACGCCACGGATTTTGATGCAGTTTTTTTTAAATATATAGACTAATTCAAGAGGAATGTTTATATGTATAATATACCTGTGCGAAGCCGGGGCGGGTCGCTAGTTCGCCAATATTACGCACGGATCAATGTAACATTTTTCACATTATTGTTGATTTATCAAAAATGGCTCAGCTGATTTCGATAAAATTTAAATGGGACCAATTTCGAATTATACTCTTTCCAATAAAAAAATAATTAATGATATCGGATTACTATGAAAAAAATTATGCGTATATACGCGTCGAATTGTATACCTCCTCCGGTGGTTCGTCGGTCAAAAATTAGTTTAATCATTTCTGTCAGAGGCGCTTTACAAAAATGTATGGAGCCCCTGATAAGCCACAGTAGTAGATAAGGTAGTAAGGGTAATGTTCCCATACAAATTTGGCCAAGCTCCTTTGGCATAAAAAATCTTACACAAAACGTTTATGAATAAAATAATACAAAATGCTTTATTCATCTTCACGGTTTGCTATTCAATTTTTAATCTGGGCCGGAATACATTTGCGGTCTTTGAATAGCGGTCAAACGTAGGTCTATGGAAATTGTGCTAACAAAAATCAACAGCACGAAATTCAGGTACCTAGATTTATGAAGCCTTGAAATTTAAATTATTTTAATTCAATGAGCGTTGAATTAGTTTAAGTATGACGTCAAAGGTTTTAAAATTTTGTTGACTTTAACAGTGAGCTTTTAGTTTGCAATTTGGTGTTTGTGTTTGGTGCTTGTGTGCATGGCGTTTATTTTCTTCTTTGAATATAATTTGGTGAAATTGCGCTCCTGCGTGTTTATTTTTTACTATTTATTTTGTCCTTTTGATGCTTTGATCAACACTAAAAGTATTTATATCACGTGCTAGTACATGTAGGTTGGTCTACATTCATAATTTAATATTTTACTCCAGCCTTAGTAATAGGGTCCCGTTTTTACCCTTATAACGTAACGGGTATGGAACTCTATTACTAAGGCTGGAGTTCATCATATGCAACATACTGTTGGTTACGTAAACGTTCGGTTAAAAATTAACGATTGGTTAAACAAGCTTCGCTTTTTTGGTGTTCATCATCTGCAGATAACCGGCGGTTGATTATCTATCAAACTTTTTTGAACGAATGACTCGTAAATTAATGAATTGTATTATACTACTATAAAAAAATTACTTTCATCCATAATTCATAAATTTGCTTTCACCCAAACGCTTTCGAAAACTGTCGGGTACTATTATTTTCCTACAAAATGTAATCCTTGTTAGGCTAGTATTATAAGCGTTTCGTAGCACTCTAATGCAACTTGGTATCTATTTTTATTTTGTCACTGTCAATCATTAAAACCTGCCAAGCCGTCAACAAAAAAAAGAATAAGTGGGTATGTACCACAGAGGTAGGTAGCTATTAAAGTAGGTAGGTAAGTATTTTATAGGTACAAAGTAATTGCGCAGCGTTTTAAATATACTGGGTGTTGGTAGAATTTGCTCAATATTCTCAAAATCTTCAATATTATTTTCTCTAAAGATAAAATTCATCGCATCTTCGATTTTTAAGGCAAATCCGGTAATGCAATGGGTAACCATTAATTAAACAATTTTGACGACGCCGTTTAAGTTAAACGTGCCATTACTGTATTTAAACAACGGTTATTGCTTGGTGAACAACAGATTTTTGTTAACTTGCTGTTTAAGATTTAACGAACGGTTGATAAAGAAAACACCTGTTGATGAACTCGGGTCTTAGACTCCGTTGTTCGTCCGTCTATCTGTCTGTCACCAGGCTGTATCTCGTGAACCGTTATAGCTAGAAAGTTGAAAGAAGGATGCAAGGAATTAACCTGTCAATATGTTTTATTTTTTTTTGTTAGTAAAAAACCAAACATATTTTCTAAAAATGACATGTGCTTTAAAAATATAGGGATTTTTTGCTGTTTTCATATCACTAATTAAAATTGAAATTGACCCACCAGAAAAATTACAATGATTTTTTTATTGTTTTTACATTACGGATTACATACATAAGAAGTGGCGGTATGGGCTTAAAGGCTTTAGTGTCCAAAAATGGGCGAATTATTTGAAAAAAAAAACAATCTTTTATTACTGTTGCTGTCAAAAAAAAAGGAAATGTCAAATTCAGTCAATCAGATGACGTATTTAGTGGTGCCAGACTTCGTTCTCGGTATCCAGACTTAGCAATTTTGGAAATGTTGACGTGTTGATGTAATAATTATTTTCTTATTTAACTATTGGCACATAATCCTGCGTTAACTCGTTTTAGCCCGTAATGTTTACAAACTGAGGTGTTATTATACATTTTTATAGAAACATACATTTTTGTATACTAAAAGATTATCAAAAAGAAAGAATATTCTTATTATTTTTAAATGTACTTTTTATCATATACTTTACTACTAAAAACAAAAAGCAATAGTTGAAGTTATCCGAGAAATTCGTGGCAATTTTAATATTACTCTTAATAATATTGCTATTCGAACCTTTCACTTGCTTTACTACACTTGCCGCAGCTGCACTAGGCCGGCTGTGGCTACACAATTGAGGCGTTAGTCCAGGTTTACACATAAATTGAAATTACATCTGTTCGATATTGCCCTATACATTTTTGTACAGCGCCCCTGGTCGAAACGATGAAGAACTAACCAAAATGTATGAAGCCACACGCGAACGCAAAAGTTTAAGTAAACAACACAAAACCTGGACTAAGGGCTCTGGTTATCTACGTAGTTGTATGAATTTCTACAAAAAGATTCCGAATACGGCTGCGGCAGCATGTGCTACCGAGCCTCGGCTGCAAGTGTTGTTAGCCTGTTTAAACAAGTCCAACGTACCTGCGATGTACGACGTAGGCAACTAGCATCGGAATCATTCCCGACTGCGGATACAAGCAGCGGCTCATGTGTGTGCTACCTCCATTCGCAACCTGCATCCGCAGGCTGCAGCCGAGGTTCGAATAGCTGCTTTACTTATATTCTTAACTTATAGTTGCGGTTCTTGTACTTTTGCTAATGAAATGGATGAATATCGAATTTTCTTTATCATTCCATTTTTCATTTTCTTTTTATATCAGTCCTAGACATTGATTTTTTTGACGTGACAACGTCTTATAAATCGATGAACTCCAAAAAGTAATCTGATATTACAGACAAGATGACATGTACTGTTTTAAAAATCAATATAAATATCATTGAGACAATATTGACTAAAAATATATGACATCAAGTTTTTAAAATCGAGCACCATTTTAGCACTCTGAACATAACAAACCTGGCAATCCATAATCTTTAGTGTGTATACATGTCTATAAATAGGTACTTATAGCTTGAAAATTGTTTTCGTTTTTTCTTATTATATATTCAATTTTAGCCAAATTGAACATATTTGAACAGTTTTAGAAGCGTCATAAATCACATTGGTGAACATATCATTCTTAGAAAATAAGTGAGGAAAAATTAGTCTGTTCGTATATAACAGGTCCTGGTATGTATGGGCTCGCGCATCCTTCTTTTCACAGATGATTAATTTTTATTGCCGCTATCAAATCAAATCAAAAATCAAAAAATATTTATTCAAGACAACATCAATCCATGGTTAGTAAAACAAATTATTTACTATATAATTATTTACTTATATCATTATGTTAGTACTTATTCTAAAAATTGTTCACACAAAATTATTTAAAGATTTTATTTATCCCTGCCAATATCGTGCGGGACGGATTAAGGCGATAACAATACTAAAAACCGAATAAAATAAATGTAAGGGAAGCTCCCATACAAGAAACGTGATTTTTTGCTCGATATTAATAACGACATCAGGTTAATAGAATAAAGCTTGAAATATTTAAACAATATCAGTAGTACATTCAATTTAAAAATAAACAATTAAATAAAAATAATATATATTAAAGGGGGCTCCCATACGGCACGAAACCCTTCGTGTGCGACTCCGACTAGTACTTGCCCGATTGTTTAAGTTAAGGCGACCTTGAGTATGTATGAGCCTTTTTTAATAGTCCACTGCAGGACGTAGGCCTACCCAGGGTGTTTGGGCCATATCCACCACGCTGGCCCAGTGCGGGTTGGTGGATTCACATACGCCATCGAATTTCTTCTAATGACATATGCAGGTTGCCTCACGATGTTTTCCTTCACCGAAAAGCCAGCGGTGTTAAATTCCGTACATAAATTCTAAAGAACTCATTGGTACGGGACCGGGTTTTGAACCCACGACCTCACGATTGTAAGGCGGGTGTCACTACCACTAGACCACCACGGCTTTTAGTACCTGTACAGTACTTTCTATTGTTTGCTTTTTTTTAATCAACAATCCATGCAATATTTTTACACTAATTTACTACTCTACTTATTCTTTATCATATTTTGTTGTATGATGTCTTCGTCAATATATTTTCTTTCAGAATACAAATACGAAACAATTACATGGTTTATACAGGGTTATTTTTAATCAATTAGCATCCTTTCAGGGGTTTATTCTGTACATCAAAACTAACAACTTTTGTTCTACGACTTTTATTAATTCTCATAAAAAAAGTTTTTGTTCCATAGAAAAATATCGTTCACCCATGACAAAATGTATGAAACAGCCGATTTTTTTTTCGAGTTTTGACAAAAGTCGTAGGACAAAAGTTGTTAGTTTTGATGTGCAGAATAAGCCCCTGAAAGGATGCTAATTGATTAGAAATAACCCTTGTATAAAAGGTTCGTCGTAGGCAACAAGACTTATTAATATTTTAAGCAAAAAACGATTAAAAGCAAGCCTCTTTTCGATAAAAGTTATAACTTTGTCATCTTTATTATTATAAATTCTTATTGTTGCTTTGTTACTTTTACGCAGCAACAGAATAATGGAGAGTCTTGGTTTTTAGGATGCAAATAGTTCAAAAGTTGGAGAGTAACATACGAGTAGGTTACTTGTTATCCCGGAAAAATAAAAGGTTCCTTTAAGCTTTGATTATTTACTTGTAAATAATCTAAACCTTTAAGATAGCACTAAAAATCACGTGGGCGAAGCCGTGAGCAAAAACTGGTTTTAAATAACTTTTGATATCATTTCATTTAGGCATTAAAGTTCAAAGTTCAAATGTATTTATTTCAATTAAGTACCTAAGATACACTTTTGAAACGTCATGAATGTACAATTTTGAAATTATTAACAAATAGCTTGAAAAACAATAATATAACCTTAGATTAAATGATAGGTCGCGCGACTAATCATTAATACAAGAATATACACAAAATAAATGACAAATAACTATAAAATTAAAAGTAAAATTATAACCTCGTCGAAAAATTACAACACAATGTTGCCATATGAGAGTTATGGAAACTCACCACTCCTACCAGCTGGGTTGGTAGGTCGGTTTACACCACTCAAACTAAAATGAGATTAAATTACATCAATTTGCTTATTTAGGTCAGAAAAAATATGTCAATTTAAATTAGCAATTTAAATGAAAATGTCGGATAGAGATAGTCATAAATAAGCAATTGTAAAATAATAAAAAAATGTCAATGTCATTGTGATTACATCTGAGGAAAATCTTACGTCAAGTTCTTATTAATGTTTTCTTTCAAGACTAACAAGTTTTGGCTCGTGAAAAATCTGATGAAAAATACTTTTAGCTTAGTTTAGCGAGATACGAAGTGTCGCATAACATTCCGCTAACAAGTCTTAAATAAAAATTCCAGGCACGGTTATGTAAAGCAGAAATACCTACGAAATATTTCACTACACATTCTGGCATGAAAAATATTTCACTGTAGTAGCTGAGAGAAGTTTTAACGTTGCTATTAAGGCTCAGTATATAGTTCTACAAAATGTTATCCGGGAATTAAAGTTGTTTAAATCTTTTTATAGTTCTTAGATAGGTACCTACACAATTTTTAAACATTATAAAGAACTAAGTATAGGTTAGTCTGATGACACTAAAATTCAATTTTCTTTTTGTGATAAACATTTCAAAAACTGACGCGTTCGCAGGATTTGAACCTGCATCTCTTTAAAGTTTCTATACACCTAGTGTGTGAAGCACGATAAAAATCATTTCATTGATTAAGCAATGCGCCATTTCTCGTTAATGGTAAGAAGTTCTAATAATTTCACATTAGGTGACTAACTGGTTTAAAACAGTTCTCACAGATGGCGCTCCCAATAATGTAGTAGTTGGTTAAAAATGATAAAACACTTTCAATAATTCGACGTTTTTGCAGACAGCGTTAACTAACAGCTAGCTTAATTTGGACAAAGCATCTGGGCCGGAATCCCAGAGAGATGCAGGTTCAAATCCTGCGAACGGGTCAGTTTTTGAAATGTTTATCACAAAAAAAAAAGTTTCTATACACCTAGTGTGTGAAGCACGATAAAAATCATTTCACTAAAATTCAATGTTTTAAATAGATACTTAGATTACAGTTAAATATTTTTTTATTGTATAGGTATTATATTATATAGTATATTATCTTTTTGCTAATTTTGAATCATCATAGCGTATAGTGCATCTCTCTTATAGTGCCAGCTGTCTCAGTCCCAATGGTGTCCAGCTTCGACTCGCGATATTGACAATCAATGATTTCCCACGGTTATTCGATCACCAAACGTTCAGCATATAAAACTGCGTATCATATTCTTACTTTATAAAAGTACCTATTTGTCAGAAAATTGTATTTGATGAAAATTCCAAGGAGATAATTCATCGTCAATTCAGTCGATCGTCTAACGGTGACTACTGACTTAGGCTCCGCTTGGAGTAAGTAATCGTTGAAATGCTCTTAATCTCTAAGGAGTCGTAAAATATGAGGGACCAAAATCTACGTTAACTTGTTTTTATCAGACACTAGCGGACCCGGCGAACTTCGTTTCGCCTAGAAGTCGAATGTCAAATCATCGTCAATAGTCACAAAACCGACCAAGAGAGAGTCTATTAGTATATTTTTCAATCTTTCTGAGAGATTTTCTTAATATTTGTTTCCGTAAGAACCTTGTACAGAGTATTAGAAAACTACAAAAAAAAAATAAGCCAAATCGGTCAAGCCGTTTTCATGTTATGTCGTGACAACGGAAAACGTGTTTCATTTTTATATATACACAAGATTAAAAAAGGAACTTCTCAATTCTACAGAACGTTTTCTTTTCTATGAATGTTACGCGATTATTATGAACTGATTTTAACTATTCTTTTTTCGGTAGATCGTGCTTTAGAGGTAGTTCCATTTAGATTTTATCGTAAACAGCTGAGCCATTTTTGAATAATTAACAATAATGTAAAAACACTACATTGGTACTTACATCGAATCGTGCAAACTATTCGAATTCTGTACACGGTCAAAGTAGGTTGTGCCATTTTTGGCGATAAATATTTTCATTCATCATAATCATCCACAGCTTTCTTTATCCCACTGCTGGGTATAGGCCTCTCTCTTATAGTGCCATCTGCCTCGGTCCTTTGCCAATCGTGTCCAGGTTCGACCCGCGATAAATAATCATCCGTCTTACCACAAAATATTTAAACCCGCTTTAAACACTATTTTACCATGCAATTTGTACTGTTAAACACTGTCTAAGGCGTGCGTAAAACTTTTGTGGTAAGACGGTATATTATGTTTAAAAGTAGTTAAAACGATATTAAAAGTTTAACTACGTACGTACCTACAGAGAAACAACAATAGCGTTCTATAATTATGTAGGTATTATAATCTAAACTAAAACCGAAATATAATTTTAAAATAAATGTTTTAGAAGTAACCCTGTATAATATGAATTTACTACAGAGCATATAAATCATCTTTGATTAATCACATCATACCTCAGCTAACTTCTAATCTAACCACCTTACCATTGTTAGGTACTACGAACCCGTACCTACATAACGTTCAGCTTAAATTGCTTGTTTAGGTAAGTATTAAGTTAACAATACTGGATTATGTTGTAAGCCTACTCCCTGAAGCCTTGCGTTGTGTGAGGATCGGTTTACTAGAACAGTTGTACTGCTTATGCGGTTAGCCGAGCGTGAAAAACATAGTTATAGTCATATCATTTCAGTAGTTTGCTATAGATGCGGTATAGTCGTTTCGCCGCCATCCAATCTCAAAATACCTGTGTAGAACCCTAGTTAAAATGATTTTTCTCCATCAAACCATGAAGTTGTCGAATAAAAATAAAATACAGAATATTTTCAAAACTATACGGTAGGGAATTCAATAACTAGAAACACAATTCAAAAAACTTCGCTCGATAGAAATTATATGCGAAGATACCGCTTTTTAGAACAAATTCATGATTTCTAAGAAAGTTTATTGCATTTTTGGGCACTTTTCTACGTGTGTAAATTTTTTTTTAATCTATTATTTATGCACATGAATTGAACTATAGCTTTCATCCATAATATTTGGGAAAAAGTGGTAATATCAATTATATATTGATTTTTGAATGCAAACATCGGGCGAAAACGGGGGCGTATTGGTCCTCACTCGCTCATATGAAAAATTACGCTGATACTATGGCGCCTTATCTCTCTGTCTGTGTTTGTAAAGGTTTCTTAAATACCGCTCTATCAATAAAAGATTTGATATTTCACCTACTACCAAAAAGGAGGAGGATGTTCGTCTGTATGTATTTTTTTCTGTATGCTCGATATTTTCGTCAATGTTGAACCGATTTCAATTTTTTATATTAAGAAAAATGAAAAATGAAAATGAATTTATTAACATAAACAAAAGATACACAAGTGCATGAGAAGTTTTATTAAGAGAAAACATATGTTTATGGATAGTTTTATACAATGCTAGATAAACAGCGGTTCCCGCACTAGGCTGGGCCTGTATCACGGGAAACCTGATACGATTTAAAATGTAAGTAATATTTACATTTAATATATTTAACACCACTATTAGAATTTACAAATTTACAAGTAAGAAAAATAAAAATTACAATAAACAAATGATAAATCTAAGCATAACATATTAATTTACTACAACTACTCTCTGAAAAACCAAAGCTCAAAAACACAAATTAAATAAGTACATAATCAGGTGCAACGTAGTTTCAGTTTATTATTATTATTTTTTCATTAATTAATACTCCTATTAATTAACAAGATTAAGACAATATCTTTAGCAAGTTTTCCGTCTCTCTGTGATCCAAAGTCGACAAAAACCCACATACTGTCCTTTTGGCTTCGTAAATTGATTTATCCTTCAAACTGCAGTATCTATCAATGACATTATATCGCCGCCCCCGGAGAACAAAATGGCAATCGCAAAATCACAACTTTCCAGGAAAAATAAAAAAACGTTTTTCGTTGATTGCTGATGATTCACTGAACAGTATTGTAAGTGAATGAGCTCAAATGAAAGATATTTTTTTAAATCTTTTTTTGTAAAAGTATTGTAATTAATTACAGTAGTATAATTAAATAGATATTAACAAAATAAGATATTGATAAAAATTAATCAACGTCATTTTTTTCTATGTCCGTTGTCTTTTTATTCTCGGTTCATCTAAGCGAAAACAATTATTGCAATATTGTATAATAATTTTATTCAATGATTATTAACAGCTCAATTGTCGAAATTTAATATCACTTACCATTGTATCCTCGTTATAATTTTTCCATTTTTGTATGGTAATAGAACTTTGGACTGTTGTTCTTGCCTTCAAAATGAAACAAATTATTGGTAAACATTGGTTGCTTTAATTTTATAGAAAATAAAATGACAACATCCATAGCACCATTTTTATAGACTCGTTTGCACGGGAATATTGTGGCTATCGATATTATCATTTTGATACTAGTTGAAAATGTTTACTATTGTTATCTGGCAATTTTATTCGCGAAACTATTTAGGTAATAAAAAACTTCGAATACTATTGCATTATTTTATAACTTCATGAGTAATGACAAAAAAATTATGAAAAAAATTGTATAGATGTATTAAGCTCCATTAAAGTCGAATATTATGGTATAACATTAAAATCAAGACAATAGCGAATGTCATTTTGTTCTCCGGGGGCGGCGATATATATGAGATCTGATGAAAAGGCCAAACCTACGCGCGAAACTAGTTTTTACTTGAAGAAAGAAAATAATAATAAGATGTGGACTCATTTAAATTTTATCGAAATTGGCTGAACTGTAAATTCTGTGGAAGTCGGTGGTGCGAGTGATTTTTTTTGCGATAAATAATTATTATAATAACTTGTCAAGTATCGACCATTCTAACATTTTTTCTCATCTGTTCTATGTAGGTAAATTCTAACCAAATTGTGATATCCACTGAGAAGACACCCAATATAATTATTTTTTGCAAAAAATAGCATGACCGACTTCACCCGAGTACAGAATCATTACATAGTAAAAAAACAAAGTCGCTTCCCGCTGTCTGTCCCCATGTATGCTTATATCTTTAAAACTACGCAACGGATTTTGATGTGGTTTGTTTTAATAGATAGAGTAATTCAAGAGAAATGTTTATATGTATAAAACACCTGTGCGAAGTCGGGGCGCATCGCTAGAACGCAAATATTATGCACGGATCGATGTAGCATTTTTCACATAATTGTTGATTTATCAAAAATGGCTTAGCCGATTTCGATAAAATTTAAATGGGACCAATTTCAAAGTATATTCTTTCTAATAAAAAAAAAAATTGAAATCGGACTTCTACAAAAAAAGTTATGCGTGGGTACACATAAAAAAAAATATATATACGCGTCGAATTGTACACCTCCTCCGGTGGTTCGTCGGTCAAAAACAATAAATTACTTCAGTAAGTCCCTACTACATCACACAGGTGACGCCTGCACCTCTCGGCTGACCGATTAGGTGTGTGTGCGGCGTCCCATGGTGTGTTATGAGTACATCAGATACATTACATCATCTCTCTCTATACCTACGTGAGATCGTTTGGACAACGCGAGGAAGAAAACGTTCATAGTCTCTCTGCGAGATCGAAACAGTAATGAGGATATACGTAAAATAACCATATTAACCAATATTGCATAGCAAAGGATATGGAAAAGATGCGGTTTTTGAAATCTTGCAGAAACAAAATATATACCAATAGAAAGCTTATATAATTATCTTTTCAAACACATATTTTTTAGAATTTTTTTCATCGCCATTTAATTTTCAAATGGGTTCTAAAAACATTAGAAAAATGAACTATGTGCTACAACAAATAACTGCATTAAGCCTAAATTGAAAAAAAAAACCTGACAGTGACATGATGAAACAGCAAAAGGAAATGACATTGTCAATATTGAACAACCAATAGAGGGCTGGTCGCCATGTTTTAAAAAATAAATAAATGTCAAACTCTAAAATACCAGCCCGCTATTGGTTGTTTGAAGATTCCTGTCTAATACGTAGACTACGTAGACCTCCTCTTAGTATTACCAGTTCAGTCTAAATATTTTCTACTTAGTGAAATAAAAAAGAGATATTATAATAAAACGGCGATACACAAAAATATGTTTTTGCGTGAAATAATATTCTTAAATATGGCACTAAACATTAATACAGCTCGCATCGCTGCCGGTTTTCAAGGACCGCCTCCCATATAAAAAGTTTACCAACTCCTTTGCAAGCTGAAATGGCAGTGGGTATAGCATGGAGTACTAATGACTGATGGTGTTGAAAATTTCTCGAGTTGGGACCATGTACCGGTAACCGCAGCGCAAGACGTCCACGCACATAGTGTACTGAAAACATCAAATTTTAATCAATTATTAATTGTATTTTAAGATAAGTTTAAAAATATTTGACGCATTTGACAAGAAAAGCAGGTCACGTATTGATCAGTTAAGTCGCGTTAAGTTTTCCAAACTTAATGTTCTAAAAAAGAAATAAATCACTCGCCAAACTACTCAAATAAATGAATAAGTACTCTCATTACCCCGTAGAACATTTCAATTTAAATGTAATAATGTTCTTTTAAACTCGATAAAAGATAAAAGACAATTTTACTTTAAAGAAACACTGAAATAAAATTTCAGTAATTTATTCAGTATTTCAGTAAATATATTTTCCACTACTCAAGTTACATAATGTTAGGTAATATATTAAGTTTTACTGACTTTACTTACTTTTATTGTAATAATTTTCCTGCCAATTGATAGTCGCATGAACTTGATAATAACAAAAATAACGTGAGTAATATACTCATTAGTATATTTAGAATAAAAAGTGCAAAAGCTACGTTTACTTCACAATAAAAAAGGGTTATTTCCTTATTCGAAAAAAACTGAAAAAACTTTATTCAACGGTCGTTCAGCTAAGCATTCTTACAAAAACGTCACTCAAACTGAAAACCATTTACTGGATGAAAATGATCTTCCACGCATAGAATGAAACTTGAAAAGATAGTGAGATCTTTGAATAACATCTATCCTTTTGTGATAGAAATATCAGACAAAGACCTAGTACAAAGGGGGCGTCTCGTATAATGTATGTAGGTTAGTTTGTTGAGACGCTCTTGTAGAAAGACTTGTGAGAATGTGTTGTGCGATTGTGTGAGATGGACTAACAATCTTTGTATTTTGTATTGGTGTAGTTTTATTGTAGCAAGAATATTAAAACAACCTCGATGTGACTGCCTCGGTGGCTCAGCGGTTATTGACCCTAACTTCTGGATCAAAGAGGCGTGGGTTCGATCCCCACCCAGGGCAAATATTTATGTGATGAACATAAGTGTTTGCTCTGTCTGGGTCTGTATTTAGTTACTATATTTATAAATATGTATTTAAAAATAATATATATATAGTATATCAGTCCCTGGCAGCCATATCACAAGCTTTGCTTAGTTTGGGGTCAGAGGCCGTGTGTAAGATGTCCCAAAAATATTTATTATATTTAAGAAAAAATATGATAATACCGTTGATATTGCTTTTTTATTTTTTTCCATTAAAATAAGACTTTATTAAAATGACAATAGGATACATAAGTAATTCAAGATTAATTAATTAATTAATGGCGGTGTCATCGCTAATAGAGTTCCAGACAAATTTTGTATGATTGAACAGACTAGACGTTCAATAACATTGACTGTAGAGTAAAAGCAATAAGTAGATTTTGTAGATAATATAGAATTTACAGGTGGATCTTTAAGTGACGAATTCAAATATCTATTCTGGTACGAATTTAAATATATATTCAGGAGTTTCAAGACAAATGTATAATACCTACAAAGAAAAATAATCGGCCAAGTGCGAGTCGGACTCGAACACGAAGGGTTCCGTACTGCATAGCCCACCTTAATATGTTTTATTTTAATTATTTATTTTTGAAGAGAAAATTATACAACTTAATATTATGTGAATATTTCAAGCATCTTTCTATTGTCGTTATTAATATCGAGAAAAATAATCACGTTTACTGTATCCGACCCCCTATAAATATTTATTTAATTTGAATTTAAATATTTATTGTTGACGGTAATGTTTAATTTAACATTCTGTGAATAAATCAAGCATCAACCTGTCGCCGTTATTAATAGCAAGCAAAAAACAGCTAAAACTTCAGGTTTGTTGTATCTGTATGTGGGAGCACAGGATATTTTTTTTTCTGTATTTAGTATTTGTTGTTATAGCGGCGACAGAAATACGTCATCTGTGAAAATTTCAACGTTCTAGCTATCACGGTTTATGAGATACAGCCTGGTGACAGACAGACAGGAGTCTTATTAATAGGGTCCTATTTTTACCCTTTGGTTACGGAACCCTAAAAATAATTTATCTCGCTTTGTTTCCCCGCACTAGTATAATTTATATTTTTCAGAAAGTCAATGATCCAATAATTTAAATTAAAACTGATCACCTGAAAAGTAGAGTGTCGTCAGGTAGGCTCTATCTGTATCTGAAAGCCATTGAAACATCCGGCCCATTGTTATCAAGTCTCTCGTATCAGGATCGGTTCAGTGAGCAACAGAGTGAGGCGTCAAGCACAGGAGTGTGACGTCACAGGCCTCAGACGCATTGTTAACATTGTTGTCTGTGAACGGTGTATTTGCATTTCACTGATTAATACCTATATCAGCAGCTTTTTAAAATGACAAGGTTTTTAGTTTACCCATCTTTGCCAAATTGTTAATGGTAGTTTTTATTTTTGTTAGGTGAAACGTCTTTTGCCTTGTTATCAAGACTGTCGTATTGGCTTTGGTTAAATGAGCAACAGAGTGAGGCGCCAGTTACAGGAGTGTTGCGTCATAGGACTTCGACGAATCATAAACATTTCTGTGTCATAATGTTTGTATTTCACATGTTATATAAATGGTTTCCTAAGAGGACAACATTTTCAGTTAAACTAATTCGTCATTTGTTTTTTTGTTAGTTGCAGTTTATTTTTTCAACAGTTTTTTAATTGAAACATCTGATCCATTGTTATCAAGACTATCGTATTGGGCCCGGTTCAGTGAACAACAGAGTGAGGCGTCAAGCACAGGAGTGTGACGTCACAGGACTTTGACGCATTGTCAACATTGTTATGTCTGAAAACGCTGTTTTTATTTCACAAGTTATAATATAAGCAGCTTGACATGACAAGGTCTTTAGTCGGGTTATATCTTTAGTAAAGTTCGTTTAGACCGGGTGGCTAGCCCTGGTGTCCGTTTTTAGGCCGCTTGAAGACCTCTGACATGGCTAAACGGTTAAGACAAACGGGACCTACAATTTAACGTGTCATCCGAGCCACGGTAGCGCTCAGTAGGTAAATGCCACCCGCGGTCACCCGTCCAAATACTGACACGTGCCGTGCAGAAAGTTGCTTAGTTTATGTAATTGTTATATATTTGCCAAATTGTTAGTGGTGGTTAATTTATTTTTGATCACGTCTTATAAATCAATGAACGCCGGCTAAACGCACGAAAAAGCATGACTCATTGACGCGTCCCGCCTGAGCCAACCAAAGACACAGGACTTCGATGATTTATTAATCATTGTTGTGTCTGTAAATGCTCTGTTTGTGTTTCACTGATTATATCAACTGATATAATTGCTGTTTGTGAAATCCCACCCTGAGCTTTTTAAGATGTGACCTTTTTGATGCGATTTTGGTAGTAGACTTGAGGGTAATGTCTATTGTTTACCGTCCAAAACGGCATTTCGTAATAAAAGTGTGTTCTGCATGGCATCTATTATCTATAACATACTCGTAAGGTGTATATAAGGTGGATCGCAGCTGCGGTAGTTCCTACATAGGTGAAACGAAGCGTACTATTGCTGAACGGATCAAAGAACATATCGCGGCAGTCAAAAACCGCCAGATACATAAGTCTGCTATAGCTGAGCATTTGTTTGACGGAGGTACTGGTCATTGGATCGAGCTCCACGACCCAAAAGTCCTCTCCACGGATCGACACTATTTTTCAAGAATAGTTCGTGAAGCGGTGGAAATAAAAAAATATAAGAATTTCAACCGGGAGGATGGATTTAAGTTATCGGCGTCGTGGAATCCTGTTGTCAACAAATGCAAATCGCGTAGTGTAGGTAGAAGGACATTGTTAGATACCGTCAGTGTTGTGTGTCGTAATGACAATTTTTCAAGTTCAAATTGAATTGGCGGTACCAGCTGTTGCACATTCCAGTCTACCCGTGACCACGGTCGATGCAACTCGGCCGAAACGTCGGGATGAGGAGGTATTTATTTATCTCGTAATTTTAGTGAGCGATTAGTCCCGTAGTATAACATAACAATATCTATAACAGGTTACCAAAAGTCATTCGATGCAAAGATGACTTAAATATTTTTAAGAATCAATCAAACAATTTCTTAGTTGACAAGGCCTATTACAGAGTAAATGACTTTTTAACTGACAAGAGCATTATTGACTATAAATTGTAATTGTTATATGCTGACATTAGGTACCTATTTTGACATAATATAACTAAATCCATTGACATTATCATACTTTTGACATTAATTTACTTATAATTATATTGTTTAATAATTATAATAAACAAATATCAAAGTAAATTAATGTCAAATAGGTGTACAGACGTTTACAGGGGTAAACGTCTGTACACCTCTTTTAGGTAGAAGCTAGAGAGCATAATATTAATTTAAGAACTTTATAAATTACACCTAATTTAACAGACAAATAAATCATTCATTCATTAATTCATTCATTCATTAATTCTTTATAGAAAACTTACTAAAGTCTCCCGTTAAACTATTGTTCGGCGTTGTTAATACTTTAGGTAAATAGTGATTTTCAATAGTTTCTTTTTCAAATTAGATAAGCCTTGAAAAGGAACAAATTCTTTAGTTGAGCTATTTTTGGCGTTCTTTGCCAAGTTGTTAGTTTTTCTTCTACAATCGTTTAAGTTTTGGTTATCAGATAATCTATGTCCTTGTTATCAGGGATATCATATCAAAATCAATTCAGTAAATAACTGAGAATTAGGCGTCAAAAGGTGAATACTAAAACGTACTCGAAATGATATAATATTTTTAACCATAATAATTATTGTCTACAAAGGTAGCCAAAACTTGAAAATCAAATATTTCTGCTTCTAAAACTTGAAAATCAAATATTTCTGTTTTGGCTTCTTGCCAGGTATTTGAACAAAACTCGTAAAACTTCAAACAGATTTCACTTGCAAGCCAATATTCTATACTAACATATTTTTACTTACAATAAGATGGGACAGGGAAAATATTGAGTGGAAACCATAGCTTCTGGTGCAGGCTACAAGACTTCTTACAACTTGGCTGGCTAGTTACCTAGTTTAAGCTAAAAACAAGTGGAAATAATACTTCGGTGTGTTCGACTGCTTAGTTTGAAAACTAATTATTTATAAACTATAGGCAGATGCACCAGTTGAGGTCATCTTAGTGTATTTTTGGCCACACTGTGTCAAACACAAGGAACTAATTTCCAAAACAAGTTCCTTGGTCAAACAATTTTAGAGTAAAAAATATTTGTAAAAAAAAAATCTTATATGCTATTCACATAAACAATACTTACCGTGTTTCATTTTTTATAACTGGTTTATGCAATAATTTTGTCATTAAAATGCCAAAAGCGGGGCCGTGGCCACACCCGGTGCACCTACTATAATATGTTAGAAATTTTACCATCTATAGGAGTAAAACTTACAATAGCTTTGCAATCTATCAAGACTAAAGTAAAACATTTTTTTTAAATGTTTAGTATAAAAAACTGAGAACATGTTAATAGCGAGACAGAGATTCTTCTATATTCTATAGCATAGGATTGTCACCCTCAAAGTGGACGTTCAACCCAATTAAGACCACTAGCGCATTTTACGAGCTAGATTCCATGCGGTTTCGGATAGTTCTAAGGCTTTTTTGCTTGAGATATTAAAGAGCTATTATTGACCGACGAACCACCGGAGGAGGTATACAGTTCGACGCGTATATACAATACTAGCTTTTACCCGCGGCTTCGCCCGCGATATAATTAATTTTTGTTTATTTAAAATATTAGCCCAATTCAATGTGAAACGGTACACAAATATTGTAGCAAATAATCATTTCAAACCCAAAAACAGCCAATCTCAACAAATTTTTTTCGTCATCGTTATCGACCCACTCTTGGGTATAGGCATCTCTCTTGCAGTGCCATCTGCCTCGGCTTTTTGCCGGTCGCGACCAGCCCCCCGACCGCCTAAGCAATAGCAATCGTAATAGCAATCGTTTATGACTTCATTTTAGTCATTTGGCACCGCCTATGTGACGTTAGCCATCAAAGTTGTTCATTCAACGATTTCTTTCGCAATCCGCGCAAAGCAATTGATGGCTAACGTCACATAGGCGGTGCCAAATGACTAAAATGAAGTCATAAACGATTGCTATTACGATTGCTATTACTTAGGCGGTCGGGGGGCAGGCTCGACCGGCGGTATTGATGATATCGTCGAGATAGTCGACCCACCTTGCTGCCGCGCCGCACATAGCTGAGCGCTCTCACCTATTCAAGTACCCTAGTTGACCAGCTTGGTCACCACCGTCTTTCTTGGTCAAGAAGCGTTGGTCGAATTGGTTGCCACGCCATTGTGAACGATGTCATACGCAGGGCTTTTGCGACCGCCAATATCTCAGCCGTACTCGAACCGAATGGGTTTGCGCGTGGTGATGGCAAAAGGCCTGACAGTATGAAGCTGGTCCCATGGAAGTGTAGACGGCCCTTAGTATGGGACGCGACTTGCGTCGATACTTTGGCGCCGTCAGCGGAGCAGCACAAACGGCGCAAATATGCTAACCTCGGCAGTGGTTACATATTTGGGCCGTTTGAAATTGAGACAATGTGCGCGTGTTGGCCGGGAGCTCATCTTGTTTTCAAAAGTCTTTCTGAGCGTCTGGTGTACCCGCCACGTGACCAAAATGCTGGTGTTTATTTGGCACCAGCATTTTGGTCACGCGGTTTGGTTTGGTTACGTTTATAAGCATCATTGCCAAGCTGATTGGCAATGCTGCCAGCATGTTGAGCACGCTGCTAACTGGCAGTGGGCTTGAGCATTTAGAATATCTTTAGACCTTCAAGGGTCTGTGGATGATCCAATTGCTTGTTATGTAGTAGTAGTTTATGATGTTTTACATTATAAGTCTGTATTTAGTGGTAGTTAATAAAGGCACTTGCTCTATAAAAAAATCAAGTACCTTGCACCTTGTTGTCACTGTTCAAACCTAACCCGACATCAAAATACCTTATACTTTTAAATGCTTCTGTTGATTAAGATAATGTTAGAGTGTACCCGCCCATAGGTTCCCGCCTTGTCGTGGCAGGAGAACTTAGTAGCCGAGGCTTATGGGCGGCGCGGGAATCCCAGGTAGAGCCGCTTCTCTGGGTTTTTTCTGAGACAGCTGAGAAGGCGGCGCTCAAGGTCTCCCGATTCTTTTTGGTCTTTTCCCCCTAGGCAGTTTAGAAGTTTGCACTCGAGGTTGGGCCGCTTTTCTGGGGTTTTTAAATATAGCAGCTGAGAGGCTGGCCGGCAAGTTGCGTGCCTCATGAAGAGTGCCGCAACTGAGCCAGGCTGCACTTTTATCACTGTCCAATCCTAACCAAACCAACAGAAATGTATGTTCGTGTCAAGGTCACAACTCAGAATCAAGGTTAATAACCTTAGTGTCAAGATATTCATACTCATGCCATACTACTTTTAAAAATCAAGTCGATCCGTTTCTTTGTATATTAGCATGGATTCTGTACCATAAAGGTAGAATAAAGAAATATGTTTAACCTCTAATGGTGGTATATTTAAAAATATTTTTAATGTCAGATGAAATGACGGCCCAGTATTAAACGTCATTGTAATATGTAGCATGGCAAAGGGAAAACTATTTTGTCCAATTTTAATGTCAGTTGTCATTGTCAATTCATACTTTATTTCCTCTTCGAGGAGCTATAATGGTGGAAAGACAATTTGTCCCTTTGATATGCTAAGCGAGACATTTGTAAAAGTCTGCAGCCAATGTATGTCACCTGTCATCTAATTACGTTTTGTGAATCCATGTTAGGCCCAATCAACCCAATTATGAACGCGCCATCGTAAATTTAATAGCAACTTAAAAAGTGTTCTCTCTATCGAATGCCGAAAGTGAAAAAGAAACAGAAATAGTCTAATTAACTGTTATAATTACGATGGTGTCTCCAAAATTGGGCCTTTTAGCGTCGTTGTGATAGGTGACAGTTTCGCTAACGCAAGATTTTGTCCTATCCTACGGGAATTATGCAATTTTCGGGATAAAATGTAGCCTATGTCCTTTCTCAGGCTCTAGACTATCTGTGTACCAAATTTCATTGAGATCGGTTCATTAGTTTTGGCGTGAAAGCGCGACAGACAGACAGATAGACAGACAGACAGAGTTACTTTCGCATTTATACTCGTAATATTAGTAAGGATTTTTTTTATGTATTACCACGCGTAACTTTTTTTGTAGTAGTCCGATTTCAATAATTATTTTTTTATTGGAAAGAATATACTTCAAAATTGGTCTCATTTAAATTTTATCAAAATCGGCTGAGCTATTTTTGATAAATCAACAATAATGTTAAAAATGCTACATCGATCCATACGAAATATTCGCGAATTCTGTACACGGGTGAAGTCGGTCATGCTAACTTTTGCAAAATATAATCTTGTTACTGAATTATCTCGGATATTTAGCTCTATACAGGGTTATTTCTAATCAATTAGCATCCTAGGGGCTTATTCTGTACATCAAACTTTTGTTCTACGACTATCGTCAAAATTAAAAAAAAAAATTGTTGTTCCATAGAAAAAAATAGTTCACCCGCGACAAAATGGATGGAACAGCTGTTTTTTTTTTGAGTTTTGACTAAAGTCGTAGAACAAAAGTTGTTAGTTTTTATGTACAGAATAAGCCCCAAGAAGGATGCTAATTGATTAGAAATAACCCTGTATATTTAGGCAAGTTTACAACCAATTTGCATTATTGACTACTTGACTGCCTCGGTGGCTCAGTGGTTAGTAACCCTGATTTCTGGATCAAAGAGGCATGGGTTTGACAAAGGGCAAGCATCTATGTGAACATGCCTTGGCCAAAAGTTTTAGGCACCCTGTATTTTCACTCTATTTTTTAAACTAATTTCACTCTTTTTTGGAATTTTTAACAAAATTAGGTTCAACAGAAATGAAAGCTTGTTTACTTGTTAGAGTCCAGAACACAAGTGACCAAACATTGACTGATAAGACCGAAAGAAAACCGAATCCTTTGTTTTCGGTCACTAGGTGTTTTATGACCTTAACAAAGAGCCGCTTGATATTCTAAGAAGTTATTTATGACCCCGGAAGTCATTTAAGATGAGCACTCAGTTATTGGTTAAGTAGTAAATATGCATTTTGATTTTTTAAAGGTGCCTAATACTTTTGGCCAGGGCTGTAGGTCTTTGCTCTGTGACTTGGTGTTATTTAGAAATTATCTGTTTATGTATGTATTTTAAAATATATAAATGCAGTAGGTATATTATCAGTCCCTGGCAGCCTTATGACAAGCTTTGCTTGGTATGGGCGCAGAGATCGTATGTAAGATGTCCCCTAATATTTTTTAATTTGTTTTATTTCTATTTTGGCAAGTTTACAACCAATTTGCATTATGTATTTCAATTAGCGCGCTCCCTCCAGTGTCAATGACACAGCGATATCCTGAAATTAACGACAGAACTTTGATTACAGAAACTTGTAGATAAGGCCAGATGTAGTTCAAAGGGAATGTTGGCGAGAAGTAATTTATTATGGCCCTGATGTGGTTCACAAAACAATTCAAATAAGTCAATGCGTGTCAAAGTGCGGCGACATGAATTAGGAGAGTTTACTGACATGGTTGTCTAACTAGTTGTTAATTAATAAATATTTTAGTTATTTCACGTTAAGCTTTTTTTAAACAACGAGTGTAATTAAACTAAATACTTGCAAATCATATTTTATAAGCGTCAAAAATATTGTTGTAAATCAAATTATTGTACAGATTTGTAGTCTTTTGGTTCAATAAAGCATTTACAGCCTTGGCCAAAAGTATTAGGCACCCTGTATTTTCACACTATCTTGTAAACTAATGTCACTCCTTTTTGGCATTTTTAACAAAATTAGGTGTCAATTTAATCACATCAACAGAAATGAAAGCTTGTTTACTTGTTAGAGTCTAGAACACAAGTCAATGTTGGTCACATTGACTGATAAGACCGAAAGAAAACCGAATCCTTTGTTTTCGGTCACCAGGTGTTTTATGACCTTTACAAAGAGCCGCTTGATATTCTAAGAAGTTATTTATGACCCCGGTAAATCATTTCAGATAAACACTCAGTTATTGGTTAGGTAGTAATATCCATACTGGATGTATCCATCCATCCATCCTCACAAACTTTCGCGTTAATAATATTAATATATATAAGTAGGATTACTTTTTAGGTCTACGTTTGATCAGCAACGTGGCTGATGGAGAGTGATGCACTCATCGAAAATGGAATATGTAGACCTAGAAAATACCGTTTCAATCTTGCGTTGCAAATATCCAGATTGTAATTGTCATGAAACAAAGACGGAGGCAGGGCATTCTAGTTTCGGACGGATCGTATTGCGGAGGAAGTACTTAAATTGTGGCAAATCGCTTAGTATGATCACCTGCTTGCACCTTAAAAAGATCATATCGACTATTAAAATTCTGTTATGTTTTAACAATTAAATATGAAAAATAATAAATTCGATTACCCCGACTACTGCTAGAGGTTTGCTCCCATAGTATAAAATGTTCTAAATAATATGTAATACTATTATACTTTAATTGATTGCCCAAAAATTTATAAATTGTTTTATAATTTATAATTATGTTTAACGTTGTAATTTAATAATAATAATAATAAGCCGACAGCTTGTGCCCTGCCCCGCTGCCGGCGGCAACCTAGGTAAAGGTTTTATAAATGTTTTTTTTTTTTATAGAAACTTGTAAAAATTTAATTAAAGATGTTTAAATAAATGGATGAGATAATAATAAATTGTAATAATAAAAACTGTGAATAATGTTTTATTTTTTTAACCTATACTGTCCCACTCTTCTCAAAGGTCTCCCCCATTTATTCCATGAGTCTCGATCCATCGCAACTTCTTGCCAACCCCTTTCGAATGAGTCAAGATCGTCCCACCAGCGTTTCTTGGGCCTTCCCTGGCTGCGTCGTCCGTCAGGCATCCACTCCGTGACGATCCTGGCCAGTCGATCGGGGTGCATCCGCGCCACATGTTGCGCCCAATCCCATATTAATTAGGCGGCTTTTCGACCGACATCAACTACCTCTGTCATAAAACTCAGTGTGCTGTTGCGGACTCTATCCGTTATTTTAATAGCAAGCATGCTGCGTTCCATTGGTCTTTGGCAGAATTGTGAATGATGTATCTTAATATATTTTGTTTGTTTGTTGCAGAAGCGGCATGGTATGAGCGGTCGGGTGGGCGCGACATGCGGCGCGCGCCGCCCGCGCACCCCGCCGCCGCCGTCGCTCTTGCGCTGTCCTTGCTGTTGCGTCTTGTTCACGCCGGTGAGTTCCTTTAGATGATGACAGCCTGTTCGAACCGCACTGTAAAGTACAGTCAGTACAGGGAAATAAGACAATGATGTAATGGTAGGTAACATTTGAAATAGGTACTTACCTAGTAATTGTAAGAATAAGAACAATTTATTATTCCAGAAATATTTTTGTCAATTATTGTTTAGAATCCATTGGCTTCAAACTAATATGCACTGTATGACGGAGCCAATGGCTTGTTATATTTTGTGACATAATTGTTAGTTAAATTGATAGCCTAGCAAATCTTTAGAGAAATACACCAATGAAACCGGTAAATAACATAAGATTCTCACGCAACTTTAAATGAAGATATAGTATATATAGAGCTTGCAAGCCGTGTTTATACAGTTAAGAAGGAATGTTTGATAGGAAACATTTTTATGCTCTATCGATCTGCTTGGCTACTACATAGTTTACATTTTTGCTAAATTTTACGCATAAGTTGTAAATAGCAGTGTATTTGACATATCATATTGCGATAAGCAATAGCTTTAAGGCACTATTAACATATATTTTATGATGAACATATATTTTATAACACGACATGAGCAGATTCATGCTTGCTGCAAATGTACGTCTTGTAATGTCGGTCAGTACGAAGCGGTAGCCTTCCATTACTAGGCATAGGACGGGAATAGTAGATTAGTAGCCAAGGGCTGTAAGGCACCAATTGCCGTCCGAGATATTTATATGGGGTCTATAGTTCGAGGGTGCAATTGGTGCTTACACCCGAGCTAACTATTCTGCTTTACATCTCGATTGTGAGGTAAGTAAAAAAAAAACCGGCATTACAACAATAAAACATTTTATTGAAATTGAGCTTCGCCGTTCGATATTTAAAATTGATGACTATTATACTCACACGAAGACAAGGCTGAATAGCAAAGCGACCTCTTTGGTCATTGGGATGAATGTATGATGTCTATTGCCAGTATGATGGTTAGATGTACGCGAACTTTTTGAAAGAAAGAAGTGTTTTTTTTTTAATTACTTGCCGCCCTAGGGCTTTTCTAGCTACATTATTACCTTAGAGCGCTAATTAGTCACCTGCAAGCCCCATATTTGGAAGTAATAAGAACCTACTTACCGAACATGAGAGATGTAATTATGTAGATGAAATGAATATTAGGCTGTGGCTGGCATTGATTAGGTGTTAGAATGGCATGACAGAATGATATTAATAAATATTTAATATAATATAATTAATTATAAATAGATAGTTATTATATTATAATTGTTATTATATTATAAATGTTATTATATTATAATAACTATTGATTGAAATTTTCTGCACACACTGAGCAATCTACCCATCCCAAAAATATTTAAAAACATCATCTTAAACACATCACAAATACTTCAGTAGTTTCTCCGCTCTAAATACCTCTAAATTGATTCCTCAAAAATAACTTCCATAAAGGAGAAATAAATCCAACAATACCTCTCTCGCTACTTAACAATTTATAGCCGCTAAAGCGGTTGAATTTTTATACGCTCAGTTTGTATAGGCACTTAGGGTAAATGAAAATGGGTTACAGCAACGTACATCTCTCACGGGAGAGTACTCAAAACAAGAGATTTGTTAGCACTGAACTGAATAAGCGTTATGTGGAAATTTCAGGGAATTTTGTTGTTGTTTTATTGTCAAAAGTAACATACGCTTTTGAAATATCTGTGCTTATTGTTGGCAAATACGTGAACTTTTTTTTGGTTAACTTTGATTTGGTTACTGGCTAGCTTGGGTAGTTGATTTCAGGAACTCTATTGTTCCCATTTTTAGGGTTCCGTGCCCAAAGGGTAGAAGCCGGACCTTATTACTAAGATTCTGATGTCCGTCCGTCTATCTGTCTGTAGCCAGAGGGTCTTAGCGCAAGACCAATTCGCAATTGGCAAATTTTCTTAAATCAGACAACGCATTTAACACTTGAATAGAATATTTTACAAGCAGCTCTAGAGTACTGTCTTTATTTTATTTTGACTTCATTTTACGGTAATGTAAAATATAGAGACGAAGTGATGTCAGTGCTTATGGCGGCTACACTACCTTACTGCCTACAGATCTGTTAAAGGAATAATTGTGGCATTTTTTTTAGGAAGTAGATAAAGTCTCACCAGAGCTTTTCCTAAATAGTGTCTTAAAGAATAAGAATCATTTATTGCAATACTATGTACAAAGATGTTACTTAATTATTCTTAAATTAGTGTCAATAGTAGACCCTTAACGGGCGTGCAATGGTTAGTTATACTCTATAAAATTTAACTTGATCTCTGCGACAGTTACATAACATATTTAGAGTTGAGATAGTGGTGGAAAAAATCGATTTTCAAACAATGTTGTACCTAATGAAATCGAATGAGTAGTTGAAGGTGAGAAATTGGATTTTATTTACTTACTATTATTTAAGATCAAGTATGTAAGTACACATGTAAATAATGTTATGATATTAATTAAATACTCATAATAATGTAACGATAGTATTTATCGACGTTTTTCACTATTATCGGTACTAATGTAACATATAATTGGGTTTAATTTAATTACACATGTGAAAATGTTATGATATTCAAATATACAATAAAATTAATGATAAATTAAGTTTTATTTAAAATATCGTCAGTATAATCTATCGATATTTTAATTAAAACTCTTTCTAAAACTCTGTGGTCACGATCATTCGTCGCCCATCACTAATCGGCATGCCCATAAAGTATGACATTGACAGGTACTGTCTGTACTATTAAGACATTCAGGACTTCATAGGCGTGATTTTTCTGACAGCTGTCGCAGAGATCAAGTTGAATTTTATAGAGTATAGTACAGTTACAGTTCTTTAAAAATATTATAATTAATTTACAGATGTGGATCATAAGTAATTATTAACAATACAAAAAAAAAGTAAAAATGTATCATTATTATTTCATATGATGAAATGAAATACTCTTTTTAAATTATGAAATCCTTTGGAAAGTAACCACTTCTTTAAAGCTATTGCTTATCGCAATATGATATGTCAAATACACTGCTATTTACAAATTATGCGTACAATTTTCAAAAATGTAAAATTTAAACTATGTAGAAGCCAAGCAGATCTATTGAGCATATAAACGTTTTCTATCAAACATTCCTACTTAACTTATTAGCGATTTCCATTCGAGTGAATATTTAAATAAGCTCAAGTAAAAAACCTCAATTCGGATATTTCAAAAGAAAATCTACCCCAAGTTTCGCCAAGTGTGCTTAACAAACTTGAAAACGATAACACTTTTGAAATTGCTAAGTAAGTAAGTATTGAAAGTTTCTGATTCCGCTTTGTATTGATCCGTCACTCAATTAATTACCGCCTATTTACAAAGTGATTAGTGAAGTTTCTCCAATTTCATTTTAACAAGTTAAATTTAAATGAATTTAATGGTGAATAAATTGTATATGCTTGGGTATTTAGTAAGTACATAAAATATTCTTTAGAGTATTCACTCAAAAAGAAACATTTAAAAGGGATGCCCAAATGCCTAAGACATATCACATAGGTAGGTAATATGTGTTGAGTCTTAGGAAGAGTAAATAGGTAAATTTGCCAAGTATTATAAAACATTCGGTAAATTACATTAAACCTTATTTAATTATTGTTATAAATATATTATATACTCGTATATTTAGCCTTCATAGCTTAGTTTGACTTGTCAGTGATTACCGAATTTAACCAACGCTCGGCACAGTCAGTCTTCGGATGGGAGATTATCAAGTGAGCGCTTCTGTGGCTCGGATGATACTTTAAATTGTTAGTCTTGGTTGTTTAGCCATTTAGCTATGTCAGAGGCTTTCAGGAGACTTAAAAACTCTGACGCTAAGGCCACCCGGCCTATACGAACTTATATACTTAACTTGGTTATTTACTGACTAGCTCCCAAACATTATGGCTCTCGAAAACAGCTGTGGGCTGCGATCTAATGCTGGACCAATCACAGATGCCGAAATGGTTAAATCAAGACCTGTCATTGGTTGATTACTAAGTTGCAGCTGCAAGTTACAGCAGTCTGCAGAACACTTTACAGGTAATCTGAGAGGGTTCGTTATACTCAGCAGCACATTTTGGACCTAGATATTTGAAAAGAAGCATCTATTTTTTTCAAATTAAGTTACTAATACTGGCAGCAGATGCCGCTATAATTTTTGAAGTCAGACAGTATATTATTATGTAACTGAATTCGGAAAAAAATGTGATAGATGCGCCTTATTAACTATCGGGAGCAAATTGAGTAAAATCATCAATAAAGAAATAGTTAAGAATAATTTTTAGTTATACGACATTCCTACACATACATATCGTGAAGGCATGTCATTCTTGTTTGAATTATTGCTCTCTGCATTCTCTAGGTTTTTTATTTCCACGTTCCTCATATTACGATTTTTTCCCACACTTCTATTTTTATCCGTTTCAGTCTCTCCGCAAAACGGCGTGCGACATCCCGGAATTTATACTGAGTCGTGAACGTAGTTGATTAGTGTAATACATCCTGCACATAAAACGCTCTGGGGGATTAATTTTGATCTAGTGTCTAGATTAAAAGACATTTGTCATCTTAGGTGGCGCAGAATTTTTGTAATTGTAGCGCTAGCTTTGAATATACTTACTTTGATATTGGTAGATCAGTTGAGTTATTTACGAGTACATATATAAAATAATGAGAAAGAGTTCTTCAGTATCTTCTACCCTAAATTTTCCAAGAATAGATCGTTGTCTGTCCATTATCATCAATTATTTACGTTGTTTTAGTAAAATTATTGTCATCATCATCATGTAAGTAGTAAGTCATCGTAATTATCAACCGTGAAAATACACAGCTAAACGTAGGCCTCCCCTACAGATTTACAATAGAGCTAATGGATGCGGTTGCATCCAATGCGTTCCTGCGATCTTAATTAGGGTTGTCTGACTATCTAGTTGGTGGACGTTCTACGCTCCACTTTTAGGTACCTACGTGACTTGCATTTAAAAACTTTATGGCCTCATCAGTGAACAGTGGTCCGCAGTAGATACCCTGTACACTGCCACTTTAACTTGATAAATCCGCAATATCGTTAACCTTAGTTCACTTACAAATCTTCTTATTTCTCTAAATTTCTCGTTAGGTAACTTTGAGTTTGCTTTTAAGGCTCATAAAGAAGCACCAAGTTTATATGCCATAAGCCATCACGGGCCACTTGGCAGGTTCCGAAAGAGACAGCACGACGACCTTTGACAGGAACTGGTACACTAAAGCACAAAACCGCCAAAGCTGAAAAGATCGTGGGGCGGCCTGCCCAGTAGTGGAACACATCATGCTAAAAACAACAACAAGTCGTCTGTACTGTACCAGTCTTTTTAATAGTCCACTGCAGGACGTAGGCTTACCCACGAAGGGTAATTAAAATAAAATAGGGCCATACCACCACGCTGCACCACATCAAATGTCTTCTTTCCTTCACCGAAAAGGCAGTGTTGTGAAAATCCGTACATAAATTCCATAGATCTCTTTGTTACGGGACCGGGATTTGAACCCACGGCCTCTCGATTATTAAGCGGGTATCACTACCACTAGGCCATTACGACAGTCACACTACCTATACACAAACTTGTCCTCTACGAACTTGTTGAAATGATTTAAATTTTATAGTGCTTTCCACACTAGGTTTATCTCAATGAGTTATTTTTGTGATCAACACTTCAAACATTTGTCACAAGCGCAGGGCTTAAACCTGCCTCTCTCGGATCACAAGCCCGACTCTCTCCTAACTAATTCGCCTCCTGACGTCACGCCAAATTTATGAAGTTTATCATTTCTACCAACTTTACTTTAACTTACTAGTTGTTTATCTTCCAGGCTCAATGGGCTCCGGAGTGCCCGAGAACATCACCGTCACGTTCCTGAACCCGACCACGGTGCGGGTCTCGTGGTCCACCACCGCCGAGCTGGTGGAGAAGTATGACGTCACCTACAAGCCCTCTGACGCGAGGTAACAACTGCGGTATATACGCCGGTATTGCGGGGTAGACAGAAACAGACTTCATAAAAGTGGGAGCAAGTAGTAGATTTTGTACTATCTAATCTACTTAGTAGATGAAGATTCATCATTATACCAGGTTATCAGCCGTGTGACGTTTACAGTTCAATATACAAGTATTATTATGTATACACCTCTAACAACTCGACATCATTATGGTCAAAATTTTCTTGAGAATCAAAAGCAAAATTGCGAAAGAAATAACAACTGAGAACAAACAAAAAGTTCAATGTCTCTTGGAAAAAAATATGAATATATTTAATCGTATTTTTGGTGTTTTAATTGGGCCATAATTAAACTGTATATATTTGCATAATTCAATCTTTGTGATTTGCAAAATAACACTATTTGTATATTGACTTCTCCGGAGCTATCTTATTTCTGGTTTCAGTAAGGTCATTTGGATGGAATTTTTATCCAACGTTATTAATTAATTATTATATCATTATTTCATATAGAGTCTGGTCTACCTTACCTATGTAATTAATACTACCTCAATAAGCAACTCGATTATTAAAGACCACAGTAGATCTAAACATAACAAACGTTTTCAAACCTAGGTACTGCTGGTTGGCAGATTGCCAAGCATGCTAATAATAAAGTCACCCTGAATGGCAATTATTTGCTAATACCACCTTTATGATCATGCTCCACATCTATTATCCAGTAAACGTTTTGATCATCAATATGTCAGCCTTAGGATGACAAGTGTCGGTCATACGTCTTCTCAAACAATAGGCATGATGACAAGGTACAAAAATCATTATTATAGATTAATCCGTTAGTTAGATTAATAAAAAAATATTGGACACGTATTATTTCTTTTGCAATCAAACAATAAATGACAAAGATACACCTTGTCAAAGTTTGGAAGTGGGGGCTCGTGACGTCACAAGTGCGACGTAGTCTGTACGTTTGTATAGTACTCGTGACGTCACGCGGAACTTTAACAGGCTATAACTTCGTAAATATTTCTTTGATTGACATAGGAAAAAATACGTGTCTAATTTTTTTTTTAACTATCTTATGGACGAATTTTATATTTTTGGTCATATGCTTATTCCTGATAAAGTATATTGCTAGCGCAATCTGCGGATCTTGTCTGATCGTCTGCCCACCTTGTCAGACCCTACACTGCGCTAGTCGATGCTTGATCTCCAATTCAGAACTAGACGGATAATAGAAAAAAAAAATGATTTGCGAATACCTAGAGCTCTTATAAAAAAATCTTACTGTTTCTGTCTATTCTATGGTAATACTATCTGTTCTGTTGTTGTGTTGTTTTACTGTTTGCACTGAGCTTCCTTTGTCTTTGTACAGGAAAGTATGAGGTGTAATTAACATAGTTAAACTTACATGAAATCTCTTTGAGAATGTTTTATTTAGAGACATGGTTTTGGTTGTTGTGAGAAAGTATAAGGTATTAGATATATTATTACAAATATAGAGACAATCATTTTTATAATGTCAAATTAATTAATGTATGAGAATTTTCTAAAAATGCAAGAAGTGACGTTGAATGATTTCATGTAGGTATTTTTATGGTTATTTTTTGTTACTTATTGGTTTCTACATGATAATTCATAAATGTTTATTTCCAAACTTAGGGACTATGTACATCTTTTTACAGATACATACAGTAGGTATACAACAAGCAAAATTAGTACTTATTCTAAAGATTGTACAATATACAAATGTCCACTGCAACCCACACTAGGGTGACCTGTGTCGTGGGCTGCAGGCTCTTCCACTTATACTAACAATATTATGGTACAATATTAATGGTATCTTATGGTAAGTTAGTTGTGATAAGTTGTGGGTGTATGTGATAGTGAGTGAGTGAATGTGAGTGTGT
Source organism: Hypomecis punctinalis (assembly GCA_949316475.1). NCBI lineage: Eukaryota > Metazoa > Arthropoda > Insecta > Lepidoptera > Geometridae > Hypomecis > Hypomecis punctinalis. The sequence goes on from OX438807.1 coordinate 3,561,540, forward strand.
ACGTGTATGTAAATGATATAGATAAATAATAATAGGTATAGAGATATTATGAATACGAGTTCGAGAACTTACATAGTTGATTATTATAGATATATAAAAGGTATACTAAGTAACTCTAAATAAATTATATAATTATACAGTATACTTCATTATGTAAACGAATAAAAATATAATATTATTGAATAAATAAATTAATATTCAGACTAAGCTTAATGTCACCTCCCAGTTATACTTACTTACGCGTATAATAATGTCACATTAAGACCCGAGGTCACCAACACTTGTTTAAGTTAAACGTGTGATTACTATAATTAAACAACGAGGTCGCCAACAGATGTTTAATTTATTAACCGTTGGTCAAATTTTAAACAGCTTGTTAACGAAATTTTGCTGTTCACAAGCAGACACCGTTGTTTAAATATAGTAATCTCACGTTTAACTTAAACAAGCGTTGGTGAACTCGGGTCTTTACATTTTGAGATGCGCAAATGCGCATGCATGTCTATTTCTGAAGATAGATTTGTTTCACGATTCCATTTAATGGACAACTAAAACCTGTTCATTTACAAATTGAAATATCATTGCATTTGTCCATAGCTTTGGTCTATTTTATGGAGCAAGCGCTTTTATTAATATAACAACAGAATTATTATTAACAACAAAAACAATAAAATTGCTAACGCTACTATACACGAATATCTACATACAAAGCACTAGGATCATTTAGAAATCATTGAAGGTTATCTTGATATAGGCAATACAAACATTCAAGCTACTGCAAGTTGACACCGTGCCCAGTATGCTGGTAGCGTATAAACCATAGAATAAGAACTAACGTAATAGATACCTTACCAAAATAGCAAGAAATAAATAACTTGATCTCATTTTAAATATGAAATTTATAAAGGTGTTAGAAAAAGATCCCCATACACCCGAACTTACTTAATTTCGAAGGGTTTCACAAACTAGCATAGAGCTATCTCGGGTGTCCAAATTCAAAAATGGAAAAAGTAGGAAGGTAAAATTATCAGAGATTTGAACCTTCTTACTGGAACTAGAGAGTTCAAATTTCCAAAAAAGACAAAAGACCAAGTGGACCCAACTTTGAACTATTTTGACATACCAACTGGTGGTGTTTTTTTTTTGTTCCACTCACTCGCGGATGCCGTATAAACAGATATGAATAGCTTTAACGCAGTTTTTATTTGAGTAAAATTTAGCAAAACTTCTATTACTTGTCATCCTTCTGAGGTATGAACGCACCATGTTACCACGTAGAATGGCAAAGATTATACGGGCCCCATACAAGTTAGAATCTCGGTTATGAACAGGTTCGTTGTTTTTATCTTCTACAAAGAAATGTCATAAAATATCAAAAACAAACATATAAGAAACTTCCTAAACCATACATAACCCCAACCCGGTCATCCCAGTGAGGCCCGTCAAAAACTGTGGAAGAAAACTTGTCCTCTATCCCAAATCTTCATAGAGCCAACGAATGAACTCCCCCAAGTAGTGACTTAGCGTGGCCAACGTAGAAGTCTTTGAATTGACTCCGGACTCAAATTGGCCGCTGCAAGTCTAATACGGCCAAATGCGGGTTCACTAACGCGACCTCTGTGAGGTGTGATTGTGGAGAAGTGCAAACGATGCGTTACTTTTTGTCCTGCCGCCAGTTTCTAACCACCTGCAGACTGGGTGTCTTCAGGGAAGCCTCTCCTTCTGGGGTGGCAGTCGCTAGATACTGGGTGAAACTTGTACAGTTAGCACCATTAGAAACTTAGAACCAACGACACGACGAAGAAGAAAAACAAATTCGCTGATATCGTTTAACTCGTACCCATAAATAGTTAATGTTTTCTTAAAACGTTCACGTTTTCTATATCTAATATATAGTTAATGCTTTCTTAAAACGTTCACGTTTTCTATATCTAATATTAGAGCGTTGAAAGTAATTTTGCCTTCTACATTATTCATATTTGCTATCGTTTCCATTTTAGCAATATTCTACTAAGGTAATCCCCGAAGAAAAAGAAACAAATATATTAGCTTTTAAACTCTCCGAAAGTAATTTAACATGTTTTGTCAACAAGTTCTACCCATCTCGCATCCAATTTAATTCTTTCTCACCGTTTCCAGTATCCATAAAAACTTCTAACAAAATGCTTCGAAACTTGCAAAAAACCTTTCTCATGATAAAGACTAGAAAACTTCCTTGGCTTTGCACGAAAATAAAATTAATTAGTCCACTGCTGGGCATGTGCTTGCTGACAAAAGGCGATTGGGTCATGTCTAACGTGGGAGTCCAGTGCAAAAATAAAATGTTGTGTATGAATTTCTTTTTAAGTTCATGTCATGGAACCAGGTTTTCTGACGAATGGACATGCTGGGATGCATGCTTTCACCCAATAAAATATTTACATTGATTTTTTCAATGGATGTTTGCGGATTTTCTCTTGATTTCATTCTTCACCGAAATTCCTACGTATTAAATGGTTCGGGAACGGGTTCAATCCTCCGTCTCACATTTGTATGACATATTTATTATTATGGATTGTCGACCAGGATAAACTGAATAAATTTTCTAAAATGATATAATTCATGGAGAGGACCAAATATTAAAAAAATATTTTAAAGTTAAGTTCCATTAAACATTTCTCTAAAGCAGTCCTTAATTACTTGAAAGACCTTATTAAAGTTGGTGAAACCAGATTGAAAGGTTCGATATTAAATTTGGGTATAAAACGGTCTCCAGTCACCCAGAAAGTTTAATTTGTTGTCATAATTTGGGGCTAACTCATTAAAATTAAAAGTTTATAAGCTTTGTTGGAAATTGAGTCTTAAATCTATATTTCACAAATATTTTAATAAACGTGTTTGAGTTTTAAAAAGCTGTTTAAATATAACGATAACAAATATGGATTTATCAACTGTCAAATATTTCACAGTTGATAAAGTTTTTCGTGTCACCTGATGACAAGCCATTAATTATATGATCAGATATGATGCATATTATGGACTTCAGAAAGTTTGAGTTAAGGACAAGGTTTATCGTAATTTGGAATTGATGCGTTTTATCGTCGAAAAAGTTATTATTAAATAAATAGTATAATAAAGTTGAATATACAGAGTTATTTCTAATCGATTATCATCATCTTAGAGGCTTATTCTGTACATCAAATCTAACAACTTTTGTTCTGCGATTGTTGTAAAAACTCAAAAAAAATGTTTTTCCATAGAAAAATATCGTTCACCCGCGACAAAATGTATTGAGTTTTGACGAAAGTTGTAGAACAAAAGTTGTTAATATTGATGTACAGAATAAGACCCTAAAAGGATGCTCATTGATTAGAAATAACCCTGTATTTTGAAGACAATAAAATACAGTTTTGAATATCAACACACAAAAATGAAAATTAGTTTGGTTTACGGAACTCAAATATCTGAATTCCAGCAGTCCACAACGTGCCTTACATAACAGACATAATTATTTCGTTTCAGCCATAGGACGAAATATTCATGATATGTATTTAAACACTACGAATATACCTACTGCAGAAATACTATAATAATACCATAATAGTATTAGACGTCCGGTAGTAAAAGTGTAGTTGTCCAGTAATGGTATTATAAATTTTAATATACTAAGTATTAATAAACGTTTACAGACAATTTTAAATAGTACCGATTGTCGAAAAGGCTATTGTATTCAGGGCAGACTAAATAACTTCCTCTCCAAAATGTTAATAAACTATGACGCCAAAGAAAATAAATTCAAGTAACCATTTAAATGTATAACGTCTCCGAGAGCAATTGACGGGATTACTCCGGAGCTATTTAAATTTTCAGTTTGTTTTCGAAATAAGCCTCGCTAACTTTTGTTTAATGTTTTTACCAAAAACGTCACGGAAAAATAAAGTTTTGTTTTACGGTAATATTGTTTGTCTGACGAACTTAATCGAAATTCTGCGTGAATTTGAATTACTAAATCAAATCATTGCATAAATCATTAAATTTGATATTATATTATGTTACAAGAAATCTTGGAAAAAGAAACTTAAAAGTTAAGTATACCCCAGTTACTTAGTGCTACCCAAGTTTTTTGGGTATAGTCAGAACATTCAATGAGAAATACTTTGTATAAGGCGTTTATCCATGTACGCTTAGGTTTACCCAACAAGGTGGCTGTTTTTTTAACAATGGTCAAAAATGATGTAGGCACCTAACACCTAACAATACCCAGCTAGTTTTGGGTAAACCTATGCGTGCATGGGTAAACGCCGAATACAAACTATTTTTCACTGAACGTTCGGACTCTATCCAAAAGACTCGGTTAGTACTAGGCATACCCGGGTAGACTTAAGTTTACTTCTTCTTCCAGCAATACCCGTAACATATAAATAATAAATTTATTTGACTTTTCTTATGGTATACATATAATTAATAGTATACGTATAACTAATAGTTAAAATTATTATGCAACAAACATTGAGTCCGTGGACTGTACATACTTGTAGGTGAACCCTAAATCCCACACTAGGAGAATTCCTGTGTCGTGGGGTATAATTGCGATCTATGAATAAAATTACATGTGTGCATAAAACGTATATATATATAGATAATGCAAATGAATAATGTAAAATGTATAAAATGAATATATAGATATACAGGGTTACTGGTAAAAAATTTACATTTTTTTAGGGGCTAATTCTGTACATCGAAACTAACAACTTTTGTTAAAAAACTTTTATTAAATTGTAACGCTTTTAGAAGCGGGCTATGGGTAAGTACGGATATAAATAAAAGGTTGTATAACCACAACCAATAAAACAATTACTCTTACATAACTGTAAGAGTAATTGTTTTATTTCCACAATCCGAAGGTTCAAGTTACATGCCTGAGGGGCGTAGGTAGTCTAAATGTTAATAGCAATATCAGCCTAAAGGGCTTAAATCTAAGTACTATTTAATTAAAACATCGTTCACTTTCGACAAAATGTATCGAACAGCTGTTTGTTTTAGTTTTGACAAAAGTCGCAGAACAAAAGTTGTTAGTTTTGTTGTACAGGATATGCCCCTAAAAAGATGCTAATTGATTACCAGTAACCCTGTATTTAGGAATACATTGAGCCCAGTATTTAATTATCTGGACCTATATATTATATACCACTTACCTCATTTTGTCTAGAAATTGATGTCATGACAGGTTAAGTTTTATCATAAAGCACCATAAAGTAAATGACGATAAAATAAGGAGCTAAGCCTTGCGCAGCTAAGTTTGTATAAACATTGTTGAGAATTCATTTCGTAGACGTGCTACGCCGTAGCGACGTAGAGCCTAGTTATTATACGTAGCACAACATTGCGATTTTCTTTTTTGTTAAATTTTTTCTTAGCTTAGTTGGTTACGTGTTATGTTGCTTTGTTTTAGGTTCCCTGTCTGGCAACGTTTGGATCATAAATTATGTGTTGTATAAAATGTATGTATATCAAGTCAAGCTATTTTTAGGGCTCCTTACCTCAAATGGAAAAAAATGAACCCTTATAGGATCACTTTGTTGTCCGTCTGTCCGTGTATGTGTATGTCAAGTCTCTTTATCTCGGGAACGCGTAAAGATATCAAGTCGAAATTTAAACAGTATACGTATATCTATGGTCTCTTGCATTTGCGTAAAAGAAAAACTTCTCAGTTATTGTTTAAAAAAGTTAGAGCCGTTAATGTCGTAAAAAACCGCATATTTCGTACTCACAAAAATCAAAACCTACAGGGTAATTCCCGTTGACATAGAACTATGAAAATTAGCGAGAAGCATTGTCTCAGAGTACACATATAGGAATAAATCTGAAAACGGAACATTTTTATTAAAATCACAAAAAAATAGGGCTTTAAAATTCACAAAATATGGGTTCAAAATTCAAAATGAGTAAATCGTATCATGTAAGGTATCATATAAAAGAACTTCAGTATCAAATGCTAAAACAGGTTTTTAATTATTTTAACAGTGTTTGTACGGAACCCTCGATGTGCAAGGCTGACTCGCAGTTGTCCGGTTTTTTTTCCTATAATACCTGTTTCAGCCAAAATTATTATAACGTTGAACTTAATATAATATTGTAGCTTATTTCAAAATTTTACAAACCTTATTCGCGTGGTAAGCATTAATACTTTTTTATTTACCACATCGTCAACAATAGTGTTCAAAATATTTCGGTTATATCGTCAATAAAAAAAAACTAAATATTGTCAATAAGTTGTCAATGGCGTGTCGAAACACGCCTATAATAGGTTTCCATAGATGCTGACGATGATTATGATAATAAAAACCAATTTTTACGATTTTATTATTATATACTAAGGGACTAATCGCGCACTAAAATTACGAGATAAATAAATACCCCCTCATCCCGACGTTTCGGCCGAGTTGCATCGACCGTGGTCACGGGTAGACACTCGGTCGAAACGTCGGGATGAGGAGGTATTTATTTATCACGTAAATTTAGTGCGCGATTAGTCCCGTAGTATATAATAATAATGTGTTCAAATCGCGAAAGTTAAAAACAACAATTTTTACGATGTCATTCGATTGCTGACTACTATAACAACTTAACTGAGTACTTATCAAATATGTTTGTGAGGGCAATGACCTCTGAGCTAAGTGCATGTTTTAAAATTTCAATTTTCCTTCATAACTCAAAAAGTTATGATCCCACTGTGTATTGTGTACCACTCAAAATAATTTGCAGGGAAGTTTTTGATGTAGTATTTAAATTCAGAAAGTCTGATGCCATCTTGCATACTTTAGAAATTAAGGAATAAAATTGAGATCTTTTCTTATTATTGTTATTATTAATTTTGTTATTTGAATTTTTGACTTATGATGTGTAATTTTGTATTTCTGTTAATATGGGCCCCACATGACTGAAATAAATTTATTTTATTTAATTATACTTAAACTACATGATAGTTTAAGTATAATTAAATAAAAATTAAACAATATTACAAATTTCATGCAATTTAGTTGATAAATGTGGAATTTATAAGGTTTTGTATTCATGGGACGGACGGACACAACAAAGTTACAAGGGTTCCTCGTTTTACAACGGAAACCTAAAAACAAAACGAAAATAAGTTCATCCGTTTGGAAGCTATGATACCACAGACAGATACACAGATAGACACGTTAAACTTACAACACCCCTCTCTTTTTGTGTCGGAGGTTAAAAACATCGTTTATGAGTTGTGACCTATCTATGTATGTTATAAAGCGATTGGTAGTACGTAAAACGTTTCGAAAAAAGAGGAGGCACTATGTATATTTTTTACTGTATGTTTACTGTTTTTTTATGCTCATCGATTTTGCGCCAATTGTAAACAGATTTTAATAAATTTTATTATTTTGAACAAGTATAGCCCCGAGATAAATAAATACATATTTTTGGACAATTTACACACACACGGCCTCTGAACCCAAACTAAGCAAACCTTGTGATATGGCTACCAGAGACTGATATACTACATACTCGTAAATACTTTATTTTTGAATACATACTTGTATAGATACTCGTAGTAACTAAATAACACCCAGACACAGAGCAAACACTTATGTCCATCACATAAATATTTTTGCCCTGGGTGGGGATCGAACCCACGCCTCTTTGATCCAGAAGTTAGGGTCACTAACCACTGAGCCACCGAGGCAGTTAAGATTTACTAATCATTTCAAATTTTATATTTTGTTAATACCCTACCATTTAAATTTTATCGAAATCTAATCGTTTTTGATAGATCAGCTATAATACACATGGAGGATACATCAATTCGGGCAAACTATCCGAATTTCATACACAGTTGAAATTGTTGATGCCATTTTTGGCGAAAAATAATGTTATGTGTCTGGCTATGCAAATATGACATTTGTACAGTGGATTTACGGATTATAATTCTCCACCCAGCTCCACTTATTGCTTTATTGGAGTCTTAGCTAATAGGGCAATAATCTTCTTCTTCTTCGTGTCGATGATCCAAATAATATTAAAGTGAGAATTTATAAGGTCTTTTTCCCAGTGCCTTGTCACTGCCACTCCGCGAGGGGAGGCGTCGTAAAGTTCCTGGAGTGAGCAGGTATTTGGGCAGTTAGGGCATGAGAGAAGATGTTGCATATTTTGTATCGGAGCACCGCACTGGCAATGTGCGCTTCCTGCTAATCCCCATTTCACCAGATTTTTCTTACAGCGGCCCACTTGGGTCCGGAATCGATTTAGCGACTTCCACGTGAGCCACGGGAGGTTACCGCCAGTTGGGAGTTCTTCGGAGGGCACCACGTAATCGGCTGGTGTAGGGAGCGTGTTTTTCCATAGTTTAGGACGAGCTTCGCGGGGGTGCTGATCCAGTGAAGTAGTTCCTATCAGGAAACTATTTCGGCTCTTGAGGCGGATGCGAGGGCAATAATACATATTTATCACACTTTTTATTTTAATAAAGTTTATAATAGTGACGTCATTATACAGCTATTCTTATTAAAAGTACGTGTACAGAGCTTAATGGCGCAAATATATAAATTAATGGGCTATAAATAATGGCAATAACGCCAAATTGGATTCTTGAATTTGGCGAAATTATTCCGCTTTACCTACTGCTGACAAATAGCCGGGCGATTGGTGACTAACGTTATGGATTGGATAATAGCCGTGATGGTCTAGTAGTAGTGACACCCGCCTTACAATCGAGAGGTCGTGAGTTCAAATCCCGGTCCCGAGTTCTTTGGAATTTATATTCGGAAATTCACACCACTGGCTTTTTGCTAAAGGAAAATATCGTGAGGCAGCCTGCATACGTCCGTAGAAAATAATTCGGTGGCGTATGTGAATCCACCAACCCGTACTATATGGCGCAATCACCCTCCGTGGGTAGGCCTACTAAAAATGACAATTGAAAAAACTTGTACGGGTTGTACATTGTTGCAATAGGTAACCATCTTGTATTTGGTAAGGATACTGAGTGGCTAATTTTGACAAAACTATGGTTCTCTAAGAAATCGACATTTTTGGTAAAAAATAGTTTTATTTTTCTACAGATTTTCTTCAGCCAAGGCTGTCGTGAGCTTCACACCATTTTTTGGTTTTATTTACGTCATTTTTAGGGTTCCGTACCTCAAAAGGAAAAAACAGAACCCTTATAGGATCACTTTGTTGTCCGTCTGTCTTTCTGTCCGCCTGTCCATCTGTGTGTTTGTCAAGACTCTTTATCTCGGGAACGCGTAAAGATATCGAGTTGAAATTTAAACAGTATACGTATATCTATGGTATCTTGCAGTTGTGTAAAAGAAAAACTTCTCAGTTATCATTTAAAAAAGATAGAGCCATTTATGTCGTAAAAAATTAAAAAAATTTCGACACTCACTAAAATCAAAACCTACAGGGTACTTCCCGTTGACATAGAACTATGAAATTTGGCAAGAAGCATTGTCTTAGAATAGGAATAAATCTGAAAACTGTAAATTTTTATTTTAATTGCAAAAAAATAAGGCCTCAAAATTCACAAAATATGGGTTGAAAATTCAAAGTAAGTAAATCGTATCATGTAAGGTGTAGAGATTTTAACAACTTACTTACCAATTTTGTGAAATTTTCTGGATTTGTTCGGAACCCTCGATGTGCGAGCTTGACTCGCACTTGTCCGGTTTTTAATTACAGAGATAAAATTATTAATGTAAAAAAAAACGAGATATCAAAAAGCTAAATCAGCTTAGTATATTTCAGTCACGGTTGGTGGTGGGTGGCACCATCGACGTTTAGTTGTATTTTGATAAACGCTTCAGCTAATTTGACGTGAGCATCAAAGTGTGACCTAGCATAATAGAATTGGTTAAACACGGGAACGGAAAACTGAAATGCGAGACAGGTGTGTAGGTTCCATATCCTGCGATAAAATACTTGAAATAATATGTAAGTGTAAACACGGGCCTAATATAAAAAGCGATTTCTTCCAGAAAGTCTTTATCTATTACCAGTAAATTACGTCAGTGATATTACGTTAAATAAAGTCAGAAATTATGCACAAAATCTACATTAGTTTTTATAGTGAATAGTTTCTATAGTCATGGTATGTTTGACATGGTACTAGATTGGGAAGAACATCTGTTTACACCAACTGGGATGTAACGTTTTCAATTTAGTATGTTATAATAAATAAGTCAACAGAAATAATTATGTGGACGTAAAAAAACACTTCGATGTAAAAAAATACAAAGATAACTATTTATTTTCTTCAAAAATACACAAACAACAAATCAATAAAAACAACTAGGGCATTAAGGCTAACATGTATTTCGGGAGACAACTTAACCCTTAAGGTAGCAAGGTAATTTGAAGCTAAATAAAACAAAAAAAATATCATAACTCCTTTATTAAGACTCTAAGGCACACAGGAAAAATAAATATAAAAATCAAAACATCGCCATTTTTAAAAAAAAGCATGTATAATATACTATACAGTGCTACATATGTAGTGCAATGTATGAATATTGGCATGTATAGTATAATATACATCGCTACTTATTCCGAAACTTATGAATGTATAGTATACTATACAAAATTCAATAATTAGTTATTTTGGTGACAAGTCATAAAGCAATTTCTACCCTTGACTTAGCATAAAATGTACACTTAGTGCAAATAGTAATTGCTTGTCCTCCTTTGCAGTGTTTGCATCGGCGCTGGCAGTTTGCTAGTTGAGGCCAATGATAGAATTGATCATACCTCACATCATCTGTGGGTCTTACTGCCACAGGCTTCCGGATTTTCTTTTCTGCAGTTCCAGCTCTTTATTGTGAAAAATCATAAAAGATCTAAGATTGGTTTTTCATCTATAGCTCCGCAAATATTTCATATGTAAAGTCTTTCGGAAGATCCGACTTCTTTATTATTTTCTTTGTTTGATGGTGTCGTCGACTCAGATGATCCCTTTCCTTTGAAGAAAGGAAAGGGAGAAGTCTAGCTCTTTGTCAGCAATCAAAATCTTGTCTCATCCTTGTAGTCTACTTTGCCTGATGGTCCCAAATTACCATATTGTTCTCGCAATAAATGCACAAGTTTCAGTGAGGTAAAATAATATTGACAAAATAGATAACACAAGCTGGCAATTTGATAGTCTTGCACAATGCTTACACACTTGCACACCTTTCTAAGTCCCCATTTTCAGGGTTTGTTGGGATTGTACTGACGTTGGCTACCCGCTTTTTTGCCCTTGTAGGGTACAACCATTTCATAGACGCTAAATGAAACCGAGGAAACAGCGAACAGATCACAATTTGTTGACCTCGGAAAAACTTTGGCAAGTAGGTACTGAAGTGATGAGAACGGGTAGGTTCTTTCTAAAATCTCTTGCTGAGCCGAATCATTTGCGATAGTAATGTTTTGCTCATCCTCATCTGAACAGTGTGTGATTTCAACCGGGCTGTCTAGTAAGTTGAGCCGTTCATATGATGAATCTAGAGACGGTGCCGATTAGCTCGCTATAGATCCACGTATTTCATCTTCAGTGCTCTTTCCGTCACTTTTGTCAGAGCTAGCACTTTATTGGAGCACGGGTGATGAAATACGCCTAGCATATTTCTAAAACAAAAATAGCATCCATGCAAGCAAACGAAAACCAAAAAGCAAATGTTAGCGATTAAGCAAAAGAGTAAATATGCGGCATAATTTGATGTTAGTTGCAATGTTTTTTATCTAAAATTTTGATAAAAATGTTTATGCAGGTTACTGCAGGGACCTACATTTGATGTAATTTAATTTTTGTGAAAGAAATGATTAATTCAATGTTTTATAAATCCCACACTTGTTCATAAAAATTTAAAAACATATGCGCCCTAAATGTAGCAATGTATGGTATTCTATACACAACAAAACAACGCCAATTTTGGCGAACTGTAGCCATGTATGGTATACTATACACTGAAATAAAACACAAAAAATCTGATGAAAAACTCGGTCCCGAAAGCGTGTTTTATGCATATGCGTAATTATCAAATATTTGTTAGTAAATATAATGAATAAAAATGTTATTATATGCAGTGAAAATTATAAAATGAGAATATTTTACCTTGAACATCTCGGTGCTCCACCGCTTATCTTAAAAGTTTGCCAATAAAATGTAACCGTCAAAGTCAATGTCGTTTTCTTTTTTGAAAATAGATGCACCTGGATACTATTTCACAGTACCAATCAAAATAGTTCGTAAACAAACACGAACTTTGAAACTAGATTTTTTCTAAATAAATGTATAGTATACTTAACAAAACTACCTTAAGGGTTAACCGATCACTAAACTACGATGGAGAATTTAAGAAAGATATCATTTTTTCTATTATTAACGAAAAACTCACAAGCATAGCTTGGTCCTTTGGTAGGCATCTGTGGGGCCGAAGCCAACACTGAGAGGCCTTTTTACATTTTTTTTTTATAAAAATTATCTTTAAAATATGTTACATAAAGAAGTATACAAAAGTAAAAACATTTTTGATTTGATTTGATTAATTATTATGACTCTCAAGGATCTGTGGATGAATTGTTTTTAAGTAGTAGTCGTTGTGTCTAGTTTATGTGTATCTTGTTGTAGTAAACAAAATAACTTGCCAGAAAAAAATGCATCCGTTTATTAATCCAGATAAATTCAGTAAATATAAAACCTTTCATATTCGTACGCGAATTGAAAATAAGTGCGCTGTAGCCGTGGTGGTCAAGAGTTAGTGACACCCGCCTTACAATCGTGAGGTCGTGGGTTCAAATCCCCAGTCCTGTACCAATGAGTTCTTTGGAATTTATGTACGGAATTTCACACCACTGGCTTTTCGGTGAAGGAAAACATCGTGAGGCAACCTGCATACGTCCGTAGAAGAAATTCGATGGCGTATGTGAATCCACCAACCCGCACTGGGCCAGCGTGGTGGATATGGCCCAATCACCCTTCGTGGGTAGGCCTACGTCCTGCAGTGGACTATTAAAAAGGCTGGTACAAAGTAGAATAAAAATAATTGTTATGAGATGTGATTAACGATTTTTCGGCTTATCGCGATTTGCTGATCTGTAACTGATACAGATGGGCTATGGAATGAGGTGCGGCACCCGACTAATAAATAGCATCATTAAAATTAATGTATCAAATTGCTTAACTATAGAAAGCCATATTCCCAAACGAACGATTTCACTTCCTCCAATCAGATTGTAAAATTGAAACCACTAAGCTGGCTTAACGAAAGGGTTAGTTTACCGATCGGAATTCTATTTACAGAGTCAGGCGCCGGAATAAATTAAATATTCAATATTTAAATCGAGAAACCACAAACTGTTACATATTCAATGAAATGCCGTCAGTAGTGGAGCCTAAAAATCGGAGGCCTTCAGCTGAAATTGTGATAAGAAAAAGTATGACTGAAAGCATTTTCTACAATAACCTTACACATTGAAAACTATATAAAGGGTTATTCTATAAGAGTGTTCTTAGCTGCGAGGAGGTAATTCAGAATATCATTATAGATAAAATTTACTATGAAGCTTAGCTAGAATACACGAAAAAATCCGCTGTTACATACTTATGTTTTGTTGATTACAAGATGCAATTTTGTACTAGAACAGAATTTTGTTTTGTTTTTTTTTTCAAATTTCGGGCTCTTTAGTACAATAAGTTCCTACTGATGGCGTGAACCATCCTTTTTTTACCGAGTGCCAAAAAGGAGGACGTAGGTACTACGTTCGTCTGGATGTAGCTTTTTGTGCATGTTCATCGATAATTATTTTCGAAAATTGTGAACGAAGTAATGAAAAAAAATCTTTTTAATTTCGATGGGTATACTCCCGATTTGGTGCCATTGTTTTTTTGATAAATTATCAATAATGTTCATGGATGTCACATCGATTCGTGCAAAATTATGTCTATTGAATAAACAATTTCATTTCCTATATTCGTATTCTGTACACGGGAGAAGTTGGTGGTGCCATATTTAGCAATAAATAATTATTGGCAGTGTAAACTTATTTTTAATATCCAATAATTGTACTATTTTTTTTTTTTTATTTTTTTTATTTTTAAAATATAACACCTCTTGACTTTTCCCTACGTTGTGCTTTACGTACATTCGGACCCAACAAACAAAAAATCCCTTACCACTAGGGTAAAGGAAAATTGCGCATTGGAAGAGAACTCTTTAGATTTTGAAAGCATTATTCCGCCAACAAGGCAGAATAAACCAAATTCTAAAAAAACAGACGATTCGGTTACCATTAAAATAGTAGAGAGCAAAATTAGTGATGGCGATATCAAAGGCGCCGCACGGGTCCTGTTCTCCAGCGACACTATTGCCCCCCACACACCCGATACGGTCCAGTCACTCCGTGACAAGCATCCGCCGGCAGCATGTCTCCACCTGCCTGAGCCACCACACCCTGATGACGTTGTCATTGAAGTGTCAGCTCAGGAGATTGCAGCGGCCGTTTCTTCTTTTCGGAGCGGCTCAGCCGGAGGCCTAGATGGTCTCTCGCCTCAACATCTAAAAGATCTTCTATCTTTTAGCTCTGGTGAGGTGGCTGAGTCTCTCTTGAGAGAATTAACGGGTTTGGCAAATCTCATGTTATCTGGGCAGGTCAATGATGACGTTATCGAAGTCTTGTATGGCGCTAACCTATGCGCACTTGTCAAAAAAGATGGTGGCATCAGACCTATTGCTGTTGGCACCACATATCGTCGTCTCGCAGCCAAAGCCGGTTGTGGAAAAAAGGTTGCTCTTTTGAGTAGCCTTTTTCAACCAATACAGCTTGGCTTTGGTTCGCGGGGTGGATGTGAGGCTGCTGTTCATTCGCTTCGTACTTTTCTCGGTCAAAATTGTGGAGAGGTGTTGCTTAAGGTGGATGTCAAAAATGCTTTCAATTCGGTTAATCGAGACGCCTTGTTGGCACAGGTCAAAGACAAAATTCCCGATCTTTTCAATTTTCTTTGGCAATGCTACGGCAAACCCACTAAATTAATTTACAAAAATGATGTTTTGCTATCTTCCGTTGGCTGTCAACAAGGTGACCCTCTCGGACCAGCCATTTTCAGCCTGGCCATTCATCCAATTGTTCAACGTCTCCAATCTAAACTCAACGTTTGGTATCTGGATGACGGGACTTTGGGTGGCGATGCGAGCACAGTCCTACGTGATTTGGAAATTCTTATAGACGAGTTTCGTCAAATTGGTTTGGAGCTAAATTTTTCGAAATGCGAACTTTTCGTTTGCGACTCATGTCCGGATAAAGATTTGATACTTAACAAATTTAATGATTTGGCACCTAACATCAAATCGGTAGACAAGTGTTCTCTTCGCCTTCTAGGTTCGCCGATATTAGATGAGTCTTTTCCGCCTTTCGTTCAAGAAAAAATTCAAAATTTTTTGAGTGCCTCTGATAGGCTACTCAAAATTAACGCCCACATGGCTTTTACCATTATAAGATGTTGTCTGTTTGTTCCAAAATTTATGTACGCTTTACGATGTAGTCCATTGTGGAAACACAATAAGCTCCTTTTGAGCTTAGACGATGTTGTAAAGCAGTCCCTAGTATCGGTTTTGAATATTGACATGAGTGAAAGGGCGTGGCTACAAGCCTCCTTGCCTGTTAGGCTTGGAGGGTTAGGGGTCCGCCAAATTTCAAGTGTTGCTTTACCAGCTTTCTTGTCCTCCATTCATAGTACTCAGAACTTGATTGAAAAAATCCTCGCACCTTCTTTAGGCCATTCTGGCGTAGATGTAGCTCATTTGAATGAGGCAACGAATGCTTGGAGGGTCGCTTGCCCAAATGCCGAGCTTCCAAAGACTTTATCGTCGCAGAGACTGTGGGATCGGCCGATCTGCGAACTAGCACGGAAATCTCTTCTAGACACGTGTCCTAGCGTCGCGGATCGCGCTCGTATCCTTGCAGTCTCTGTATGGGAGTCCGGTCTTTGGTTGCAAGCATTGCCCTCTTTCAATACTGGTAACCTTTTAGACCCAACTGCATTTCGTCTAGCTGTCAGCTTACGCTTGGGTGCAAGGTGTTGTGAAGCCCATCGCTGTCAGTGTGGTACTGCAGTTGACCAGCTCGGTCACCACGGTCTCTCTTGCTCAAGAAGCGCTGGTCGGATTGGACGCCACGCCAGCCTTAACGATGTCATACGCAGGGCTTTTGTCACCGCCAATATCGCAGCCGTACTCGAACCGAGTGGGTTGGCGCGTGGTGATGGCAAAAGGCCTGACGGCATGACGCTGGTCCCATGGAAGTGTGGACGGCCCTTAGTATGGGACGCAACTTGCGTCGATACTTTGGCACCGTCACATCTTCCTGAGACTCAGAGTAGGGCTGGAGCGGCGGCCAATTCGGCTGAGCAGCACAAGCGGCGCAAATATGCTAACCTCGGGAGTGGTTACATATTTGAGCCATTTGGAGTTGAGACTTTGGGTCCGTGGGGGCCGGGAGCTCATCTTGTTTTCAAAAGTCTTTCTGAGCGTCTGGTGGACGCGACGCGTGACCAAAATGCTGGTGTTTATTTGGCTCAACGTATAAGCATTGCCATTCAGCGTGGCAATGCTGCCAGCATGCTGGGCACGCTGCCAACTGGCAGTGGGCTTGAGCACTTGGATTATCTTTAGACCTTCAAGGGTCTGTGGATGATCCAATTGCTTTCTATGTAGTAGTAGTGTAGTATTGTCATTATATTGTACTATTGGTATTTTATTATTGACATTGTATTTAAGTTAATTTAATTTTAACATTTTTTTATTTTATTATTTCTTACAATTTGACATTATCTTTATTTTATTATTGACTGAGGAAAATCTACTAAAGTGGATGGGTAATTGGGCATTTGGTTTGGTAGGTTTTCATCACTCATAAAGTGGCACCTTGTTGTGTTTAGTCTTGTATTTTGTATTTACTTATTTAGAATATGTGTAATGTGGTTGTTAATTGTGTTTAATGTTTATATTTGACTGAAATCAACTTGGTTTTAAGAATGTAGAAAAATGAAATTAATTATGATTTAACGCAAGTAATTTGTAAACATTGAGTAATTGTAATTTGTTTTGGACTATTCAAAAGTGTGTCTGTGACTCCCATTTATCGTAACAAATAAACTGAAACAATCCAAGTCACTATCAAAGCTTTATTATAACTGAGCAAAATAGTAAATATTATGCTCTCCAGAATTAGCCTGCGACGTCTACTCGTTTTGCTGATAAATATGGTAATGATAGAGCTATCTTCGGTGTCGACAAGGCGGAAATTGGAGCTTGACACCATTTCCAGGCTCTCGTAACTAGAACCGCTTCTTTGTATAATGAGAATTGTGGCCTATTTTTGTATATGAAATATTATAAGGTGTTTGATGATGTAATGAACAGATGTAGTAAATCTCGATAGATTTACTTTGTTTTAGTACAATTGCTTTTGTCTGTTCGGATGTTAATTCATCTCTACGGGACGCATTTTTTAACGAATCTCAACAAAACTTGGTACACAAGTTGGAGATTCGGTTAAAGAGCAGTGTTCGCGAATTCTACTTTTCGGAGAACTACACTGAGAAAAATAGTAATTGTAAGTTATGTACCGAATTTCATGTAAAATTTTACACAGCTGTTTAGCTATCGAAGGACTGCTAAATGCTTGGTTAAGTATTTAATTAAGTATTTCGTTGATCAAGCTAAACTTTAGGTGGCAACTACTAAAGTTTAGCTAAATGAAAAATAGCTGAACTGTTCAGTATTTTTTTGTGTACTCGTTTTTATTTAGATTAAAATATTTCAAATTAGTGCTATTATACGTTTTATACACTGCGTTTTTTCTTTGCTTAACAAAACAATGTGAGTATATTGTCATTATTGTTATCTTTGTATTTTGTGCTATGAATTTGGGTATGTTTGAATAAAATATTGGTGCTTATTTGGTGACGTACATATATTATACGTCATATACCTTTGAGCAATTATCTATAGAGTCAAAATCATGTAAAGAAAGTGTCCGAGCCAAAGCCCTGCCCAAGCTACGTAGTGGGCAGGCTTTAGTAGTTAGTCATAAGGCAATTGCAAGCCGACTAAAACGCCGCGCGATACCAAAGTGCTCGGTTACAAGCAATAATTAGGTGACATAACGTCGAGATTCGAGAAAACGGGTCATTGTGAATTATATTATGTTAATATCTAAGCCGGTATGTATGATCACGCTCGGTCATTTTTTCACTACTTTCACTTAGGGACTGTGGCTCTGTAGATAATTATGTTATTTGCTTGATGCATACCACATTGAATAGCCATTTAGTATGGTTATGCTTCCAGCATGCAGGAAACTTTATTAACCGACAATTTGAGCATTTCAATTATATCTAGACCTTCAGTGATCTGTGGA